>VZQC01015407.1:943249-972513 GCA_009823505.1 Rhizomys pruinosus
TCCAGTCTTTTTTTAAAATTTTATTTATTTTATGTGTATGAGTGTACCGTAGTGAATCTGTGTCCTGCAATGCTGCGGAGGTCAGAAGGTGTGGGATTCCCCTGGAACTGGATTTAAAGACGGTTCTTAATCGCCATGTGGGTGATGGGAATGGAACCCGGGTCCTTTGCAAGAGCAGTTGGTGCTCTTAACCACTGAGCCATCTCTCCAACCCCTCATTTATTTATTTTTATTTAATTTTTTTTGGTCTTTTTGAGACAGGGTCTCCCTGTAGTCCCAGCTGTCCTGGAACTCACTCTGTAGACCAGGCTGGCCTTGAACTCACAAAGATCCGCCTGCCTCTGCCTCCCAAGTGCTAGGATTAAAGGGGTGCGCCACCACGTCCGGCTTTGCCCCATTAATTTTTTATGTTTTCTTTTTGTAGGTAGAGAACAGAAGTTGACAATGGGTTTCTTTCTCTACTGCTTTTCTACCAATTTTTCCTTTTTTACACTATTTTATGTAACGTGCCTCTCCTTCCACCACAGTCCCAAGAATGCAACTCGTGTCTTTAGCTTGGTGGGAAGCACCTTTACCTGATAAGCAATCTCACCAACCCTTCTTTGTCCTTTTTTTTTGAGACAGGGTCTCCCTGTAGTCCCAGCTGGCCTGGAGCTTGCTCTGTAGACCAGGCTGGCCTTGAACTCACAGAGATCTGCCTCCCTCTGCCTCCTGAGTGTTGGGATTAAAGGTGTGCGCCACCATACCCGGCTCAAAGATGGTTCTTAGCCACCATGTGGGTGCTGGGAATCCAACCCTGATCCTCTGCAAGAGAAGTCAGTGCTCTAAACCACTGAACCATCTCTCTAGCCCTTTTGCCCTACTTTCTGAGACAGGGTCTTTCTCACTGAACTTAGTGCTTACCAGCTAATTTACTAGACTACCTGGCCAGTGACCTCTTGGGATCCACCTGTTTATCTCCCCAGAGCTACGGCTGCACAGCTATACCTCCACTTCCCATGTAAAACTCTGAACTCAAGTCCTCACACTTGTGGAGTAGGCACTTTACTAATGGAGCCATTTCCCCAACACCCTGTTGTTTTTTTCAAATCTATATTCCATATATGAGAAAAATATGGCTTTTTGAAAGATGGTCTCACAATGTAGCCCAGGTTGGTCTTGAACCAGGAATCCTGCTTTAGACTTCTTAATTAATCATTTTTTATTATTTTGTCACTAATCTCTGCTTCTACTGCAATCAGGCCTCACTTTGTTCCAGAGAAGTAGTATTTTCTTCATATAACAAAAGCACCATCTTCCTGTTATATATAGTGAGGCAGAGAACATTGGGAACAGACACCACTCATTAAGAAATATGTTTACGAAAGTCTAAAGTTGAAGGTCCCAGGTATGTCAGATCAGTCTCCTAACCTGCAAGACCGTAATATTCAGACCCTTGTAACAATGGACTAATGATTAGTTTAAAGGAAGATAAGCTAGTCTTATCTTCAGACAGAAGAAAATGGAAGTTGGTGAAATTTTCAGATCCACTAAACTAGATTCTTAGCCATTGTCCATTTAAGTCCCCACAGAAACAAAGTAAAGGACGGGAGACAGCTTTACCTCCTGTGGATTTACGGCAGTTAAGACAGAAACTTCGTAAGACTGCCTCCCTGACTGCATGGTCACCAAGTGATGTGTCACATTAGGCACTGAATTCAGGGGACGTGGGGATCCTTCAGTAAGCACCTCTGTGAAACAACAGAAAAAAAAAAGGAGGGTGGGAAGTAAAAAGCTAGAAATTTTGATACAGGAGTTGACAATTTTCAATGTAACAATTTAGAATAATATGTTTTAAAGCTGTAACCTGGATTAAGGCAAAAGCTCCACACACAGGCAGATCAGAACCAGAGCCAGCCTTTCAAGTCATCAATAACTGATGCTGCTGGCCCGGTATGTCTATGTCAAGAACTTTTCAAGGGTACTCCTGGCTCCAAAGTTCATACTGAGTGTCCCTGCCTCCCTGTACTTGCTTCTTCGAGGCTGGCAAAGCGCTCCATGCAATTTCTCTACTTTCTGATTTGGTTTGCACCAGTATTGTTCATAAAACATTTTTACATTTTGGGTCTTGTAAGCACCATACAGAACTTACACAAACATAGTGACTTACACCCTAAACTGAGTAGGATAGAACAAATCTCACATTTAATAGATTTAATAGATCACTGGGATCACCAAGATCTTCTGGAAACAGTTTATAGATAAACCACTTAGCCCTCAAGGAAGTTTCTTCTAGAAGCTTTGTAGCTTAGTCTGCTCTTTTAGATTGTACTACAAAATTTAGTATTTGCTAATATAATTTCTTCAATTTACTCCATCTTGTTCTACACATTTATACTAAGTTTTAAACTTCTCAACTAGATTTTAAGTTCCCTATCTCCTACTTTTGTCTTTCCCATGGTGCCAGGCACATAGTAGGCACTGAATAAATGCATGCTGACCTCACCTGGTAAGTTTTTGAGAGAAGAGGCCTGGCCTGTGTAAGTTGGGTGAAATTTCTATACCAGAGGAGCAATTGTTTCCTAGATAGCCCTTTCTTTTATCCAGAAGATATGGCTTTTGAAGGTATGGAAAATTGCTTTATATCTCCTTTGTAAAACCTGGTTATGTTCTGTTTAAATGTTTTAAAAGTTAAGTTCTTCCATAACTGCAATAGGAAAGACAGAAATAGTTGGGCTAGGATGCTAAGGATTACAGATAATTTTCTTTTTTAAACTTTTCTCTTTATTCTTGTGTAAACATATTTAATTAATTAAAAAAAGCAAATTCACTTATCAACCCCAGAAAATAAATACAAATCCTACTAAATTATAACATAGTTACAAAAAATATTAAAACCTCCATTTTGGAGATAACTTATTATTAAAACCCTAGTTACAACTTGTTCCCCCCACCCAAAATAAAGCAAATTTAGAAGTTTTACCATCATCAACTCCCAGGATAGAATTGGTATTTGGTAGATTCAAGGTCTCTCCACCAAGGCTGGACTGGGAATTCATAGACACCAAATTTTTACTGGGTACCGAAGCTTCTTCAAGCAAACTACTGCCCACTAGTGGCTCAGCTGCATAGAGAATAGAATGTGAGAGATATTATAGTCAAGGCTGTACCTGGTCCTCCTCTCCCTTCACAAGGAAGCTGGCCATCTCTTTCAGAACTAAAGTTAATCTCTATCTTGCTTGGATGCCACTTCCTATTTTGCCAACTTTATGGTAATAAAAACAAACCTAGAAGGAGAAAGGTTGATCCTTAGGGATAATTAACTTTGCTTGTGATCAATATCTGAAGATGAACATATGAAATGAATGTATACATCCTTAGAAAGGAGTATTTAGAATTAAAATAATCAAATATAAAAGGGGCTATTAATTTTAAAGTAGGGCAAATGGTAGTCAAAAGTGCTAAGTAGGCTAGAGAGATGGCTCAGCAGTTAAGAACACTTAATTTTCTTCCAGAGGACACAGGTTCGATTTTCAGCACCTTCATGGCATCTAACAACCGTCTGTAATTCCAGATCCAGGGGATTTGACACCCTCTTCAGGCCTCTGCTGAGCATACTGTATGCACATGGTATACTTACATGCATGTAGGGAAAGCACTCATACACATTAAAGGCTTTAATTATCTGAAAATCTTTTATCTTCATGCCCCTCAAATCCTGGATAATAGACCAGCACTAGTTAATATCAAACTTACTAGGGGAATATTTACTTAATTTTTGTTTTCAGAGACAGGGTCTCATATAGCCCAGACTGGCCCAAAACTTGCTATGGAGCTGAGTATGGCCTTGAACTCTTGATCCTTCTACTTCCACCTCCCGAGTACTAACATTAAAGGCATGTGCCTGGATTTTTTTTGTTTGTTTGTTTGTATTTTTTTGAGACAGGGTCTCCCTTTAGTCCCAGCTGGCCTGGAGCTCACTCTGTAGACCAGTCTGGCTTTGAACTCACAGAGATCTGCCTGCCTCTGCCTCCCAAGTGCTAGCATTAAAGGCGTGCGCCACCATGCCCGGCTGTATTTTTTTTTTAAGTATATATACTTTCTTTTATTTCATTGTGCCTGGATTTTTTTTGGTCTTTTGAGACAGGGTGTCCCTGTAGTCCCAGCTGTCCTGGAACTCACTCTGTAGACCAGGCTGGCCTTGAACTCACAAAGATTTGCCTGCCTCTGCCTCCCAAGTGCCAGGGTTAAAGACGTGCACCACCACGCCTGGCCCAAGTGAACTTTTTGTAGGAGGCTGAAGTGACACCTGTGTTCTACACTAATGGTAACTGAATGTGGCTTTTGAATGGACTTTACCTGTAGGACACTACAACTTGCTACTTAGTATTAAAATCTTCCTTATCTTCTACATGATGATTTAAATTCCTTTTGCAAAGGAATTAAATTATATTTTGCTACAGACTCCTCAGAGAAAACTCAGTTGACATACTTGTAAGGGTTAACAATGGTCACTTTTATTAATGTATAAACTACTGAATGCAAGGCCTTTTCAAGGGTGGGTTCAATGCCAGATTCTTAAATAGGGTATGCAATGATTAAAAAAACAAACAAAAGCTGGGCACACCTTTAATCTCAGTAGAGGCAGGTAGATCTCTGTGAATTTGAAGCCAGCCTGGTCTACATAGTTCCAGACCAGCCAGTACCATATAGTGAAATCCTGTCTTAAACCCACAAACGAACACACACACACACACACACACACACACACAAATAAATAAAATGAGTTTTAATTAATAAATTATTTATTTTATGTGTATGCATGTTTTGCCTGCATTTATGCAATGCTCATGTAGGTCAGAAGGCGGTTTTGGATCACCTATAATCTACACCCTGTAAGGATGGTTGTCAGCCTCCATGTAGCTGCTGGGAACTGAACTCAATCCTCTGTAAGAGTAGCCAGTACACTTAACCACTAAGCCATCTCTCTAACCCCTAAAATAAACTTAAAAGAAATCCAGCATATTGATATCGATACCAGTTAACTTTCTGGTGTCCCCAAGAACCTGTCCTATTTGGCTTTATTTAACCATCCAACATTTAATTATTATTTTTTAATTTAATTTTTTTTATTTTTATGTGTATGAATGTACTGTCTGCATGTAGGTTTGTGCGCCCGTGTAGTGCAATGCCGCAGAGGTCAGAAGAGGGCATTGGATTCCCCTGGAACTGGAGTTAAAAGATGGTTCTTAGCCATCATGTGGGTACTGGGAATCGAACCCAGGCCCTCTGCAAGAGCAGTTGGTGCTCTTAACTGCTGGGCCATCTCTCCAGGCCCAGCCATCCAACATTTAGTGGGCATCTACTATAGAGCAGGTTCAGGAGCTTGGATAACATAAGCTTTATTGTGATGGTCTTTTATCATACTGATCTTCTTTCTGCAGATTGGATCCTATAACTCAGGAGTCCAAATTCTTGCCCAGCCCATGTTGCATGTGGCCAATCTGCTTACTTGTGAGTAGAAGGGACTATGCTAAAACTCAGTTTGAGGGGAGTTCATTAAATAACATCACTATGACAATAGCTTGTAAGGTTATGGCGCGCTCCCAGAAAAGAAAGGTGTCTCTGGATTCCAATGGGCTTCTGGAGCTCACACCCTGACATAGCCGACTAATCATAAAAGTTTGGACTGTTTTCTAAAAACATTAGGGAGATGCTAAGGAATTTTAATCACAGGAGCAATTACCTGCTGCAGCCTCCTGTGTAACCCTTGATCCTTCAGCTGGGGTGAGAAGATAGCACAGTATTCACAGCCCCAGTAACTGTTGGTCCAAAGACAGTAAATAAAGCCCGTCTGCTCATTCTCGGTTTCTTTTCCTGTTGCTGTACTAGACTACTCTAACAAAAGCAACTTAAGGCATTATTTTAGCTCGCAGTTCAAGGTACAGACCATCATGGTGGAGAAGTAAAGACAGCAGGGAAGTCGATGGTCACATCACGTCCATAGTCAGGGAACACACAGACAGTGCTGCTGCATAATCCTCTTTCTCCATTTTTACAGTTCAGGATCCCAGTCTGGAAGGGTGCCACCCACAGTGGGAGGGTCATCCCACCTCAGTTAACAGAAGATAATCTCCTACAGGCATGCACAAAAACCTTTCTCCCAGATTTTACTGACAATCAACACTAACCATCACGTGATCCAACTTGTAGCCTGCAGCCAGAGGAATGATTTAAAATAAGCAGGATGAGCCAGGTGTGGTGGTGCATGCCTTTAATCCCAGCACTTGGGAGGCAGACGCAGACGGATCTCTGTGAGTTTAAGGCCAGCCTGGTCTATATAGCGAGTTCCAGGCCAGCTGCAGCGACAGGGAGACCCTGTCTCAAAAAGACAAAGAAACAAAAAACAAACAAAAAAAGCAAGATGAGAGGCTGGGGAGATAGCTCAGTTGTTTCAGGGAGACACACAAATATGGTTTTAATTCCCAGAACCCTTGAGGACTTGAAATCATGTAGGTTTGAACTTGAGGATGACTGGATGGGGGGAGTTCTTTAAGAAGTAGAACAGATTCACCACAATGATTTGATTTGAGATATGAGAGCTACAGGAAAGGCAGCTTAAGGGTGACTTGGCTGATGAACAGGGTAGAAGATCACGTGCTTCACTGAAAAGGTGTACTCGGAAGGAACTTAGTTTTTTTTTTTTTTTTTTTTTTTTNTGATTTTTTTGGTCTTTTTGAGACAGGTCCCTGTAGCCCCAGCTGTCCTGTAGACCAGGCTGGCCTTGAACTCACAAAGATCTGCCTGCCTCTGCCTCCCAAGTGCTAGGATTAAAGGCGTGCGCCACCATGCCCGGCAGGAACTTAGTTTTTTCAGAAGGGAAATAGCAAGGGTGACAGACCTGGTCAGCTCACTCTAAGAACTGCTGTCTTTGTGTCTAAGAGATATCCAAGAACTGTCTAGAGGACAGGTAGACATTCAGATCTGGAGAACAGGGTAGTGATCTGCCTAGAGGCATGCAGTTCGTGTAATCCTCGGTGAACAAGTGAGGTTATGGAGTGGGAAGGTTAAAGAGTCCCAAAGTGAGAACCTGAAGCATCCTGACATCGAAAACATGGCAAAGAAAGAAGAGCTGGAAAGGGACATGAAGTAGAAGCTCCAGGAAGCAGGAGGCAGTTCTCATGCAGACCAAGAAAAGAAGCCATTGCTTGAATGAATGCATGGTGACGGGCGGGGGTCGGGGGGTGGGGGTGGGGCGGACGGACGGACGGGGGGACTATGAATATATATGGCAAAATAAATTGTGGTTAGGTTTCAACTCAGTTTATAGTGACACAAGATTTTGTCATCTGTGGCTGGAGGGATGGCTTGGTGGTTAAGAGCACTGGCTGCTCTTGTATAAGACCTAGGTTTGGTTCTCAGCACCTACATGGTGGCTAACAACCATCCATAAGTCCAGTTCCAGGGGACCTAATGCCCTCTTCTGACCTCTGTGGGCATTGCATGACATGGGTACACTTTATTACTCAGGCAATACACTTATGCACATAAAATAAAAACAATAAATAAAATATTTTTGAAAAGACTTTCTAATGTATAAAACAGGAAAATCTATATAGTTGCTGTAAGGACACGGGAGTTTGGGGGTATGTGAGTGCTTACCTAAAATATTATTTGGTATATGACAAGCTCTCATTAAATCCTGAATCATGTGATTATTAGCCATAAATAGCAAATGAAAACATCACTGGATACCAAGCTGAGGGTAGCTTCAATGGTATGATATATGGGTAGAGACAGAAGTGAGGTTGCAGTAGGCCAGTGAGCAGGAGGGTTAGGGAAACCAATGCAGAAAAGTCTGTGCCCTGACCATGGGGGGAGAGAAGAAAAGCATAGGATAATTACATGAAAGGAAGCACAAGAGAAGACAAAGAAAACAAACTTGGCATATTTAATACACTGTGCAGAGTTTCAAAGAAGGAAGAGGGAAGATAACTGGCAGAGCAGGCCCTTTTGAAAAGAGAAACAAAACTCCAGAATGGTTGGTGGACTAAGCCTTCAACCAGTAAAAAGCAGAGGACCCTGGCTGGGAGTGGTGGCACACACCTTTAATCCTAGTAGTTGGGAGACAGAATTTAAGGCCACCCTGGGTTTCCGTAGCAGACAACAACAAAACAACAACAACAACAACAACAAGAAAAACCAAAACAACACAAAACAAAAAAGCAAAAGCAAAAAGCAAACAACCCTCACCTTTCCAATGAAACAGAAATAAAGGTTTCCAGAAAGTAAGTAGAATGAGACATTGAGACTTTTGTCAGAATCAATAAGGAATGGAGATTGGGTATACGGGCCAGGCTGTGCTATACCCCAAGACAGAAGTCTTAGGAAGTGGACTAAGTCCCAGAAGACTGTTGTTTCTGGAGTTGAAGATCACAGGTAAAGGACCGGGGCCTTGGAGGACTCCTTGTACAGGAGGCAGGTACAGGTTCCCTGTCTTGGTGAAAGACATGTGTGACCCTACTGTCCTAGTGATATCACCCCGTATTTCTTCAAGCCTTGAATGAAGTTATAGAATTCGCAAAATCACTATTGTAATAGGATATCCTGTGGAAAATGATGAAAGGGCCCATGTGAGCATCCTGGCTACCAGGGGCTCTGGAGACAAAACACAGGATATTTCTTCCTGTGTTTCATGATGTTACCATCATGATTGTCCCATTTAGAGTGAAGCACTCTACAGTCTTTTATTCTCTTTACATTGACCAGTTGTGAGTCTCAGTAGTTAACTCTCATCTACTGTAAAAAGAAGCTTTTCTGTTGAGAGATGCACCAATGTATAGGTATAAAGATAAGAATTCAAGCTGGGGGGCTGGAGAGATGGCCTAGCGGTTAAGAGTGCCGACCACTCTTACACAGGACCAGGGTTCGATCCCCAGCACCCACATGGCAGCTAAGAACGTCTGAAGCTCCAATTCCAGGAGAACTGCAGTTCCAGGGGAATCCGAGACCCTCTTCTGAACTCCGCGGCATTGCACGACACGGGTGCACAGACTTGCATGCAGACAGTACATTGATACACATACAGAAATAAATAAATGCCGGGCGTGGTAGCGCACACCTTTAATCCTAGCACTTGGGAGGCAGAGGCACGCGGATCTCTATGAGTTTGAGGCCAGCCTTGTCTACAGAGTGAGTTCCAGGACCGCCAGAGCTACAGGGAGACCCTGTCTCAAAAAGACAAAAATAAATAAATAAATAAAAAATAAAATAAACAAAAGAAGGAAAGGAAGCACTAAGAATTTAGAGGCAGTTTATTACTATGTCCATTTAGCAAAATAATAATACTAGATTCTCCCCCTAGAGCCTATGTCAAAAACCAGTCAAGGAATACCAAATTTTAAGTGATGAAATGAAATTATAAACAGTCAATAGGTGAAAATTTGTATCTCTGGCTCAGTGGTTAGGAGTATATACGGACTGGGGCTGGAGAGATGGCTCGTCACTTAAGAGCACTGACTGCTCTTGCAGAGGACCCGGGTTCAATTCCCAGCACCCACATGCTAGATGAGAACTGTCTTTAACTCCAGTTCCAGGGGAATCTGACGCCCTCTTCTGACCTCTGCAGCATTGCATGACACAGATGCACAAACCTACATGCAGACAGTACACTCATACACATAAAAATAATAAAAAAATTTTTTTAAAGAGTACATACTGATCTTGCAGAGGACCTGAGTTTGGTTCCCAGCACCCATGTTGGGTGGCTCACAACCACCTGTAAGTCCAGCTCCAGGGGCATCTGATGCCCCTTCCGGCCTCCATAAGGCTTACACTGCACTTACATGCACCCCTCCAATAATTAAAAATATAAACAAAATCTTAAAAAAGAATTTCTAATCCTATTTTTCTAATTTCTGATCCTATTTTTTGCCACTATGTTATTTGTGTAAGGTGAAGCATATTTGGACCAAGAATTTACACTAAGTTTAGATGTAAAGATATTTATGTGACATGCTTCAGAAAGCAATAACAACAACAATCTTCTCATATCCCATTGTAGTAGAGACCAGAAGTGTCCTCATCATTATATTGCAGGTGGGGAACAAACCCAGGGAGGCTGAATCACTTCCTTAAGGGTCCTTTGTATTCCAGAGCATTCCAGCTTCACAGAGTGTGGTAAATCATGTAAACCTCCAAATAAAAACACTCAGCAGACAGCTATCATTTGTTAATGTTGATAGAGCACTCGTGTCATTGTCATCTGGTGGTGAGAGCTATAAATTATTAAAATAAAAATGTGTGATGCCAATTCCTGGACTTAAAAATCCTGTAATCTAGTGAGAGACCCCAAACCTCAATACATTAAAAGTTTATAAGAATATCAGAGAGAAATAAGATTTGAGACAATGCCAGGACACATCTAGGGCCACATGTAATGTTCATAAGGAGAGGAACACGCAATAACTTGGAAGTCAGAGGGCTGGAGGTGGCAGAGAAGACTTTGTGGAGGTTTGGGAATTTAACAGGACCTTGGAGAATGCAGAGTGGATGGAGAGCTTTCACTAATATTATACAATGAGACAATGCTTATACTTGAGAGCAGCTGTATAAATATGGACGCTTCCAAGTCTCCATTTGAGAGGACTCTTTCCAACAGAGGCCTGAAAACAATTCCCTTTGAGGAAGCACCAAGAGGAGGAGGAGTTGGGAGAAAAGAGGACACAGGGCCAGCTTTGCTAAGATTGCATTTGTTCCCTGGATTGCACCGAGTTCCCTTAGATGTCCCACACTACAGCTTTCAAATCTTTATGCTGAAGCTCTCTGCAGTTGAGTCATGAGTGAACTCTGCAGCTCTCCTAGTTCTTGATTCTCTCGAGCTTTGCAACTCCATAAAGCATTCTTCCCCCCAAGCCCTGCATGCTTTACAGAATGCTCACTCTAGAGCTTTCTGCCGCATGGGTATGATTTTGGCAGGATAGAGTGTTGTTGTCACTTTTCAATTGGAAATCTGGTTGGCAGGGGCAGGGAGAGGCAACAGTTTGTTCTTATCTATTACCAGTCTGGCTGATGGGGACAGGTCACTGAATAGAGACTGTCACTAGAGTCCCCTGGGCTCAGTGGGTACTGTCCAGGCAGCAGATTCACACTGGAACTTTTCTACATTGGGTTCTTGGCATCTGTGGGTATTGCACATATGGGAACACATATACATGCAGATGAAACACTCATATGCATAAAATGTAAATAAATAAATAAATAAATAAATAAATAAATAAATAAATATTGAAGTAGATTCCACAGTGGTAAACTGGAACATAAACTTCATGAGCAAACACAGCACCCTTTGGTATGGATTTTAGATAAGATCCAGTGTGTTCAGAGTGGTATGGCTGTAGACTGCTGATATGGATTTTAATCAGTGTCATGATGGTGATTAAGTCGTTGGGTCTCTATGTGTAAGATGAGGCTGCACTAAGTTCCAGCATGGGTGAGACTTACCTGCAACTTTGGGCTATGAATGTCTAAAGAGTCACCTCAGAGAAGGCCTTACCATGTGCTAGTTGTGTGCAGGCTCAAATTCTAGGAAACTGATGTTTATAAAAGCCACAAACCAAGAATCCAAACTAAATATGTGTGTGGATCCAGTAAATTCCACCAAACTCTTAGCAAATAGCCATAAAAAACTTCATAGTTTACCTCTATCACCAGGAAGAGGTATTAAGCATGTCGAACAATGTCCAAAGAAAGAAACATATATAACCTAAGAATATTATTATTCTATTATTCTATATATAATACTAATATATATATAGCTAAGAATATTATTTTATTTCATATGCGTATGAGTGTTCTGTCTGTCTGTATGTATGTATACCACATGTGTGCTGTACCCAAAGAGGCCAGAAGAGGGCACTGAATCCTCTGGAACTGGAGATACAGTTGTAAGTTGCAATGTGGGTGTTGGGAATTGAACCTGGGTCCTCTGCAAGAGTAGCCAGTGTTCTTAACTGTTGAGCCATCTCTCCAACCCTAGACTACTATTATTATCTTATTTTTTTAAGATTTATTTATTTTTATTTTATGTGCATAAGTGTTTGCCTTCTTATCTATGTATGGATCATGTGCATGCCTGGTGCCCGTGGATGCTAGGAGAAGGTGTTTGATCCCCTGGAAGTGGCACTACAGACAATTGTGAGCCACCACATGGGTGCTGGGAACCAAACTCAGGTCTTCTACAAGAGCAGCCAGTGGTCTTAACCATTGAACTATTTCTCCAGCCTCTCATATGCTTTTCTTATAATGTGTCCCTCCATTGGTAGAAGGGGTTTCTGTGGCCTTCTGTGAGGGACATGACAGTGATTCTCCTGTAATTATACAATGTTATATGTTGCTTTGGTGTACCTTCTGATTCTAGATTACAAATGGGAGTTAGTTTTTTGCTTTGCTTTACTGAACTACCACTTGTGCCAGACCCTGGGGCTGCTCTGTAACTTGCCGGCATAGAGACCACGTGTTGAGGAACTGGGGCTGCATAAATGAAGGGAGGAATCTGGCTCTTCCACAACCCCCCCAGCCCTCTGCCATTCCAGCTCTTTCCACTCTGTGATTGCAAGGGCAAGAGCTACTCTAAGCCAGAACCTTTCACTAGGCTGAGTATGAGCTCCTCACCTCATAAATCATGAGCAAATATAACTGTCATTTTAAGCTGTTAAACTTTGAGCCAATTTGCTATGCAGCAATAAGCAACTGGAACATACAGAAATTCTAAAAGTTAACGTTTAGAAAAATTAATGAGGATTAAATAGTAATTTAAATTAGCTGAAGAGAAATTAAGGAATTAAAAAACATATCCTCTATATATCCTTTAATCCCAGCACCCAGGAAATAGGGGGCAGGTGGATCTTTGTGATTCTCAGGCTAGTCCAGTCTACAGCAGTGAGCTTCAGGCCAGCCAAGCGATAGTGAGACCAAACTCTCTCTCTCTCTCTCTCTCTCTCTCTCTCTATCTATCTATCTATCTAGTCTTCTATCTTCCTTTCTTTCCTTCCATCTATCATCTGTCCATATCTATCTATCTATCTTTCCTTCCATCTATCTATAATCATATCTATGTATGTATATATTATGTATGAATCTATCTGTCTTCTATCTTCTATCTACCTTTCTTTCCTTCCATCTATCATCTGTCGATATCTATATATGTATCTATCTATCATCTATCTATCTAGTCTTCTATCTTCCTTTCTTTCCTTCCATCTATCATCTGTCTATATCTATCATCTATCTATCTATCTATCTATCTATCTATCTATTTTTCCTTCCATCTATCTATAATCATATATATGTATGTACATATTATGTATGAATCTATCTATATCTATCTATCTATCTATCATCTATCTATCTATCTATCTATCTATCTATCTATCTATCTTCTATCTATGTACCTTTCTTTCCTTCCATCTGTCATCTGTCTATATCTATATATGTATCTATCTATCATCTATCTATCTATCTATCTATCTATCATCTATCTACCTATCTCTCTATCTCTATACATATATATCACAACCTATGGATATAAGCGAGAAGAAAGAAAGTTAATGTAAGGTTGTAAGCCCACTTAAGTTGTGAATTTTCCAGGAAGCCAAATGAGGTAGAAGGAATTCTGAGAAAGTTACTCCAATTAGGCTCCTACTGGTACCAGTCAGATGCCTCAGTTTATCTCTAGATGCTTCTACTGATACCAGCCACAGATCCACCTATGTCCATTCCCCTATCTTCCCACACCCATTTCATTGCAAGCCCACTTCCTTGTGTGCTTGGGTATAAAAACTGCCACTTTGGGACATTCTATCTACTGGTCATCCTAATCCTGACACAGGCAAGCCAGCCACCAGGCCTGAAATAAACCTGACTTCCTTCTCATCAGTCCTGACTCTTTCTCCCCTTGCACAAATTCTCCCCTCAAAACTAACCTAAGAGTTAAAAGACATCACGGTTGAAATGAAAATGTGTTTTATGTGTCTAGTAGGAAGTGCGGAGAAAGAAAATGAGAAAAAAAAAAAAAAAGAGAGTTAAAAATGAGAGAAAAAAACAGATAATGGATGAAAGATTTCAAAATTGAACAAAGACATGAATCCTTAGAAATTTCTGGGGCTGGAGAGATGGCCTAGCGGTTAAGAGTGCCGACTGCTCTTACAGAGGACCCGGGTTCTATCCCCAGCACCCACATGGCGGCCGAGAACCGTCTGAAACTCCAATTCCAGGAGAACTCCAGTTCCAGGGGAATCCGAGACGCTCTTCTGACCTCCGTGGCATTGCACGACACGGGTGCACAGACTTGCATGCAGACAGTACATTCATACACATACAGAAATAAATAAAATTTAAAAAATAAATAAATAAAAAAAATAAAATCACACCTTTAGCTGGGTGTGGTGGCGCACGCCTTTAATCCTAGTACTCTGGAGGCAGAGGCAGGCGGATCTTTGTGAGTTCAAGGCCAACCTGGTCTACAGAATAAGTTCCAGGACAGCTGGGGCTACAGGGAGACCCTGTCTCAAAAAGAATAAAAAAAAAAAAAAAAAAATTTCACAGTGGGCCGGGCGTGGTGGCGCATGCCTTTAATCCTATCACTTGGGAGGCAGAGGCAGGTGGATCTTTGTGAGTTCAAGGCCAGCCTGGTCTACAGAGTGAGTTTCAGGACAGCTGGGGCTACAGGGAGACCCTTGTCTTGAAAAAAAAAAAAAAAAAAAGAAATTTCATAGTGAATTAAGGAGCACTGTGTGACTTCCTTGGAGATGTGAGCAAACTCTTACCTGTCTTAGACAAGGCACCAGTGTCAGAGCAAAGAAATGATTATACCGAAGCCTAGCTTGGTGAACTGAGGTTATTGAGTTACTTACGGAGCATGGGTGAGGGGTTATGTATGGGGGAGTGGTGGCCCCCCCAATAGCTGCATCACCAGAGGTAGACTTAAAGGAGTATGAGGGGAACATTTTGAAGTACCAAAAACTTTACATCTTGACTGTGATGTGTGCTACCATACATTTACCAAACCCCACTGAACTGTACAGTCAAAATTGATGAATTTAATTATTTATAAAAATCACTGTGATAAAACATAGTTGAATGGTAGTGATTTCATATAGTTCAATTTAATATAGGCTCCCAATAGACTTTCCATAATAATGGATGTTGAAAGTGTATGAAATAATATTTTCAAAACATTGAAAAAATTTAGTATGCACAGAGGAGACAGGTTAAATTTGTAGTTTCCAACATTAGTGTGAATGAGAGTCAGCTGGAAGGTTATGAAAACACATTGCTGAGACTATTCCCAGAACATCTGACTCAACAGGCCTTTAGTGGGCCAATGATAAGTATATCCAAGTTCCCAAGTATATTGGGTACTGTAGGGACTAAACCTGAGAACCATCAAGCCATCACATAAAATAGGGTGAGAAAAGGAAGCTTAAGCTGGAGTTTAACACCTGCAAACCATCTCTGAAGGTGCTAGTTACTGTCTTCAGTACAAAGAGAATAAATCAAAAGAGGTGAATGAGGCAAGAAGCAACATCTCTCTCATTTAATGGTCAAAACACCCTTCTCTGGAGAAAGAGATTCAGACCATCCTTAAAAGGCTTCCTCCCAAGTGCCAAGGAGATAGTGAATGACTTTGAAGCAATAAAAATAGCAGGGGGAAGTTGGGAGGGGCCGGCTGGGGAAGCAGCACAGTAGGAGAGCACTTGCTTAAGTGCCGGGCCCTGGGTTCAATCCCCAGCACATTCCCCACCCTCAAAACAAAACAAAACAAAAGTGTGTGTGTGTGTGTGTGTGTGTGTGTGTGTGTAAGACTAGGTCTCTGACACTTAAACTGAGAATTCTTTTCCTGCTATAAATACAAGAGAACAATTGGGACCCAAGGACCAGATATTTTATGTAGTGGTAAACATGTGTGAGGTGGTGGGGAAGAGATCCTGTCTCAGGACAGCACGCTAGAGTGGGGGTTTGTCTAGAGAATCTAGACACTGGAATAAAGCCAAGTTAAAGCAGACACGCTTCCTATTATCAAGGTAGATGCGCTTCCTAGTATCACCACATGTCCTTGGTTCTAGACTCTGTCCAGAATAAAATGCTCTTGCTCAGAGTAATCTTCTGTTATTCTAAACCCTTGCTGGATAAGCTGTTATGTTTTCCTAGTATGTGCAAACTTCAAATTAGCACATTTTTATTAGTTATCCTTTAATAAGTACATTGTTCTCCATGAAAGTTTATACAGAGAAGTCTTGGTTATATATTTGGCTCCCAATATATTTAGACATAGCTAATGTTTTTGTTTCAAGAACAGGGTAGGAATGGTCTGGGATCAGTTGAACTGGCTTTGTGTCTCCACTCCGAAAGATATTACAGAGCCCCACATTTAAGTGCTGGACTAGAACAGAACACTCAGACCAAAGCAATTGCAAAGACAACAAATAGAACACGAGTCACTAGAATTTTGTTATTTTTCTTTTTTTTTTAATGTGAACACTTGGGTTTGAAATTTAACAGTGGAATAAGATGTAAAGTTCGAGGTGTTACATGTTTATGGCAAGTATAAATTTCAGTTAATTCTTAATATTTTTTACTATTAATATGTTTAAAATGGAAGTTTAGTTACTTGTTTCTACACTGAATTATTACTATTATATTATTATTCATTATTATAACATGCACAGATTTTTAAACTTATGACTCCAAACACATTATAATTAATAAATTATCTAAAAATCTATTGTTGATTTTTTGTTATGTATTTTTAATATATTTTATTTATTTTATTTTATATGTATGAGTGTATTGCCTGCGTGTATGTAAGTGCATCCATATTGTGGAGTACTGGCAGAGATCAGAAGAGGGCATCGGATCCCCTGGAACTGGTGTTATAGATGGTTGTTAGCCACCATGTAGGTGCTGGAAACTAAACCCAGGTCCTCTGCAAGAGTAGCCAGTGCTCTTAACCATTGGCCATCTCTCCAGACCCTCTTATGTATTTTAATATTTATATATTTTTATTCCCATACATATATGCATAAACATTTAAATTAAACAAAAATCTCATTGTCCTTTTTGTCATCATGTTTATTCAACCTCATGATCATTACTGAAAGTAAGTTTGTTTCAGAGCAGAGTGGGTATTGGAAATAACCTGATCTAAACCTGTATAGTGGTGCACATCTGTAGTTCTGTACTTGGGAGAAGGAAGCAGGAGGAACAGGGATTCAAGGCCAGCTGCATGAAACTCTGTTTCAGAAATAAAAACAACACACACACACAGACACACACACACGGACACACACACACACACACACACACACACACGACCAGTACTATCAACAACAAAAATAAAACTTATCCTCTCTGGTGCTAGGAGGCAGGAGCAAGAGCAGGTGTGTATGCCTTCTAGCAGGATCTCTCACAGAGACTTGTTTCATGTCAGCAAAAATATCAGAAGAGAAAGATTAAGTTTTTGTTTGTAACACACTGCAGGGAGTGAAGTAGTTCCCTTTACCTCCCAGTGATGAGGTGAGGAACAGCTGGTGTTGGGGATGTGGCACTGATGGGGTGGACCCGGACACTGCTGTGAGATCCCTGCACAGGGAACAGCTGGAGACCCGTGAAAGCTGAACACACACCAATTCATAATGGGAATTGATTGGACAGAAGCTAAGCTGTCTGTAATCATTGCAGGAAAGGAGACGGGAGGTTTGGAGTGGAATCAAAGTCAAATATTATTTCACTTGTCATTTAAGCCTATAATTGATACTAAAACAGATGTGTGTGTAAATAAAGCTTGCCTTAGTTTGAAAGTAGTCCTTTCTGAGTGCAGTCTTGTGACACAAATCAATACTGAGTAGCAGTTCATGAAAGATATTTTGTATTTAACAGTGCGTGTCAGCCTATTAAGAAGTTATGCAAAGCGGGGCTTGGTGGCACATGCCTTTAATGCCTTTAATCCTAGCACTTGGGAGGCAGAGGCAGGTGGATCTCTGTGAGTTCAAGGCCTGCCTGGTCTACAAAGTGAGCTCCAGGCCAGCTGGGACTAAAGGGAGACCTTGTCTCAAAAAGAAGAAGAAAAAAAGTTATGTAAGAGCTAGGGAGATGACTCAGTGGATAAAGGGACTTGTAGCCAAGCCTAATGACCTGAGTTCAATCCCCAGACCCCACATCATGGCTCATGAGCTCAAGCACACATACACACATACACATTATAAATAAATAAAGGCAAAAATTATTGAAAAGAGAAATTATCCAGTTTGAACTACCAGGGCCAGGCCTGGCTTAATGAACAAGTACCCTGATCACCTTGTTCTTCCTGAAGGATGATCTATCAAAACAGTTTTTTCCTTTTTCTTTTTTTGAGACAGGGTTTTCCTTTAGTCCCAACTGGCCTGGAAGTCACTATGTAGACCAGGCTGGCCTTGAATTCACAGAGATCCACCTGCCTCTGCCTCCCCAGTGCTGGGATTAAAGGCATGCGCCACCACGCCAGCCTTCAATTTTTTTTTTTTTTACACTAAGGCCTGAAGAAAACAGCCAAATGTGATCTGATCTAGTATACTTGCATTTTTAAAAAACACTATCTTCTCGCCGGGCATGGTGGCGCACGCCTTTAATCCTAGCACTCGGGAGGCAGAGGCAGGCGGATCTTTGTGAGTTCAAGGCCAGCCTGGTCTACAGAGTGAGTTCCAGGACAGCTGGGGCTACAGGGAGACCCTGTCTCGAAAAGACAAAACAAAACAAAACAAAAAAACACTATCTTCTCAAAAAAATAAAAGAAAAACAAAACTATCTTCTCAGTATAGATTCATATAGTTATAAAATATAGAGATCCCATGTGCTTTCCATTGTTCCCCCAATGAAGTATCTTGCAAAATCAGGTAACGATGACAAAGGTTATCGACATAGATAGTCAAGGAGTGGAACATTTCCATCAGTACCAGTGCCCTCATCCGGCCTTTCTTCCCATTTAACTCCTGGCCACCACAAATCTCTTTTCAATTTCTATCATTTTGGTCATTTCTGAAATGTTATAGCAATAGTGTTTTATGATATATAATCTTTAGGGAATGGCGTTTTCCACCCAGTATAGCTGTCTGACAATTTACCAAGTTGATACATATATGCATCAATAGTTTGTTCCTTTTTAAAATAAATTATTTTTATTTTTCTTTAATGTGTATGAGTGTTTTGTCTGCATGTATTTAAGTGCACCCATGTTATGCCATGCCTGCAGAGGCCAGAAGAGGGAGTCAGATCCCCTGGAACTAGAGTTTCAGATGGTTGTTAATTGCCATGTGGGTGCTGGGAACTGAACCTGGGTCCTCTGCAAGAGCAGCCAGTGCTCTTAACTGCTGAGCCATCTTTCTAGCCCCTGGTTTGTTCCTTTCTGTGGCTGAGTTGCACCCATGGTCTCGATGTTCCATCTTCTATTGAACCATTTCCACGGAAGGACATTTGTGTCCTCCAGTTTGGGAGCTACTATGAACACGGTCGCAATAGACATTCACATATCAGTTTTATGTAAACACAAATTTTCATCATTCTGGGTAAAGTGTGCAAGAGTCCAATGGCTTGGTCCCATGGGAATTGTGTGTGGTTTTGTGTTGATGTTTTTTAAGAAGCCGCCATATTGTTCCTTGGAATATTTGTACCATGTTACATTCTCACTAATGTCTAGCTCATCTCATTTATCCATATTCCCATCAGAAGTTGATGTCACTTTTCTGTTTAGTCATTCTGAAAGGTTTGTAAAGATAGCTCACTGTGGTTTTCCCATGGGTTAATGAAGCAGGCATCTTTTTATGTGTTTGTGTGATATCCTCTGCATGGATTATATCTTCCATTTTATCCTGCCCTCCCAAATGTTAGGGGATCAAACCTAGGGCCTTGTACATGCTAGTCAAGCATTCACCCACTAAACTACGTGCTCAAATTTTTTTCGTTTGAGACAGGGTCTCACACTGCTCAGGACGGCCTCAGATTTGCTATATAGCTAAGGATGACCTTTTAAAAACCAGTATTTTTACTGATTCTTTGAGAATTTCATACAATGTATTTTGGTCATACTCAAATCTCCTTCTCCAAGCTAAGGATGATCTTGACTCTCTATCCCAACTATATCTCACAGAACCTAGAATTACAGGCCACACCACTAATGCTGATTTCCCTATGTCCTCCTTCTCTGCTTCCTCTTGGTTTTCCTTTTTTTGAGTTTAAATGCACTTTATTTTTTAAAATATTTTTATTTATTTATTTATTTTTTGTGTATGAGTGTACTGTCTGCATGTAGGTTGGTACACCCATGTTGTGCAATGCCTCGGAGGTCAGAAGAGGGCGTCAGATTCCCCTGGAACTGGAGTTAAAGACGGTTCTCAGCCGCCATGTGGGTGCTGGGACTCAAACCCTGGTCCTTTGCAAGAGTAGTCAGTGCTCTTAACCGCTGAGCCATCTCTCCAGCCCCCGAGCACTTTATTTTTAGACAACCTACATGACATGTTTCTTAAAAAACAATGCCTCCAGGGGCTGGAGAGATGGCCTATCGATTAAGAGCTCCGACTGCTCTTGCAGAGGACCCGGGTTCGATCCCCAGCACCCACATGGCGGCTGAAAACCGTTTTTAACACCAGTTCCAGGGGAATCTGACACCGTCTTCTGACCCGTGGCATTGCACGACACGGGTGCACAAACTTACATGCAGACTGTACATTAAGACAAATGGGACTGATGTCATCTTGAGCTCTTTTATTTTGACTGTGATTTATTTGGAATGGAGGCATTGTGGGTTTTATTTTTTTTAATTTTATTTATTTTCGTATGTGTATGAATGTACAGTCTGCCTTCCTGCTTTCACGTCTTTTTCTTGTTTTGTTTTCTGTGATCTAGTGAATTTAATCAGGGCTGCTTGCATGCGCATGGGTGGGAGATTATTTACAGGAGTATGAGCAACTTACTAGTGACTATACCATTAAAGAAAATGACACCCCCTCAGCAACCATTAACTGTCCCCATCTTCTCAAATAAGTGTAGTGTATGTTAAAAAGAGCCATGGTGGCCGAGAACCATCTGAAACTCCAATTCCAGGAGAACTCCAGTTCCAGGGGAATCCGACACCCTCTTCTGACCTCCGAGGCATTGCACGGCACGGGTGCGCACACCTGCATGCAGACAGTACATTCATACACATACCGAAATAAATAAAATTAAAAAAAAAAAAAAAAAAAAAGGAGCCGTCCATTGGGGGGAAGCCGACCGGAGTAGAGACAGATTGGGTAGACACTCTGAGGAAAGTTAAGGGAAGTCAGTGGATGTAAAAGATGAGAAAAATGGTAGAAAATCAGAATGAGGAAAGTTGAGATAAAAAATTCCTGCACATATATTTTTGGCAGAACTGTTTGAAAATACATTATACATAGGGCTGGAGAGATGGCTTCAGAGAGCTGACTGCTCTTGCAGAGGACCTGGGTTCGATCCTCAGCATCTGCATGGCGGCTGAGAACCGTCTTTAACTCCAGTTCCAGGGGAATCCGACGCCCTCTTCTGACCTCCTCGGCATTGCACTACATGGGTGCACAAACCTACATGCAGACAGTACATTCATACACATAAAAAATAAATAAGCCGGGCGTGGTGGCGCACGCCTTTAATCCTAGCACTTGGGAGGCAGAGGCAGGCGGATCTTTGTGAGTTCAAGGCCAGCCTGGTCTACAGAGTGAGTTCCAGGACAGCTGGGGCTACAGGGAGACCCTGTCTTGAAAAGACAAAAAATAAATAAATAACTAAATAAATAAATAAATAAATAAAATTTTAAAAATGTTAAAATAAATAAATTAAATTAAAAAAAAAAGAAAATACATTATACATGTTGTAGCTAAAATTCCTTTTGGGAGGCGCAAGTGACCTCCGGCCTCCCGCCCCCTCCTCTCTTGGTCCTTACAACCAACTGAGGTACGATTTCTCCAAACTGCCATTTGGGAAACCAGTGAGTTTACTGGGCCTACTGCACAGCAACGGGTTTACTTTCAGGAGGGTGTGTGCTCCCCCATAAGAGGGAGACTGGAAAGTCTCCATCCAGGCGTGTAACCTGACTTCCCCACAGCCCTGCAAAATGGCTTCCTCTGAGTATATATCCTTAGTCTTCCCCTTGTGCAACTAGGGCAGGCTGGTTGGTTGGGAGGTGCAGCTGACTCTCCCTGCCCCTCCTTTCTTGTGGAGGGTAACAGTCAACAAATTGGTGATGCTCCTAGGCAAGTGGATGCAACCACGCATGGGAAGAAGACGTCTGTCCACAGCTTGTTGGTTGGAGGACAGTACTATGTGACACATGTAATGTCCTTCATCCCTAAATACTTCAGTCCATCTTTCCTTTCTTCCTAAAAACATTCTAGGGGCTGGAGAGATGGCTCAGCGGTTAAGAGTGCCGACTGCTCTTGCAGAGGACCAGGGTTCGATTCCCAGCACCCACAAGGCAGCTAAGAATCGTCTTTGACTCCAGTTCCAGGGGAATTCAACACCCTCTTCTGACCTCCGCGGCATTGCACGACACGGGTGCACCAACCTACATGCAAACAGTACACACAGACACATAAAAAATAATAGATAAAAAATATTTAAAAATTCTAAAGTATCATACTATTGTGTGTGCATTGTGTGTGTGTGTGTGTGTGTGTGTGTGTGTGTGTGTGTGTTTAGGTAAGAGGACAACTTTGTGAAAGCCATTCTCTCCTGTTTTATGTGGATTCCAGGGACTGAACTCAGGTTGTCAGGCTTGTGTGACAAGCTTCTTTAACCATTGAGCTATCCAGCTGGCCCCATCTTTTCTTGCCTTTTAAAAATAATTTGAGCCAGGCGTGGTGGTGCACACCTTTAATCCTAGCACTTGGGAGGCAGAGGCAGGCAGATCTTTGTGAGTTCAAGGCCACCATGGTCTACAGAGCTAGTTCCAGGACAGCTGGAGCTACAGGGAGACCCTGTCTCGAAAAGACCAAATAATAATAGTAATAATAATAATAATTTGAAAAATATTTATTATTTTTATGTGTATAAATATATTGTTTCATGTATGTAAGTGTATTGTGTCATGCAATGCTCATGGGGGTCAGAAGAAGGAATTGAGTCCCTGGAACTGGAGTTACTGAGAGTTGTTAGCTGCCACGTGGGTGCTGGGAATCAAACCCAGGTCCTCTGCAAAAACAGCCAGTACCTTTTTTAAATTTTATTTATCTTTTTATGTGTGTGAATATACTGTCTGCATGTAGGTTTGTGCACCTGTGTCATGTAATGCCGCGGAGGTCAGAAGAAGGTATCAGATTCCCCTGGAACTGGAGTTAAAGACAGTTCTCAGTTGCCATGTGGTTGCTGGGAATTGAACCCGGGTCCTCTGCAAGAGCAGTCGGTGCTCTTAACAGCTAGGCCATCTCTGCAGCCCCAAGGCCATCTCTCCAGCCCCCCAAAACAGCCAGTACTCTTAACCACCGAGCTATATCTCCAGCTCTAAAATAATTATTACATTTTTAAGTTTTTATTTATTTATTTTTATTTATTTATTTTCTATGTGTATGAATGTACTGTCTGCATGTAGGTTTGTGCACCCATGTCGTGCAATGCTGCAGAGGTGAGAAGAGGGTGTTGGATTCCCCTAGAACTGGAGTTCTCCTGGAATTGGAGTTACAGACGGTTCTCAGCCGCCATGTGGGTGCTAGGGATCGAACCTGGGTCCTCTGCAAGAGCAGTTGGCGCTCTTAACCTCTAGACTATCTCTCCAGCCCCTGTTATTACATTTTAATTTTTGTTTGGTGTATGTGTGTGTTGCGGGGCATGGACCTGCCATGGAGCACGTGTGAAGATCAGAGACAACCTTTAAGAGTCAGCTGTTTCTTTCAACCATGTGTGTCCCAGGGATCAAACTCAGGTCATCTGGTTTGGTGGCACATGGGCCATCTTGCTGACCTCGACCCCATATTTTCTAAGAAAATTATATTCTCTTGCCGGGCGTGGTGGCGCATGCCTTTAATCCTAGCACCTGGGAGGCAGAGGCAGGTGGATCTTTGTGAGTTCAAGGCCAGCCTGGTCTACAGAGCGAGTTCCAGGATGGCTTGGGCTACAGGGAGACCCTGTCTCAAAAAAGATCAAAAAAAAAAAAAAAAAAAAAAAAAGAAAATTATATTCTCTTGTGTAATTATCATATAATCATCAAGTTCAGAAACTGAATATTAGTATAGTAATATTTCAATATTTATTTTATTTAGTATTTTTACGTGTACGAATATAATGCCTACATGTAGGTAGTTGCACTCTTGTCATGCATTGCCTGAGGAGGTCAGAAGAGGGAGTCAGATCTTCTGGAGCTGGAGTTATAGATAGATGGTTGTTAGCCACCATGTGGGTGCTGGGAGTTGAACCTGGGTCCTCTGCAAGAGCAGTCAGTACTCTTAACTGCTGAGCCATCTCTCCAGCCCCAATATCTAATATTTAACATCATCAAAATGTCCTAGTTTTCCTAATAATGTCTTTTATTATTCTCTTTTCTCTCTGACCCAGTGTGAAATCTAGGGCCATGTGTAGTACTTAGTTCTCTTTGGTCTTACTGGACCTGAACCAGCTTCTTAGTCTTCTTTTGTTATTGGTAGCATTGATTTTGGTTTTTGTTTTTTAAAAATATTCTTTTCGTGACATGTCTCACTATGTAGTCTTATCTGACCTGTAGCTCACTATGTAAACAGACAGGCCTTGAATTTGTGGCAATCCTCCTGCCTCTGCCTTCTATGTACTGGGATTATAGGAATGAACCATCATGCCAGGCTATATACATTGATATCTTTTTTTTTTTTTTTTTTTTTTTTTTTTTGGTCTTTTTTGAGACGGGGTCTCTCTGTAGTCCCAGCTGTCCTGGAACTCATTCTGTAGACCAGGCTGGCTTTGAACTCACAAAGATCTGCCTGCCTCTGCCTCCGGAGTGCTAGGATTAAAGGTGTGTGCCACCATGCTCGGCTACATTGATACCTTTTAAAGCTAATTTTTTTTTTTTTTTGGTCTTTTTGAGACAGGGTCTCCCTGTAGTCCCAGCTGTCCTGGAACTCTCTGTAGACCAGGCTGGCCTTGAACTCACAAAGATCCGCCTGCCTCTGCCTTCCGAGTGCTAGGATTAAAGGCATGAGCCACCATGTCCGGCTTTAAAACTAATTTTTTAACTTTATTTATATGAGTATCTGCCTGCATATATGTGCACTGTGTGTAGGTAGGGCTGGAGCTGGAGTTACAGGTGGTCGTAAGCTACCTGACATGGCTGCTGGGAACCAAACCCAGGTCCTCTGCAAGAGCAGCCAGTACTCTTTACCACAAAGTCATCTCTCCAGCCCCCAAATTGATTATCCATTGATAAATATGAGCATTCACTTATATTTTTCCATAATTACATTCTTTGTGTGTTTGTGCGAATAGCCTCTCCCACATGTTCTTTTTTTTTAAATAAATTCTTTTTTAAATTTTTATTTTTTTTTTATGTGTATGAATATACTGTCTGCATGTAGGTTTGTGCACCCATGTCGTGCAATGCCGCGGAGGTAAGAAGAGGGTGTCAGATTCCCCTGGAACTGGAGTTAAAGACGGTTATTAGTTGCCACCCACATGTTCTTTTTAAAAATTATATTTACTGGGGGACTGGGCTTGGTGGCAGACACCTTTAATCCCAGCACTTGGGAGGCAGAGGCAGGCAGATTGCTTCGAGTTCAAGACCAGCCTGGTCTATATAGGTAGCTCCAGCTGGGATTAAAGGGAGACCCAATCTCAAAAAGACCAAAAAAAAAAAAATAATATGTATATATTTACTGGGCTGGAGAGCTGGCTCAGTAATTAAGAGCACTGGCTGCTCTTGCAGAGGACCTGGTTCAGTTCCCAGCACCCACATCATGGCTAACACCCATTCTTAAGTCCAGTTCCAGGGCACTTGACACCTTCTGGCCTCTGCTGGCAGTGCATGTGTGTTGTGCACTTACATACATGCAGGCAAAATGCTCATATGCATAAAATAATTAAAAAATTTAAAATACATGTAGTGTGTGTGTGTGTTTGTGTGTGTGTTCAGGCACACATGTGCCATGGCATAGATATGGAGTCAGAGGACAACTTGTAGGAGTCAGTTCCCATAGTCACATTGTCATGATACATGCATCCTTTTCGCATCACCTTGGGAGGCGCATTGTGTTCCTTACCTTCTTATTGGGGATTATAACTTTTCTAGGCACTATCTGCTGTGCTTCTCAACCACTAAATGACCATTTTCCCATTGTAATTGATGAGCCTTTATTTCTGGCACTGTTTAGTTCCTTATTCAGAGTCAAAATTTTATTGATTGTCATTTATACTTGCTGAAAATATTTTTATTATTTTTTGTGAGAAATATCTGATGTGTATAGACTGTCTTGGCTTTGTTTATAGGAAAGTATTCTTTTTTAAAAATATTTTTTATTTTATTTTTATTTATTATTTTTACGTGTATGAGTGTACTGTCTGCATGTAGGTTGGTGCACCCCTGCCGTGGGAGGTCAGAAGAGGGCATCGGATTCTCCTGGAACTGGCGTTAAAGAGGTTCTTAGCCACCATGTGGGTGCTGAGAATCAAACCCGGGTCCTCTGCAAGAGTGGTTGGTGCTCTTAACCACTGAGCCATCTCTCCAGCCCCTGGAAAGTATTCTTATTTCATGTTCATTTCTGTAATGGTTAATTTTGGTTGTCCACTTTATTAGATATAGTATCAACTAAGAGATGGGCCTCTTGGCAGGTCTACGAAGGTATTTCCTAAAAAGATTAGCACCTTCTGCCCACGGCCCAGATCTGAGGGCAAAGCAGTGATACTTTGCTTACCTGCCTTTGTTCTTTGCTTGTGAGCGTATCGGCTCAGCTGCTGCAGCCGCCATCCTTCACTGACACTGAAACCCACTTCTTTGTCCTTACAACACGGACTGAATACTAGCAGCTCTATGTGAATCCTCTAGGCCTTCAGTGTCAGATTGGTATTGCAGAGACATCGGCCTCATGGACTGAGCAGTTACTGGATTCTCAGCATGCAGACAGCAATCGTTGGACTACCTAGCTTGTAAAGTGTAAACCAATCTAAGCAACCCTCATTGTAATCCATATTAATTATATTGGTTCTGTTCTGCTAGAGCACCCTAATGCATTTTCCTTGTTTTTCTTAATTTTAATGTTGGAAACAAATATACACTTAAAACGGAAGCTTCTGGAAGAAGCTCTTGTTTTGCCAGTTTTGTATGGCTCCTTAAACTTGGCCCTGGCCGTGAGTCTAGCTTTGTATTTAAGAGCTGGGTGTTTTGGGTTCGATCCCCAGCATCCACATGGCAGCCGAGAACCATCTGTAACTCCAATTCCAGGAGAACTCCAGTTCCAGGGGATTCTAACATCCTTTTCTGACCTCAGACCTTGCACAACAAGGGTGCACAGACCTATATGCACATAAAAAAAAAAAAAAAAAAAAGAGCTGGGTCTTTGAAGAATCCTTGTTGACAGCTTTGTGGACAGCTTTGTCCGAGGGGTTGTCCATAGAGTTCCTCGTGGCCTTGAGAAGATAGTAGCTCTAAACCTCCACAAAAGGCCTGACCTCTGACCTCTTGGAGAGTTTTTCTTGCCTGTGTTGCTGTTCCAGCCATCAGAGCGTGGCTACAGGGATGATCTAAGGTGACGTCATGGGTGCTCTTCATGATGATGACTTCTCTCCAGGACTAGCACCACTTTTCCAGGTTTCATAAACTTTCTCATTTCAATTGCAACAAGCAGAAAGCTACAGTTTCCTAATAGGTTTTTGTTGGATAAAAGCCTTGGGGCTGGAGAGATAACTCAGGGATAAAAGCACCAATTATTTTTGCAGAGGACCTGGGTTCAGTTCTCAGCACCCACATGGCAGCTAACAACTATCCACAACTCTAGTTCCAGGGGGTCTAACAGTCTTTCTGGACTCCATGGGCAATGCACACACATAGTACTTACATAGATTCAGGCCAAACACTCATACACATAAAATAAACAGAAATAAAAAGGTAGAATTAACGGTTTTGAGGCCCTATATCAAAAATAAATAAAATTAGTTAAAAAAAATTAAGGCTGGGCATGGTGGCAAACTCCTTTAATTCCAGAACTGGGAAGCAGAGGCAGGCAGATCTCTCTGAGTTTGAGGATAATCTGGTTTGGATAGTGAGTTCCAGGCCAGTCAAGGATAGACAGTAAAACCCTTTCTTAAAACACAAAGAAATAAGCCGGGTGTGGTGACACACGCCTTTAATCCTAGAACTTGGGAGGCAGAGGCAGGCAGATCTTTGTGAGTTCAAAGCCAGCCTGGGGAGATCTCCTGAGCCCAGCGGAAGGAAGAGTGGGAGACAGGTAGGAACTGGGTGCCTCAGCAGAGCTGATTGTTGATCCCTTGGTCCACCTGTCTTTGGCTTGATTGGATTTTGTGGCTGTGGGGGCGGAATTATCCTCCCAGCCAGTATTAAAGGTAGGCTTGTGTGACTCTTGAGATCTGAGCTCTCCTGAGCCCAGCGGAAGGTACCGGGGCACTGGCTGAAGAGCCCCCCCTCCACCAACTGGTATTACGAAGAGGCATCTGAAGGAGGCAAGCAAAGCAAGCCTTCAACACAGTGAAGAGGCATTTAGGACTCACATTGGAATACAGGCAAGGAGAAGCCCATATGCCAGGATCACGAAGAAGAGACAACTGGAAAGGGGCAGGATAATCCCGTGCCAAGCTTTACCAAACCTATGGAAGACTCTTGAAGTGGGATCCCTCTGGGGATGCCCCAGGAAACAGACATCAGAAACACAATTGGGAACATATTTAAAGAACTACAAGATCATAAAGAACAAATCAAAGAACTAAGAAAAGAGAATGAGGAACTCAAGAAGGACCTAGAGAGAGAGAATGACAAGCTCCGGAAGGAAGTAGAAACACTGAAAAGATCCCATGCTGAAAAAGATAAAGAAACCAACCAGCGGGGGCTGGAGAGATGGCCTAGCTGTTAAGAGCGCCGACCGCTCTTACAGAGGACCCGGGTTCGATCCCCAGCACCCACATGGTGGCTGAGAACCGTCTGAAGCTCCAATTTCAGGAGAACTCCAGTTCCAGGGGAAATCCGAGACCCTCTTCTGAACTCCGCAGCATTGCACGACACGGGTGCACAGACTTGCATGCAGACACTACATTCATACACATGCAGAAATAAATAAAAA
>VZQC01015407.1:977621-1030370 GCA_009823505.1 Rhizomys pruinosus
AAAAAAAAAAAAAAATAAAAAAAAAAAATAAAAATAAAAATAAAGAAACAAAGAAACAAACAAACAAACAAACAAACAGAAAGGCTTTTAGTTATTGTCTTCTATAAAATGCATCCTTACTGTCTCCTGGGCTGCAGAGCTTTTGATATGAAATACACTATAGTTCTTTTTTAAGATTTTATTTATTTGCCAGGCATATTGGTGCACACCTTTAACCCAGCTATGGAGAGGCACAGGCATGTAGAAGTCTGTGAGATCAAGGCCAGCTTGGTCTACATAGTGAGTTCCAGGCCAGCTGGGGCTACAGGGAGACCCTGTCTCAAAAAAGACCAAAACATTTTTTTTAATTTTATATGAGTATATTGCCTACATATATGTAAGTGCACCTATATCATGCAATGCTTGCTGAGGTCAGAATGGGGCATTGGGTCCCCTGGAACGGGAATTATAGTTAGCTGCCATGTGGGTCCTGGGAATTGAACTCCAGTTCTCTGTAAGAGCAGCAAGTGTTCTTAACTGCTGAGCCATTTTTCCAGCCCTGAAATACACTATAGTTCTTACTGTAGTTCCTTTTTGTATTGTGTTACTTTTGAATTTACTGACAATTTTCTCTTTGTTACTAGTTTTCAACACTTAGATTATGATAAGCCTTGGAATAGTTTTCTGCATGTTAATTCTGCTTCTTTGAGGTGGCAGCTCTGATATTTGATTGTAAACAAAGCCAAGCATTTCCCTCTAAGCCCTGCTTTAGCTGTATCATCCTGGTAGAGAGATGATATGTTACAGCTTGGTGTCAGAACCAGGAATGAGCCCAATTTGATCTGGGAGCTTGTTGCTTCTGAGTCCTCTTGAATAAAGGACTTAACTCTACTGAAATAGCACACTAACATGATTTGGGAAAGAAATGAGGAACCTGTCTTATCAGGGAAGGGTTTTCCCTTGACTTAAAACAACACACACGGGGCTGGAGAGATGGCTCAGTGGTTAAGAGCGTCTATTGCTCTTGCAGAGGACCCAGGTTCGATTCCCAGCACCCACATGGCAGCTAAGAACCTTCTTTAGCTCCAGTTCCAGGGGACTCTGATTCCCTCTTCTGACCTCCGAGGCATTGCACGACATGGGAGCACAAGCCTCCTACATGCAGACAGTACATTCATACACATAAAAAGATAAACTAAAACAAAAACAGAAACAACACACACAATCACAAGCAGATGTTATCAATCTAATCCCATCTCTTGTTTGCAATAAAAACAGAGGATAATTTGTTTTCAATGATACTTTTTTTTTTTGGTATGAGGCAGGGTCTCCCTTTAGTCCCAGCTGGCCTGGAGTTTACTCTGTAGATCAGGCTGGCCTTGAACTCAAAGAGATCCACCTGCCTCTGCCTCCCAAGTGCTAGAATTAAAGGTGTGCGCCACCATGCCCGGCTATGAATGTTTACTTTTAATTCTTTGAGTGTAGTTTTCTTTAATTAATTGAATATACTCATAACAATGGGTTAGAATTCTTTGTCTACTCAATCCCACACTAGCTCCACAGAGTTAGTTCCTATTGACTGATTCTTCCCCTTTCTGGTTTCTTCGAAGTAAATAATTTTGGTAGAAAACTGCATATCTTCAACAATTTTTTTCACATTTATTTATATGTGTGTGTGTGCACGTGCATGCGTGTGTGTGTGTGTGTGTGTGTGTGTGTTACAGAGGTCAGAGAATATCATCTTTGGAGAGTCTGTTTTCTTTTTCTACCGTGTAAGTTCCGGGGACTGAACACAGGTCTTTAGGCTTGTTGGCAAGTGCCTTACTCTCTGAGCCTTGTTGCTGGCTGTCACTAACATACTGTAGCAACTCTGTGTTCTATTTTTTCCCCTTAATTGGTTGGCTTTAAGTGGTGGAATCTTGGTATCTGTGGGTTGTAGTCATGTTGTCTTTGTTCAGGTTTTTGGGGGGCAAAGAGAGGGGAAACCTGGCTACATAGAACTCATCTTTGAAGTAGCATAGTTAAGTGGTCAGCCAATGATTTGAGCAGAGATTATGCTCAACTCTCTTTAGCCCATAGTGCTTTCACCCACCTCCCCACTGGCCCATTTCTCTGGGCTTTCTTGGGGTCCACCCTCCCCCCCACCTGACTCTGTCTGTAGTTTTCCTAGTCAACTCAAGTTGAGTGGAAAGCTAGTATGGGCCAGCTACGGCTCTGTCATATCTAGGATCCCCTGTTAACTTTCTGCCTGGTGTTGTCACTTTGTCCCAACTCTGATCTTAAAGTTAGGCCAAGCTATGTGTGGCCCATGCCTGTCATCTGAGCACTTGGGAGGCAGAGAGAAGAAGATCAGGAGATCAAGATCACCCTCAGCAAGTTGAAGGCCAGCCTGGGCTACATAGGATCCTGCCACAAGCCACCTGACTGACCAACCAACCAACCTAAATCTATCTACCTGGCTCAGGCTAGCAGAGTTGTTTTACCTTTCCATTTCCTTCCAAATGTAATTACTGTAACTGCTGTGCACTGCTTGTTGCCACAAGTTGGAGAGAGTGCTTGCTGGCCGTTCTTTTCAAGTACTCTATTCCCCAAATTCTACCTACCTTAACCTCCGCAGCTAGATCTCTTACTCTGCAAGCCCAGGCACTCTTCAAACTGACTCTTACTCTGCAAGCCCAGGTACTCTTCAGACTGACTTCGTCTAGTGAGAGGAACTGGATGCTGACAGGCCATAGACCCACACAGTCTCAGGGCTCAATTTTGTTGGTTTGGTCTCCCATGTGTATCAGAAACTGTATTTTTTTGTCCATTTTTCTGCCATCTCTGGCTGCAAAGCTATGTATTCTACAACCATATGAAAATATCAATTGCCAGGTGTGGTGATGCATGCCTTTAATCCTAGCACTTGGGAGGCAGAGGCAGGCGGATCTTTGTGAGTTCAAGGCCAGGCTGGTTTACAGAGCGAGTTCCAGGACAGCTGGGGTTATAGGCAGACCCTTTGGTCTTGAAAAGACCAAAAAAAAAATTCGGCAGTAACTACCCTGTAGGGACTAGTTCCAGCCCCAGAGGCTGCAGACCCCTGCTGTTCTTATCAGAGACTCTAGAAATTCTGTTTAAAATCAGTAAATTCTCCTCAATTTGTTTTTAGCCTTCCGGGATTATGAAGTGGTTAGGTTAAATTCTTTTTTTCACATTTTTGTACAGCTTAGACTTTCTTTGTCAAGATAGGATTCACCTATTTTTCAATTCTGCCCAAACCAGAAGTCCTGTTTACATGCCTATAATATTTTTATTTTCCAAGCACTATGAATTTAATTTCTTGGTTGCTGGATTTTCTTCTATGTCTTTGATGAATATTGGATTTTGTTACACTGTACATTTAAGTTCCTTGGGATGGATCATTTGACTTATTTCGAGGCTTGCTTTTAAGTTGTTTTTTTTAACTTAAAAAAATTTTTTTTTAAATGTGTGTCCAGGCTTTCATCTATGCCTGATTTACTACTAAGCTGATACCTCTTCCTGGTCTTTACCAGTCTCTTTCCAAGCCTCAGTATACTCTGAGATCTTTTAGTCTGAGTGAAAGGAAGATGAGCTATTCCCAACTCATAGGAGTTGTTTTGCCCATGACTTTCCAGTGTTTTTCTCCCTATCCTGGGGAGATTCTCCTACTTATGCACAGTTTACAGCTCAGCTGGAGACTTGACGGGAGCCCTCTCAGACCTCTGCAGCTTTTATTGTCTTTGTGCTGCTTATTTACTCTGCACCTGGACTCTGCCTCTCCAAATCTGGTTGCCTCAACCAGCTCTCTATCACTGCAACCCAAGGAGGTGTGTTAGATTTACCTAGTCCAATGATTTGCATTGGCAATTGCCTACAGGCAGCAAGCTTATGCACCATATGGCACAGCTCACTGACTTCTTTCTTGGAGGGTCTAGAGGTGTGTACTCCCTGTTTGGAAATACAGTTTTTTCTCTTTTCTTAGTTGCTTAGGAGAAGAAAGTGTATCTGATTGTCGTTACCCCACCTTGGCCAGAATTGAAAATGAAATATTTGAATTAGAGGACAGAAGTGGTTTTATTCATGATTTAAGGTTACTGTGGTTGCTTTGTAGAGAATGAATTATATGGGACCAAAAATGCAAAAATAGCCTTGTATGGTGGTGTTTGCCTGGAATTCTAGCACTCAGGAGGGTGGATGCTGGAGGACCAGTACTTCAAGGTCATTCTTGACTACATAGTGAGTTTGAAGCTAGCCTGAGCTACATGAGACCCTGAATTAAAAAAAAAAAATTAATGAAAAAAAAACAACCAAACAAACAGATCATTTAGGAGGTTCTAAACTATATTCCAGGGCAGAATAACACAGTCATTTTGTTAAAAATTATAGAAAGTTGGGGCTGGAGAGATGGCTCAGCAGTTAAGAGCACTGACTGCTCTTGCAGAGGACCTGGGTTCAATTCCCAGCACCCACATGGTGGCTAAGAACTCTCTTTAGTGCCAGGCATGGTGGTGCTTGCCGTTAATCTGAGGCAGGCAGATCTCTGAGAGTTCAAGGGCAGCCTGGTCTACAGAATGAGCTCCAGGCCAGCTGGGACTAAAGCGAGACCCTGTTTCAAAAAAGTGCCCCCCCCCAAAAAAAATTACAGAAAGTAAGGGGGGGAAAAAGAGAGAGATTTGAGATGTATGCTGGAAAAAAAACAGTTGAATATTCAGATGTGCTAGATGAGGAAAAGTAAACAAATAAGGACAGCACCTGGTTACAGCCTGGCCAACTTCGATCTCTTTCGGCCATTTTTAAACCACCTATACTTTTGCTCTTACATGTGGCACTCTGAGGCCAGTCTCCTTCCCTGCTTCTTGCCTTCTTTTCTGGTGCCTGAAGCCTGAACAGAGACAACTGACTCAGTCAGTGAACCATGTCCCCAGAGAATGAAGTCAGGCAGGATGTACAGAGTCCACCAGCAGAATCCAACCAGGACAATTTCAGGCAAGCAAAGGTTTTCAACAGGTCTCACAATAAGGGCTATACCAAAGAGGGTAGTGAAAGGCTCCCCCCCCCAATGCAAAACAGGCCAGATCAAACCAGATTAACAAAGCATAAAAGGGGGTTTATTAGGACACACTCTGGGGCGGGCGGGTACCCTGGTCTCAGAGATGGAGGCCAGGGGAGTCATGTGCTGGGGCTGGGGCTGAGGGCTTTTATAAGTTCTGGGGAGAGGAAGATGAGGTAATGATGGCGAGACAAAGCATGTACTTCTAAGGGCAAACCTGGTGCAGTGGGAGGGGACAAAGTGGGTCTTTAGTGTTCATCATGAAGCTGGAATATAACCATATATGGTCTTAGGCTGTGCTCTCATCAGGAAGGGAAGTTGCATCAGCTGCCTGAGATGAGGTAGGCTTTTGACCAGAAGAGAAGGGTGGTAGGTGCCATCTTTAGATCTCCAAGCCCAGGCCCTGCCTAACATCCCGACCGCTTTGGGTATATGGGCACCGACTCAGCTCTTACTACTTCCTGCTGAAAGGGGCAACGTTGGGGAAGGGGAGTGGTTGGGAGTAGGGGGCACATAGGCAATGGAGAATAAGATTGTAGAAGCATCTGGTTAACAGCCATTCTGGAGACTTCCTGGATGTGTTCCTGCAAGAAGCTGAGGAGATCAGGAGTCTCCTGGTTGAGGTTGGAGAGGCTCCTCTTACTGTTGGATGGTTTTGGTTGGAGGACAGGGTCTAAACGTGGGCTCGCCAGTTTCATCCGTCCAGGTATCCCGAGCATGGACATGCCAGCAGTATGTCGAATCTGGCATAGCATCACCTGGTCAGGTGAAGACTGAGACAATTAAAAAGGGCTGTCAGAGTCTGGTACCTGTGGCACCAGGGGCAGCAGAGGAAAACAATGACCCAGGAAAAGAGGGAAACGAGGGTGAAGGTACAGAGGGCAAAGGCTGCCGTGCCTTACCATTCAGACCTGTCTTTGAGGGTCTCTGGGAAACCTGAGAGTCATGGGTCCCAGCTGTTTGGTGGACCATCCATCCTGGGTTTGGGTCTCTCTTGAGTCTGGATAAATGATACCAGTGTGGCTGGCCTAGAAGTTTGGCTGCTGATGGCATAGTAAGGATGACAATGTGGGGTCCAGTCCACCTGGGATCAAGAGACTTAGGAGATAAAGTTTTAAGGAGAACACTGTCCCCTGGTGTGAGAGGGCAGGCCAGTGGTTGTGGACTCCACTGAGGTAGGAGCAGGGAGGGGAAGAGAGGAAGAGAGTGGGGTTGAGCTGTTTGGAAACACTACTGCCCAGTGTGAGGGCTCAATGGGTTGGGCTAAGGCCCCTGTGGCCACTCCCAGCTTTCTGTCTGTAAAGAGGTAGAAAGGGCATGAAGAGGGGCTGGAGAGATGGCCTAGTGGTTAAGAGCACTGACCACTCTTACAGAGGACCCGGGTTCGATCCCCAGCACCCACATGGCGGCCGAGAACCGTCTGAAACTCCAATTCCAGGAGAACTCCAGTTCCAGGGGAATCCGAGACCCTCTTCTGACCTCCGCAGCATTGTACGACACGGGTGCACAGACTTGCATGCAGACAGTACATTCATACACATACAGAAATAAATAAAATTAAAAAAAATTAAAAAAAAAAAAAGAAAGGGCATGAAGAGTCCAGGAGAGCCAAAGTGGGGGGTGGGCAGCCAGGAGGGATCCTAAGGAGAAGTAGGGGTGGCCAGGAGGGATCCTAAGGAGAGAGAAGTGGATGAAAGTGGGATGGGAGAGAGGCCCTGTGGGGGTCTCCTTAGCTGCCTGGTACAAGGGTTCAACTGTGTTCCAGTTTGTCTTCCATTGCTGTGACAAAACACTCTGACCGACACCAACTTGGGGAGGAAAGGGTTTATTCAGCTTACATCTCCTGGGTCACAGTTTATCTCTTAGGGAGCCCAAGGCAGGAACTCAGGGCAGGAACCTGGAAGCAGGAGCTGAAGCACAAGCCATGGAGGAATGTTGTTCACTGGCTTGCTCCCCTGGCTCATGACCAGCCCGCCTTCTTATACAGTACACAACAACCTGCCCAGGGTGGCACTACTCATTGTGGGCTGGGCCCTCCCACACTGCTCGACCATCAAGATAATACTCCACAGATGTGGCCATAGGCCAATCTAATGGAGCCAATTCCTCAATTGAGGCTCCCTCAACCCAGGTGTGTCTGAGTTGACACTAAGCTATCCAGCACAAACTGTGATAGCAAAATTAGGGATCCAGTGATGGAAGAAGTGCACCAATCCTAGAAAAGAGAGGATGTGGTCTGCTGTCTCTGGAGGCTGTAGGTTTCATATGGCATTGGCTCAGTCTGACCTGAGAGTACTGGAAGGGGACGTTGGGACCAGAGTCTAAGGAGAGATCTCAGGCCAAGGCTTGGCTGAAGACCTGGTTTTCGGATCCTCCCATGTGAAGGCAAAAGGAAGTCTGAAGAGCACAGTAGTAAAGAAGGCCAGGACAGTGAAATGGGAGACTGAGGTTTAGGGGTTAGGAAGGAGGTCCTGAACTAGACGGTAGGTGCCAGAGGGCTTATGAACTGGAAGAATGGAGGTGTTGCAGGGTTAATTAGTGGAGATAGGAGGCAGGTAATGGTAGGCTTGAGCCCATGGTAGTGAGTTTCAGAAATAGGGAACTGAGTCCTGGAAGGAAAAGAGGCAGGGTTCTTGAGGTGTATCAGGACTGGTGGGTGGTGAGAAGTGATTACTATAGTGGGATTGTCCCAGACCTGAGGGTCAACGGGATCAGGGAGAGCAGGGGCTGGACAATCCAGGGTGGGAGAAGTGACTAAGGATGTCATGGCCCAGGAGGGGCACTAGACAGGCAGATGTGATTAAGATGGGATGGGTGAAAAAATGACTTGTGAGGACACAGGGGGTAGAGTCCTTCTCAGGAAAGAGGGGGTCCTGCCCACTCCCTTGACAGAAATTGATGAGGGAAATCTAGGGCCAGAGTGTGAGGTCAGTACAGAAAGGTAGCCCAGCTGTCCAACAGGAAGGAGATGGACTTACCCGCACCTGGAGCATTAGCCTGGGCTGGACAAGGGTCAGTGGGGGTCTCTGAATCTGGCTGCTAGCCATCAGTCCTCTGCCAGGCCAAGGAATTCAGAGGCTGGAGGGGATTGGGGTGCCCAGAGCAATGGGGCTGGACCACTGTGGCATGGCACAGAGGACAAGCCCACATCCAGGCACTCAGACTTTGAATGGACAGGTTGCTGGCAGAGCTCTTGCACAGAGAGGACAGCATGGTGGATGGCTTGGGGTTTGGGCAGTTTCTAGCCCAGTGACCTTCTTTGCCACACTTCGCAGGCTCCTGGCAGAATGGACCTGGGCCCCTTCGGGATGGGGCTTGACGGAGCCCCACATGTCTCACTGCGGGAATGTCATTTGCCTCAGGGCAGCTACCAGGGCTTGGGCATTTTGTTGTAGCAGAGCCTGTCAGGAGGACTCAGCTGCCTCCTCTCAGCCACTAAATACCTTAAAATCCATTTCTCATCAAATCCTGCACAGGATTCTGGGGACCATCCTCAGCCTTTTTAAATTTTTTTCTGATGTCTGGAAAAGACTGAAAGATAAAGTGAGAAGCCAAGACCATGGCTACTGTTGGGGAGGCAGGGTCAAGGCGAGCTTTAAGTATGGTTGTCCTTAATAAATTCTGAATTGCAGAAGGAAAAGAAAAAAAATGGTGAGGGGAGGTATTTTCACATCTTTAGCAGACAGGAAATAGACTTAAATCAAGCTCACCAAAATTCGTTTCATTTGGACTGTCCCATGTGATCCCCAGAAGCAGAACCTAATCGTACTGTCTGCAGGTTGCACAGTACTGAGAATTTCCAGCTGTGGAATATGATCTAATAATTAATTTTGGTGAGGGCAGTTTATAAAAGTTGTACTGACCAGAAGCACATACATGGAGATGCTTTCATTCAGACATTGTAGAGGTCATTTACAGCATGCAGCCACAACCAGTTTCTTTGCATTCAAGGCTGAAATGTCCAACCTGGCCAATGCAGTTTCTCTATCATGCTGTTACCAAACATTTTATAAAACAGAATTACATACAGTTTCATCAAAGAAGAAGCTAAGGGATGGGGAGGAGACATTCAGTCCCACTGAGGCAGTGCAAAACAAAGATAATTCAGCAATTGACAATATCAAAAGCATGAAGTTGAGTACAGAAGAATGGTATTCAGGAACTTAGAATGAGGGAGGAAGGCAGAAGTATGACATACGGTATTGGGGGTAACAGCCAGGGTAGCGGCACATACAGCAAAAATACATTAAAACGGTCAGTTTGGAAGAAGCACCCTATATAATTTGGAGATCAAATTTACTCTTAAACAGATAATTTAAGGAACCCGGGTTCATTTTGGCCTTTGAATATAATAGGTTTTGTGTACAATATAACCTAGAAGTGGCCACTTTTTTTGACAGACACACGACAGACTTATACATGAAACAGTTAACACACATGAAAGAAGTATACACAGAGACAGCTTAGACAGACACATGCATGACTTAGTCACATAAACTGCAAAGGGGGGCAGCTTTAACCACAGAACCCTGGCTTACAGCCACAAAAGCTTGCAAAATGGCGAGTTAGTGTAAGTGGGATGGGTGCAGAGACAGCAGATCTGGCTCATGGCACAGCTCGCCTGTGTCTAACAGGTGTGGGGTTTACCTGCTAATTTAATGAAACAATAAAAACAAAACCGGGGCTGGAGAGATGGCCTAGCGGTTAAGAGCACCGACCACTCTTACAGAGCACCCGGGTTCAATCCCCAGCACCCACATGGCGGCTGAGAACCGTCTGAAACTCCAATTCCAGGAGAACTCCAGTTCCAGGGGAATCCGACGCCGTCTTCTGGCCTCCGCGGCATTGCACGACACGGGAGCACAGACTTGCATGCAGACAGTGCATTCATACACATACAGAAATAAATAAAATAAAAAAAAACCAAAAAACAAACGCATTTGTTAAAAGTCAGTAGCTTAAGCAGCAATCCTGTGAAAACATTAACTATACCCATACAAAAGCTAAAATGGAAAAAAATGATTTTAATTGGAAACAGATGAAAGCACGGTGATAAAATTGTAGAACTCCAATAGTGGACATTTTGAGATTAATTTGTTAATCTACCTGGTAAATGCATTCATCCCATGTGCTCAGATAAAAATGGTGACCGTGTATCCATGTCATGTGATTATATCAAAATGGCTACCGTGACAATTTGAATCAGGTGTGGGAATGGCTGGGCAGAAATGAGACAGCAGGGGGTGGGAGGGGAAGCCAGGGACTCAGTGGCTCACGGCTCACTGAGGAAGGAAGACTCAGCCTCCATGGCTTTCTATGAGTATCAGGAGGGGCCAGAGCCCTGGCCAGGAGAACTGGAGCCGCTGAGCAATGGCTACAAAGCTGGGGTCGTGAGCGGAGGTCCTAAAACACCAGGTTGGCTCTGAGGCCTTGCCCATGCAACAGCAAAAATTTTCCAATTCACAGAGTATGGCTGTGGCCATGCAACAGAACAGAAAAACTTGAGGCACTTAGGGCATAAGGACTGGGAGAGCCCCAATTTAGACAGGTTTTGTAGCAAACAGCCAAGGGGTTGTTTGCTGACTGGGTTTCAACTCAGAGTTGTCCATCCCATGCCTGTGCCGGAAGCCAAGGATCAACCGGAACAGAGCGTCCCCTGAGGCCAGACAGAGGGAGCCTTTGGGGAAGGGACATCTCCCGTTCCACCAAAGTTCCCAGAAACAGAGGGTTTGTCCTGGCGTGCACGACTTCGGAGGACAGAAACCCCGAGAGCCCAGAGGCCCAGAAAGGCAGCGGCAAAAAGGGTGGACTCACCCGAGTCTAAAGCTGGTCACGTCCGGGTTGAAGAGGAGGGGCCCTCAATGGTTTGGGGGCTAAGCCCACTGAGTTGAGGGGCTCAACTTCTCCCGGGTTTCGGCACCAAGATGAAAGGCTTTTTTCCCCAGTGCAAAACAGGCCAGATCAAAGCAGATTAACAAAGTATAAAAGGAGGTTTATGAGGACACACTCCGGGGTGGGTCCCCTGGTCTCAGAGAGGGAGGCCAGGGGAGTCCGGCTTGGGCTGGGGATGAGGGCTTTTATAAGTTCTGGGGAGAGGAAGATGAGGTAATGATGGCGAGACAAACCATGTACTTGTAAGGGCAAACCTGGTGCAGTGGGAGGGGACAAAATGCATCTTTAGTGTTCGTCATGAAGCTGGAATATAACCATATATGGTCTTAGGCTGTGCTCTCATCAGGAAGGGAAGTTGCATCAGCTGCCTAGATAAGGTAGGCTTTTGACCAGAAGAGAAGGGTGGTAGGTGCCATCTTTAGATCTCCAAGCCTAGGCACTGCCTAACAGGTAGCACTGTCCTGTGTTGGGAGGAACTCAGAGCTCTGTTGTTGGCCCCATTTGAGGCCTAAAAAGTCACAGCAAACATAATTTCCTAGATATGGAGGGTTATCTTGTTCGTCTCAATGGTCTGTGGCATTTGTATTTGGAACAAGAGACTGACCAGTGGTTGAAGCTTCTTCTTGGGAGATCTTGGACTAAGAGCCCCCAAAAGCCAGAATGACAAACCTTTTTGATGCTAAGGCTATGAATGATGTAACCCAGCCACGGCTGAAGGCTGGGAAAAGTCTGCGGTGGTGATCTGTAGAGTGAAAGGACGGCTTCTGTGTGTAATGTAGTAAGCCCCCCTAAGTTGGGGATTTTCCAACTTAGAAGTTCTGAGAAAGTTGCTGTAATCAGGTTCCTACTGATACAGGTCACAAGCCTCAGTTTATCTAGATGCTTCTGATACCAGCCACAGATCCACCTACACCTATTCCCCCTTATCTTCCCACACCCATTTCATTGTGAGCCCACTTCCTTGTGTGCTTGGGTATAAAAACTGCCACTTTGGGACATTCTGCCTGCTGGTCATCCTAATCCGGACACAGGCAGGCCAGCCACCATACCTGGAATAAACCCGACTTCCTTCTCCTTGTCCTGACTCTTTCTCCCCTTGCCCCAAGTCTCCCCTCAAAATGAACCTGACACTGTGGTTTCTCTCAGCATGTACAGCTCATCTTTGCATTGATCAGTTGCTACTTTTCTACATCTGAGTTTCTTATTTATTAAGTTTTTTCAGTGTTTCTGTTTGTTTTGGCTTGTTTTTGAGACAGAGTCTTCCTCTATAGCCCAGGCTGGACTGGAACTCATCATGTAGCCCAGTTCACAAAATCAAGGCAATCCTCCTGTCTCAGCCTCCCAAGTCCTGCAGTTACAGGGATGAACCACTGTTCGTACTTTATATCTGAGTTCTTAAATCTTTAATTATAGCAGTGTGTTAATCCTCAGGTGGCCACTACAAAGCACAGATTGGGTATCTTTTTAAAGTATTATTATTATTTTATTTATTTATTTTTGGTCTTTTTGAGACAGGGTCTCCCTGCAGCCTCAGCTGGCCTGGAACTTGCTATGAGACCAGGCTGGCCTTGAACTCACAGCCATCCACCTGCCTCTGCCTCCCTCCCAAATGCTGGGATTAAGGGCGTGTGCCACCATGCCCAGCAAAGGACACTCTTGCCAGTTGCTTCTAGCAAATAGCCCCCATAACATTGCCTGGCAAACACTATAAATCTCTAGTCTATCTGTTAAAATATCTACTTTTCCAGTTTCACTGGTCAGTCATCTGGTCATAGGACTGCCCCAGGAAGGCAGGTCCACCTTAAAGTTATGCTAAATAGATGGGTGGGATACCTAGCGTGTTGAGATAGTGAACTTTTCCTGCCTGAAGTCCCACCTCCTAGCGCAGGGCTTCTGGATCTAGCCACAGATGTGTAGGTCTCTTTCTTTCTTTCTTTCTTTCTTTCTTTCTTTCTTTCTTTCTTTCTTTCTTTCTTTTTCTTTCTTTCTTTCTTTTCTTTCCTTCCTTCCTCTCTCTCTCTCTCTCTCTCTCTCTCTCTCTCTCTCTTTCTTTCTTTCTTTCTTTCTTTCTTTCTTTCTTTGAGGCAGGGTCTCCCTGTAGCTCCAGCTGGCCTGGAACTCACTCTGTAGACCAGGTTAGCCTTGAACTCATGGTGTCTACCTGCTTTTCTGAACAGCGTAATCTCTCTTTTTCTGCATATTTCTCCTCTAAACATGCTTTCTTTACTGCTTTGGCCTGCCCTAGCATCTTAGTGTCCTTCTTCCTGCCGCGTGCTGCCAGTCTTCCTTCTACTTCCCATTCTCCTCCTCAAGGCAGTTGCTGACATTCCCAGCTTGCCTGCCCTGAAGATTTTAATTTAAAATTAAAGCTTCCATTTGGACCCATTCTTAAATTCTTTTATGAATGAGACTAAGAATCTTCTAGGGGACGCTCTTTCTCCCCATCTCACTACCACCACACCACAGATTCCGGGAACAAACTGAGGTCCCCAAGCTTGCCCAGCAAGTGCTTTTACCCTCTGAGCTGTGTTGTTGGCCCAGACTGGGTGCCTTAACAGGAAAAAAATTATTTTTCATCTATGTTTCATCTTTTATCCAAGAGACATTCAGGGACGGGCATATTTACCTCACAGAACCAATTACCAAACACCCTCAGATGTGAGGCCACATTTTCTTGTGAAGCCTGTGAAGAGGAACCCTGCCTTCCCTTTTAGTTTCTGGTACTTGCTGGCAACCCTTGGTGTTTCTCGGTTTGCAGCCAAGTCACTGCAAACTCTCCCTGTCATCAACGTATAAAGAGGAGAGGCTGATTTTGGCTTCTACTTTCCAAGTTTCAGCCCATGATCAACTGACCTTGCTGCTTTGGCACGAGATAGAACAACTCCCTTCCGCCACTCACTCCATGGTTGGAAAGGGACAGAAAAAGGGTCTAGAATCCCTCAGCCTCTTTTATTTATTTATTTATTTTTTAATGTTTTAAAAAAATTTATTTCTGTATGTGTATGAATGTACTGTCTGCATGTAGGTTTGTGCACTGGTGTCGTGCAATGCCGCGGAGGTCAGAAGAGGGTCTCAGATTCCCCTGGAGCTGGAGTTCTCCTAGAACTGGAGTTTCAGACGGTTCTCGGCCGCCATGTGGGTGCTGGGGATCGAACCCGGGTCCTCTGCAAGAGCGGTCGGTGCTCTTAACCGCTAGGCCATCTCTCCAGCCCCTCATATTTATTTTTAAAATTAAAAAAAATTTATGTGTATGAGTATACTGTCTGCATGTAGGTTGGTGCACCTGTGTTGAGCAATGCTGCAGAGGTCAGAAGAGGGTGTTGGACTTCCCAGGAACTGGAGTTAAAGATTGTTCTTAGCGGCTATGTGGGTGCTGGGAATTGAACCCGGGTCCTCTGCAAGAGCAGTTGGTGCTCTTAACCTCTGAACCATCTCTCTAGCCCCTCAGCCTCTTTTAAAGACATACCACTGGCTGGGTGTGGTGGTGCATGTCTTTAATCCTAGCACTTGGGAGTCAGAGGCAGGTGGATCTCTGTGAGTTCAAGGCCCACCTGGTCTACAAAGTGAGCTCCAGGCCAGCTGGGTCTAAAGGGAGACCCTATCTCAAACAAACAAACAAACAAACAAACAAAAAAGACAATACCACCGATGGCCTAAAGCTCTCCTAGCAAGCCCCCACCATGTGAAAGTTTCACATCTTTCAATAAGGTCACTCTGGGGAGTAAGCTTTTACCTCATGGACCTTGGGGGAGGAGCTTCCCAGATATGAAGTCTATGAAGACCCCAGTCTTCTTCCTGGGTCCATGTGTTCTTGTCTATGGATGTTGAATTAGTTACTTCACTCATCAGTGTGACAAAATACCTGACAAAGTCAACTGAAGGAAGGAAGGGTTTACTGGCTTATGTGGTGGTCCGTGGGGGTGGAGAAGGCATGACAGCAGGTGTGGGGGGGTGCTGGGAGGGTGAGACGCTGCTCACCTGGCTTTCCTTTCCCCCTTTTCATTCACTCTGGGATCCCAGCCCATGGGATGGTGCTGCCCACATTCAGAGTGGGCCTTCCCTTCTCAGTTAAGCCTCTCTGGACAGACCCTCACAGACACAGCCAGAGAAGCATCTCCTCTGTGATTCCACATGAGCTGTCACTGATGCCTTTATTGGACTATGGGCTTGCCTTACTCCAGTGGGACTCCATCTTAGTTAACTGCACCTTCATTACCCTATTTGCTTCTTAAAAATTGTTTATTGTTATTTTTATTTTTTATGTGTATTGCCTGCATGTACACAAACATACCTGTGTTGTGCAATGCCCATGGAGGTCAGAAGAGGGCGTTGGATCCCCTGGAACAGGAATTACAGACAGTTGTTAGCTGCCACGTGGATGCTGGGGATTGAACCTGGGTCTTCTTAAAGAACATGGCGGCCGAGAACTGTCTGAAACTCCAATTCCAGGAGAACTCCAGTTCCGGGGGAATCCAACACCCTCTTCTGACCTCCGCGGCATTGCACAACACGGGTGCACAGACTTGCATGCAGACAGTACATTCATACACATACAGAAATTTAAAAAAAAATTAAAAAAAAAGAAGTCAGTGCTTTTAACTGCTGAGCCATCTCTCCAGCCTCTCCATTTGAGACTTTTATGGAAGAGTCTAGAGGAAGAGGAAGAGAAGCATCTGAGATGGAGCAGGGCATTATGGGATCCCTTGTGTGTCCCCAGGGCCAGTTCCTGAAGAGTGTAAAGGAAATGGCCTTTCCTTAGATTCAGGAGATGAGGAAGTACTTGCCTTAACTTCCCGTGAAAGCAGAGGCTTATAGAATTTCCTTGTCTGAAGGGATAGATGCACAGTCAGGTGTTTCCTGGACTCCTAAGAGGGCACAGAAGTACTCAAGACAGAGTCACCTGGAGATGCTTGGACTGAGGACAAGAACGAATCATCTTGGCAGATGCAGGTGTAGACAGATGACAACGATAGCCAAAGTTCCTTTCCCCTCCCTTCCGTGCGTAAAACTCAAGTCAACCTCAAGGTTGGCCCCTGAACTGGCAAACTGAGGCTTGCATTTTTCTTTCTTCTTTGTTTCTTTGTTTCTTTGTTTGTTTGTTTCTTTCTTTCTTTATTTCTTCCTTCCTTCCTTCCTTCCTTCCTTCCTTCCTTTCTTTCTTTTTCTTTCTCTCTCTCTCCCTTCCTTCCTTCCTTCCTTTCTTTATTTCTTTATTTCTTTCTTGTCTTTTTGAGACAAGGTCTCCCTGCAGTCCCTGCTGGCCTGAACTCACTTTGTAGACCAGGCTGGCCTTGAACTCACAGAGATCTGCCTGCCTCTGTCTCCTGAGTGCTGGGATTAAAGGCATGCACCACCATGCCCTGCTGAGGCTCTATTTCTACATGAATCAAAGCTCATAAAATAAATTATGTTCAGCTATTAAAAATAAAATCAATTAAACTTTTTTATTAAATTGTGTGTGTGTGTACTCATCATGGCACATATGTGAAGGTCAGAGGAGCACCCAGGGGAGTCAGTTCCCTCTTTTCTCCATCTGGGTCCTGAGGATTGAGCTGGGTTGTCAGCCTTGACAGCAAATGCTTTTACCCACTGAACCATCTTGATTTCTTTCAACCCTTAATTTGTGATATGAGGTCTATTTCATTTACATAAAGAACATTATGTATTCTATGTTTGTAAGTTATAGCTTATTTGTAGATGGGCAGGGGAACTGAAACTGTCTTTGGGCAGATAGGTGTAACTTCAACATTTTCCCATACTACAGAAATTATTGTGGAGGTCTCAGGTCTCAGCCCCATATGGCTGGGGCTCCAGGAAGGAGGGGAAGGGCAGAGGAAAGGGTGGGTGGGGATGGGGGTCCATGACAAAACCACCAAAGTTATGTTTTAAATGTCTGAGTTATTGTTCTTTGGAAGGGACTCTGGCCATTTTCGAAGGGAAGTTCAAAGTTGAGCTATCTACAGAGATAACTCAGGTGTGGCTAAGGAACAATGTGCATGAGTTCTGATATCAGTATGACGAGAACCAGTCCAAATAGTACAGAGTAAAGGAAAGATGTAGTCATCACTGCGAAGAAACAGTTCAGTATGATAGGTCATGAGGTATAATTTATAATCATGTCTCTGAGAGCATATGCTTCATGTTTGATGAGTGTGTATGTGTGTGTGGTTATGCTGAGCAAGTCTTCTACCACTGAGCTGAAACCCCAGCACTCACATTTGAGGGTGCCTTAAAACTTACTCAATAAGGGAAATCTGCCACTTTCTGAATAGTCTCTTTATTGGAAGAGAAATGGAAAGAAAATCAAGAAGCCAAAGAGGTTAAGGAAATAGAAGCCAACCTCCATAAGTGACCTATATTCTGAGAGCGATGGCACTTGATTATAATCTCAGCATCTGGGAAGCTGAGGCAGAAGAATTGCTGATAGTTCAAGGCCATCTAGGGCTATATAGTGAGCTCAAGGCTAGGCTAGGCTACATGGTGAGACTTAATAAAAAGTAAATAGGGACTTGATATGATGTGGCTCAATTGGTAGGGTGCTTGCTTGGCATGCATGGGGCCATGGGTTTGGTCTTCCAGAGTACATAAACTAGGCATGGTAGCACACATCCATAATCTCAGCATTTGGGATGTAGAGGCAGGAGCAGCAGAGATTCAAGGTCATCCTCAGCTACAAATCAAGTTCTAGGCCAGCCTGGAATGTATGAGTATCAAACAAACAAATCAATAAATTACCCAATGAAGGGCATATTAGGGGAGAAGTCAGAGTTGGAATGAGCCTTTGGAATTAGACTGAGGTTTCAACATTGATTTTTGTCACCGAAGACCCTGGGCAAAATATTTCAGCTCGTCTTTGAGTTTCAGATCTGTGAAATGGGATATGTTGTATAATACTTCATCAATTTTGCTATTTTAGCTCCTCCTCCTCCTCCTCCTCCTCCTCCTCCTTCTCCTCCTCCTCCTCCTCCTTCTCCTTCTCTTCCTCCTCATCCACCTTCTTCTCCCCTTCTTCTTTTGAGACAGGGTCTTGCTATGTAGACCTGACTGGATTTAACTCATGGTACCCCTGATTCTGCTTCCCAAATGCTGGGATTATAGGTATACACCACCATAACTGGCTCAATATTTTGACTTAATATTTATATGTACATTACTCTGGATATGTATTTTTATTTTTGATCTTTACTTCCTGGCATTCATAGGTCTGCATAATAATTTCTCCTTGAGTGTGGGTTGGATCTAGTGACTTGCTTCCCATAATAGAATATGGCAGATCTGATGGGCTATCTTCTTTATATTAGGTTGGAAAATATGGCTTCATGAGGCTAGAGAGATGGCTTGGTAGTTAAGAGCACTGGCTGTTCTTAGAGAAGACCAGGGTTCGAATCCCAGCACCCCATGGCAGGTAACAATTGTCTGTAACTCCAGTTCCAGGGATCCAATGCCCTCTTCTGTCCTCCTCGGGCACTGCACAACACAGGTGCACTTCCACACATGCAGGCATAACACTCATACACATTAAAAAAAAAATGATGGCTTCTGCGTTTGGTTCACTCTCTCTCCTTAGCTCTCTTTCAGAATCCCATGAACCGAGGAACACACACTCCCATGCTATGAGCAACTAACTCCACGGCAGCCCCCACAGTTTTTGGTGGAGGAACTGAGACCTTCAGATGAACATCTCAAAGAAGGTGAAGGTTGCAAATTTGGCAGTAGATCAGTCTCCAATCAAGTCTAGAGAAAACTGTAGCCTCAGGGAACAACTTGGCTGAAATCTCCTGAGAGACCTTGAGCCAGAGGCACCCAAATAAGCTGTTCCCAGATTCCTGACCAACAGAAATTATGAGATAATAAATGTTTGATTTTTTTTAGCTCAGAATAATTTGTTGTCAAGAAATACAGAAGTAATATGTGGCTCAGGCCCATCTCTACAGTGGGCACAGTGTGTCCCTAAACCCATCATCCTGTGATTATTTTCCTAGTTCCAGAATGTATAATTAGAATAGATATACTCAGCAACTGGCAACATTCCCATAATAGTTCCCTGATGCATGCATGGAACAAGGGCCATTGTGGTAAAAGCAAGTGGAAGCTATTAGAAAGGTCTCTTCCAAAACCAGTAAACTAAAAGCAATACTACATTCTTACAGGAAGTACAGCAATTAGTGCCCTTGAAAGGAATCAAAAGACACAGGGGCTGTCATTCCACAGGAGTGACAATGGACTATTATAAACTTCATCAGGTGGTGACTTCAACTGTAGTTGTTTTTTTCCAGATGTGATTTTGTTGCTGAAGCAAAATCAACATGTAACTGACATATAGCTTGTGATCTGATACCTTTGTTTACCTGTTAATAAGGATCTCAGAAGAAGTTGACTTCACCTGACAAGGCACAGTCTGTCTCTACTCTCCCACTCTCCCACCTGTCCAGCCCAGCAATAATCTAATCCACAGGACCCTGACTGCCTTTCCTTTGCAAAGGACATAACACTGGTTTATGACAGTGATGACAGGCTTAATGGATATGGTGAACAGAAAACTCTAGACATCTTTAAATTGTGTTGCAGTGATTAGAAGATAAATTCCATAGAAATTCAAGGACTGGCTACTCTGGTAAAAAAAATTGTGTGTGTGTGTGTGGGGGGGGGAGCAGGTGTGATGGTGTGTGCATGCCTTTGATCCCAGCATAGAGGCAGGTGGATCTCTGTGTGATCAAGGCCAGCTTGGTCTACATAGTAAGTTCCAAGCCAGCCAGAGCTACAGAGAGATCCTGTCTTCAGAAAGACAACAACAACAACAAAAATGGTGGGGGTCCTATTATCTGCGATATGAAAAGATTTCTCTCCTATGGGCAAAGCCAAGTTGTTGGATCAAGGTCTTCCTACCATTAAGAAAGAGACACATGAGTCACTGCCCAACTGTGTGGAAACCCCTGCTCTCTTGTGATCTTTTACCATCTCTGGCTCTTACAACCTTTCTCCTCTCTCTTCCACAATGATTCACAAGCCTTCAGAGAGACAGAAGTTGATCTCAATATACTATGTGAAATTTGCAAAAATTCAATTAAAAAAAGATAGAAAGAAAAAGAGAAAGAAAGGAAGGAAGGAAGGAAGGAAGGAAGGAAGGAAGGAAGGAAGGAAGGAAGGAAAGAGTCACAATTCCTACTGGGTCTCTTGGGCTTTTGGTGGCCACACACCCTCATCTGGATTTGCTACTTTGACTGATTTGCAGAGTGGCCTAGGAAGAGCCTATTCTGAGCAGGCCTCAGAATAAGAGTAGTCTTTAGAACAGGTCAAGTGCTGTGCAAACTGCTTTGTTAATTGGGCCACGTGACTCAGCAGATATGATGGCACTTAGTGGTTCACAGCGATGCTGTTGGGAGCCTTTGGCAGGCTGCTTTGGTGAATCACAGCACAGATGCTTGGAATTCTTTAGTTAAGTGAGTCCACCTGCTGAGGATAACTATTCCTCTTTGGACAAACAACTTTTGGCTGGGTACTGAACACTTTGCCAGGAGCTGCCAAGTTACCATGTGACAAGAACGACCCATTGTTTATAGGTATTGTCGCATCCTGCCAAGCCCAAAAGTTTGCAGCATCTTTATCAAAATGGCCTGACAGCTAAGAGATTAAACTGAGACAGGTCCTACAAGCTCCAGTAAGTTGCACGAGGAAGCAGCTTTGCTGCTTATGACCCAGCTCCTGTTACCTAGAGCCTCAACATATGGCCTCATCAGGACCTCCTGTGATCAGCCAGCTGACTGAGGAGAAAACGCTTGAGGCTGATTGACAAATTATTCTTCCTAAACGGTAGGTGCCACCTGAAGGGGCTATCTACAGCTGTACAGCCCCCCCCCCCTTGAGACAGTAATGACAGACAACGGTGAAAGGGAACTGTCCCCCAGGCAAGACTTTAAACACAGCATGTGGTTGCTTGTTTTGCCTATAATGGTAGATGGCCAGGTGTTTTGGCCTATATTAGTTCATTGGTTATGGCTAATGGTTTGTTGAGATGATCAGGCACTTGGTGCATAAACAATTGGAAAACAGGTATGTGGGCAAGAAGTGTTAGTACAGACCTCTCCGAATGAGCACAGAATATGATGGTGTTTGTGTCTGATGTGAAAGCTTAACAAAAGTAATCTAGCTGATTACTACCCTGCATCTTTACAGATGTAAAGCTAGATGTCAGCCATCCTTTTTCTCTAGTTATTCCTGCACTGCTCAGTGGGCTTGTGAGCAGACAGCCATGGGAGTCAGGGATGGAAATTATACTGAGCTGAGTAGTATGAACGTTTATGTATCAGTGCCCGTTTGTCACTAGTGCATGCTCATTCATGAGCAACATGGTGGCAAGTTAATTACTCAAATCTGTTTCCATCTTACAAATATGGATTTGTCTTTTCTGTTTGTAATACTTCTGCCAAAACTGTTAGTTGGGAATTGCCAGATAATTTAATCTAAAACCATGGAATTTTATATGCCATTGCTTTTGACCATAGAATTCATTTCACAGCAAATGCAGTGGGACACTGGGCCCATGCTCACAGCCAATGAGACACAGCAGTGCTACAGCCTTTATAGGTTCGGCAGTGGTGCCAGCTAGGTGGGGTAGATCCTCGGGGTTGTGAAACATGCTCTAAAGCAGCATTAGTTACTGTTAGTGCTGTTTCTCCATCACTGGATTCATGAGTCTACAAAGGGAGGGGATAGCAATGGGAAGTGTTGTGCTCATCGCCCTTAGCGACCTACCAGTATAAGTTTTGTTTGCCATATCTATAATTTTAGGCTGTGCTGGTTTAGAAGTCTTTGCATCTAAGGTAAAATCTTTCTACCAGCGACACAAGCAGAACCTGAACTAGATAGACACTGAGACTGGTACCTGGCCATTTGGGGCTCCATTGAATCAACAGGCAAAGGTGAGAGTGACCATGGTGACTCATCTTGAGTATCAGAGGAGGATTAAGTTGCCACCACATTCTGGGTATGCCTAAAATGCAGAAGACCCTCTAGGCAGCTGTTAGTGTATCCATGTTCATGATTATTAGTCAATGGAAAACAATAATCACCTCTACTTCAAGTAGAACACTTACTGCTTAAACCCACCCAGGAGTAGAGATTTAGAAACAGACAAGGGACTAGTTAATGGGTTTGATGAAGGAGTATCAAATATCAGCTATGATTGCATGGACAGCTGCGAAAAAGAGTGCTGTAACATGATTTTTCCTTATGTTTGCATATATATTAAGCCAATGCTTTTATTTTCTTCTTTCTCATATCCTTACCTAATACAATAATGCTAAGCTTATTTTATATCAATATTTAAGTTATAGGACAGTAAAGGGTGAAGAGACAACTAGGAGATGAATAAAGATTGCCCAGATAAAAAGGGGATTCATTATTCTCTTTTGACGAAAGAATTAACATAAGGGTCAGAAAACTATGGATCAAGGGCTGGCCATCTGTTTCTGTAAATAGATTTCAGTGGAACACGATGATGCTCATATGTTTATGAATCGCCTATGGCTGCTCTTATGTTACAGTGTTAGCTTCGGACTTTGCAATAGAAACCATGTGGCCTGCAAAATCCAAAATATTTACTATTTGGTTCTGTAAAAAAAAATCCTTCTATTCCCTGGGCCAGTGTGATTTTGGTTTATAGGGGCAGTGACTTGCTGTTAGGCAGAAGAACAACTTTCTGATTATTATTATTATCTTTATTTAGAGTTTAAATGCAGAGCTATGTACGGGTACTGAGCTGACAAAGGACGGACTGTGGTGGATTTGTAGCACGTCAACTTGGCCAGGCTGAAGTGCATTCCCAGAATTCCCTTTTCCTTATGTTTTCAGTCAGGCTAGACCACAAAACAGTCTCACGGGCAGTTTGGAAAGTCATTAGACTTAGATGCTTGGTAGCTCACATCTGTGGTCCGCTGGCTCTGCTTGCTGCTGTGGGATTACGTCTATGAATAGAACTGCTTCATCTTCCCCTGAATTCTATTTCAGCTTCTCCAACTCTGGATTGAGAATGTGTTTAGCTCTGTGACAAAGAGCCCCAGCTTCTACATGACCAGGTCAGAGGCAACAGGAACCAGACAGCCTTTAGACCCTTCTCATTGCGCTCCCCATGTTCTATGCTAACCACCTGCTCTGAGGACTTCAAGCCCTAACAGCACCAGATAACATGGCGGCAGCCTTACAGACAGCATTTACCGAACAACCACAACCACAAAAGGTAATTTTAAGTAGGTGTTTGTGTGTGTGTGTGTGTGTGTGTGTGTGTATGCATGTATGTTCATGTGGGTTTGAGTAAATTCGTTTTTGCTGTCACTTTGTTGTTAATTTCTAAGTATTATTTCACTTTTGTGCTTCATGGAGCCTGCATCTCTATATCTCAACACTCAGGAAGCTGATGTGGAAGGACTGAGAATTTGAGGCTAGCCTGGGCTACATAGTGTCCATATATATATGTATCTATATCTATATATATGTGTGTGTGTTTTACAATTTTAAAAAATGTGCTTCATGATACTTCATTTTAGTTTATGAAAATTTTCTTTATGGATTAATAATATGATCAATTACTATAATGGTTTCCATGTTGAGTGCAAAGTTAGCTGTAATATTGTTATTATAAACTAGCTAGGCATGGTGGTTCATGCCTTTAGTCCCAGCACTAAGGAGGCAGAGGCAGGAATATCTCTGTGAAATAGAGGCCACTCTAGTCTACATAGTGAATTCCAAGCCAGCTAGAACTATGGGGAGACACTGCCTCAGCTTCCCCCACAATCAAAAAACCCTCTATATGTTTAGTTAATTTTGTTTATTTGATATAGCTCAGAGAAAAAAATCATAACAAAACTATGTGTTAACTTCTGTAATCATTATAGCTCTCTTGAGTGCTCCTTATAAAAAAAAATACTGGAAACCTTTTTTACTTTCTGCCTTGTTTTTTATTTTTATTTTATTTTATTTTTTTATATATTGTTATAGGCCAGGCATAGTGGCACATACCTTTTTTTTTTTAATTTTATTTAATTTTGTATGTGTATGAGTGTACTGTCTGCATGTAGGTTTGTGCACCCGTGTCGTGCAATGCTGTGGAGGTCAGAAGAGGGTCTTGGAATCTCCTAGAACTGGAATTCTCCTGGAATTGGAGTTACAGACGGTTCTCAGCCACCATGTGGGTGCTGGGGATCGAACCCGGGTCCTCTGCAAGAGCGGTCAGTGCTCTTAACCGCTAGGCTTTCTCTCCAGCCCCTCTGCCTTCTTTTGTAAACCATATTGTTAGGTACATACATAACTGGTATAGGTACTTGGTAGATTGAATGGGTTTTTTTTGGTCTTTTTGAGACAGGGTCTCCCTGTAGCTCCAGGTGTCTTGGAACTGGCTATGTAGACCAGGCTGGCCTTGAACTCACAAAGATCTGCCTGCCTCTGCCTCCCAAGTGCTGGGATTAAAGGCATGCACCACCATGCCCAGCCTGAATATTTTATTAATATGAAACATCTATTTATACATATATATATATATATATATATATATCTTGGTATTTTTGAGACAGGGTTTCCCTTTTAGTCCCAGCTGGCCTGGAGCTCACTCTCTGTAAACCAGGCTGGCCTTGAACTCACAGAGATCCACACTTCCTCTGCCCTCAAGTGCTGGGATTAAGGCATGCGCCACAATGGTCAGCACCTTATTAAAATATTCTTTTTTTTTTTTTTGTTTTTTTTTTTGGGTCCTTTTCGAGACAGGGTCTCTCTGTAGCCCCAGCTGTCTACTCACTCTGTAGACCAGGCTGTTCTTGAACTCACAAAGATCCGCCTGCCTCTGCCTCCAAAGTGCTAGGATTAAAAGCGTGTGCCACCATGCCTGGCTTAATATTTTCATATGCTGTTTTAATGTCTTCCATTCCTATTAACAACTGAGATAATGAATAAAATACTTTATCTCCTGTCAGATAGTTGGAAGCAGGCAATAAGTAATAGTTGCTGTTATCATTATCACTATCATCAATACTATGCTGGATCTCATTGTATGCAAGCTGTCTGGTCTCCAAGAGGCAAAGAAGAAAGGAGAGGACTGAAGGACTTCAGGTTAAGGAAGAGGGGCTGGGACTGTGGCTCAGGGATAGAGAGCTTGCCTGGCACACGCAGGTCCTGGGTTTGATCCTAGAATTAAGAAAGCATTGACCTCTCTGACAATGCTTAGAGTTTCTTTTTCTTCAAACAAGGTGATGGAAACTCCAGCAAGAGAGGCCCCAGGCTTGGACAAGTCACCCGAAACCCTGCCAAATGAAATCTAGGCAGCCAAGAGAATACAACAGAAACAGATTTCTTGTTGGAGTTTAGCCTTTGTGTTTTTTGAGGGCCAGCTGAAATGAGGAAGAGAAAAAGCAAAACAGGGTCAGACCCAGAAGTTGCTGTCTCCCCTCAGGGGGAAAGTTGGTGTGAGCGCTCAGAGGTCCGAGGCAGAGACAGTCCTCTACTACCAAGGAAATTCTCAGCTCTGCCAATCCTGGCTATGCTTAACATTCTGGTCTCACCACCTCCCTCCCCACCCTTTCATTCCACAGTCTACCCCATGGTTGGGCCCCTTACTGTTTTCTTAGCTGTTCTTTTTCCAGTTGAGATGCTCACTCTAGATTGTTAACATGAACTTAATGTGTGAATATGTGCATGTGCACATGCACATTTGTGTTTATATGTGTATATTTGGAATCCAGGGTCAGAATGGTCTTGCTAACTGAACTCGATTGCCTAAAATCCACTAGCCCCTATACACTGGGCATAGTGGTACACACCTTTGATTCCAGCCCTTGGGAGGCAGAGGCAGTAGATCTCTGTGAGACTGAAGCCAGCCTGGTCCGAATAGTGACTTCCAAGTGGGCTGGGACTAGGGAGACCCTGTCCAAAAAAAAAAACCCTAGCTTTCAAATACCTTCCTTCATCTGCCTGAAACTGCTCACTTCTCTTTGCTGTGCTGTCTCAAATCCATAGAATCTTAAGAGCTTAAAGCTTAAAGATGTCTTGGAGACCAAATAGCCCATGCTCCTCATTTCACTGAATACAGAAGTAGAGATCAGAGACCAGAAGTGATTGACCCCAAATCACAAACTTGCAAGAAGCAAAGTGGGACTGGAGCCCTGCTTAGTGCGACAGAGCTAGGGAAGGAGGATTCAATGGTGGGATGGTGGCAAGGGACTATGACTTGGGAAACCAGGGTGCTGGATGTCCAGTACGCCAGTGAGGACACCGGAAGAGGTCACTTTAGGCAGCTAAAATGTAGCATGAAGTGTGAGGTGTCTGTGGGTAGAATGATGGATTGGTTGGCACTGAACACAGAGGCCTTTGCTGTACTGGCCCTCCATGTGCTGTCTGCTGGGCAGTAAGCTTCCACTGCACCCACAACACAGTCACCAATAAGGCCAACTCAGATTTATACTGTGCTAAAAATCTTTCCATGCATTTCATGGGCTTACTCCATAAGAAGTTGCTATTAGCATTAACACCAGCGCAAGGAAGCTAAAACCAGGAACAAAGAGAACACACGAAAGAATAACACATAAATGTACTTTGGAAGTGTGCTAGATAGTGCTGCTTGTCAATCCACTTCCCTCTTCCTCCATCCAAAGAGGACCAGTTTTGCTCGTCTTTCTGTTGCCCTGACCCCTGTCTGTGCTGCACCCATGAGTCTTGGTAAGATGGATATACCTCCAAGTTTTGGAGATGGGCTTGATAGATTGAAGGATAATTCCATTGCCTTAACAGAGATTGGTTGGGGACTGGGCAAGTGGCGTCACTAAGTGTTGATGAGAAGCCGTTCATGGGGTGTACTGTTCCCAGAAAGACTTCCTTCACTCTTGTTAGAGAGCAGTGGGAACCCACTTCCCTTTCCCACTGGATGAGAATAAAGAACCACGTAGTCTTGATTACTACAGGACCATGACGCAAGTGAAGGAAACTGGCTGAAGACAGAAAACCAGAGAGAATGCAAGAATCTGACTTTCGGATCTCGCTGAGCAGACAGCCTCAGAGGTGCCTTACTTTTTGGGGTTGTGCTTTAGGGAGCCAGTGTCTCCCATAGAGACAAGATGAAAGGAGGTCCCATTGCCTGTAACTCAACTCGTCTTACAGCATAGATGAAGAAGGGCTGAACTTTATGGCTATGGTAAGTAAATTCAACTGACTTCTATAGGGAGTGATTCTGCTGAACTTTCTGGTGCATTTAAACACTTCTCTCCCTAATATAAAGAACGAATGTGGAGAAGCTGGAGAAGATGCTACATTTTTCTTTTTTTTTTTCCTTTTTGACACCAGATTTCATGTAGCCCAGAACTTTTCTTGATTGTCCCACCTCTAGGGATTACCTGGAATACATACATACATACATACATATATATATATATATATATATATATATGTATGTATGTATATATTTATGTGTATAAGTGTTTTACCTACATATGTGTAAGTGTACCTGTGTCATACAGTGCTCTTAGAGATCAGAACAGGATGTCGGATCCCCTAGAACTGGAGTTATAGTTATAGATGGATATTAGCTGCCATTAGCTGCAATATAGGTACTGGGAACTGATCCTGGGTCCTCTGTAAGAGCAGCCAGTGCTCTTAAACACTAAGCCATCTCCTCAGCCCCTATGCATTTTTAATATATCCACTAAATACATGGAGTGAGCATTCCCGTATGGCCTTTAAAGGAATGTCAACCTTGAACCAAATTATATTCACATCCACTCTTTATCATCTGACTTTGGGCAAGTTACATAGCCCCTTCATGCCTCAGTTTCCTTGTCTACAGCAGCAGGATAATAATACCTAAAAGTTGTTGAGAAAATTGAATGAATTGATAAACGGAAAGCATTTATTTAAAAATTTAAAATTAAGTATTATTGTGTATGTGCATGTATGATGTATATCTGTAGGGATGTGTGGAGGTCAAAGGACAATTTAGTGCAGTGAATTCTGTTATTCCACCTTTATGTGGGTTCCAGAGATGGAACTCAGGTTGCTAGGCTTGCACAGAGACTGCCTTTTCCTGCTGAACCATCTCACCTGCCCTGGAGAGAGTTGAGAGGCTTGCCTTATACAGTAAAGGATAAAAAAAGTTTTTTTATTTTAAATAACAGAACAGTTCCAAGGGACCTGATTAGCCATAATATAGCCTATGTATTAATGTATCATCTGTGGTGTGGCAAGCATCTGACTTGGGACTGTGTACACATCCATGCTACACTGCATGTATGGCACATAGCCAATGGTGGCAGAGCCAGAATTTAAACCTAGGCATAACTCCTGAAACTACTCTTCAGACACTAACATGTAGCCCCTCCAAGCCCCTCAGCACCTCTCAGTGGATCTTCTTGGAGGGAGGCAGTGAGTTTGTGGTCAGGACCAATCTTCAGAAAGAGGAAAAACATACAAGGTAGAGGGTAAGCCACAAAATCTGAGAAGTATTAGGAAATGTCTGAGAAAGGCTTGGGCCTTCGAGAGGAAGCTACTTCCCAAGCTTTGTGCCCCTTCTGGATGAATAGGTTAGGATGGGAAGCTGAGCAAAGCTTCATAGCTCCGGGAAGAAGGAACACACCAGAAATGATCTCACTCTGTGAGAATGGAGAGGCAGGAAAGAAAGGAAGGGGCCAAGTTGGAAATCCAAGTGGCACCTACTGAAATCACTTTTAGCTCCACAGTTATTAACCCCAGGTGGGCTCATTCCTTTAAATCTTGAGACTGGCTGAGCACCCTATCCATCAGGTGCAAGAAATTATTGATTGCCCCTTACGTATGTCCAGTATATTTTTCTATCCCTGAAATGAAACAAGCCATAAATGCTGAATGTTTCTCAGAGGAAGACCATCAGTGAACACATTCTAAAGAGAGTCCTTTTGAGTATCCTGGAAAATGGAGACTTGCTGCAGAAAGGAAACAAAGGAAAGCTTAGGAGGCTTGGATAGAGATTGTTTTCTTATTATTATTTTAATTAAATAAATGAAATAAGAATAATGTTGGAGAGAACATCTTTTTCTAGTCAGAACAGATTATTATGAAACATTCAAGAGAGAGCTTATAAGTTCATTGGAAAACCTTGCTGTAACTCTGAAACACCCTCTCCTTAAAGGTTGGGGAAGCAGAGAAGATCAGGCTGTGGTCTTTGCAGAGAGGTCCACTTGATAAGGAGCTGGAGCAGAGCTTTCTCTTAGCCATCTTACAGCAATTCTTTGCAAGGTTCCTTAATAAGCTTTGGATTCTATCCTTGGTTAGGGTGGCTGACCTCTAATTAAGATAATTTGTAGTTCATGAGCTAATGATTAAGGCTAAAGCAACCAAAGATAGGATTGGAAGATGCAGGGCATGGGGTAGGCCGAGTGTTGATTTTCTCAGAGAGAGGCAGAGTGAGGCTCCTTAATAAGCCATCAGACAGATAATCAGAATGGTCTGATCCACAGTGATCTTTGTTTTTAAGATTCCTGGGAGGGTAGTAGGCAGCTTGCTAAAGCCCCACACAGCTTTCCAGGTCTTGAGAAGTCTGGTGAGTGAGAGGTTGACTACCAACATTCACAAGGCGAGTCACAGCACCTCACAACTGTTTCTCAACCTGGATGAATTCACAGTGCAGAGCTTTTGTTTTCATTTTTGCAGTGCTGGGAATGGCACGCAGGACTTCATCTCATGGTTGTCTCCCTATTACCAAAGAAAACCCATAGAGTTAGCCTCAGCTTCTGCAGCCGAAAGAATCCCCACACTGACTTTGACTCACCGAGTGGAGGTTATTACAATGGGAAGGGTCAAGAGTAAATTCTTAGAACTCTCAGTAAAATAACCACAGAGAAACTCCCTGGTCCCTATACCACTTGGCAACAGATCGTACAATTAATTATCTTTGGGGTATGATCTGTTTTCCTCCTGAGGTCATAATCCATGTCAGGTAGTTCAATTAATCTGTAACTCCAGCTTGAAGGATCCAGTACCTCTGTTTTCCTCAGCCACTTGGACATATTCACACACAGACACACATGCAAATAAGTATAAAATAAGTGTTAAAAATGAAAATTGAACATATTTTGATAGATTACTTTCCATTATATTTATTTATTTTTATTTATGTGTTTGTGTCTGTGCTGCCTGTGTGAGTTTATGTGCACCATGTATGTGCAGATTCCCCTGGAGGCCAGAAGAGGGCATTGGATCCCCTGGAACTGGAGTTACAGGCAGTTGTGAGCCACCTCACATGGGGACTGGGGGCTGAATGTGGGTCCTGTACAAGAGCAGTAAGAACTTTTATCCACTAAGCCTCTCTCCAGCCCAAATCATCACTTCTATTACAGTATCTTGTTTAAACCATTCTACTTTATTAGGTATCTTACTGTGCCTAATTTATAAATTAAGACCTTTTCACAGGTAGGAGTGTATAGGAATAAACACAGTACACACAGGGATTTTAGGCGTCCTCTGGCAATCTAGGAATGTGGTCCCTGGTGATGAGAGTAGGACTCTGGTGCTGCCTCTTGGAGTGGTCATAAGCTCCCACCCAGATTAGAAAGGACGGAAACTGGACCCCACAGTAGGAGATTAACATCAGTAAGAGAGTAGAGCACAGATCTTATCAAGCTACATTTCTGTCTACAGTCAATAGCCTGTTGTGGCCTTTTATATATGGGTCCCCTCTGGAGGTACCAGGGCCAAATGTCCCGAGATACCCTTGAACTTCTAAGTGGTCAAAAAAGAAGCTAGAGGGGCAGCAATATTGATAGCAAAGGGCACAGTCGGCAAGATGAGCCTGGGAAACTGCAAGGACTGGTGCAGCCCAGAGTGTCAGACACCTAAGGCAGAAGGGGACCATATCTGTGGGGTCACAGCCAACTACTGACTGTTCCATGCAAAGGCTCACATTATGCCATGGGATATACAGTGGGTTAAGAAGAGATAGAGCAGATTTGTAGGGCCCATTATTGGAGCCCATGCTGAGAAGTGATTGTGGCAATGGAGGTAGGAGGCCATTAAGAGGGAATCGGGGGCCCAGAGAGATGGCTCAGCGGTTAAGACCACTAGCTGCTTTTGCAGAGGACCTACGTTCAATTCCCAGCACCCACATGGCTACTAACAGGAGTCCTTAACTCCAGTTTCAGGGGATCTGATGCCCTCTTCTGACCTCTGTGGGTATTTCATTATATGGGTCCACTTACATACATGTAGGCAAAAATTCATATGCATATAAATAAATAAATAAATAAATAAATAAATAAGGATGATCAGATCAGATCTTAGTATTGAGGATTGATGACCACAGAAAAATCAAGGACCACTGCTTAAAAGCCAGACCTTCACCATGGTAATGGTGAGTGGGGTTGGTTCTGCATTCTGCTTTGGATGTGGAATATGAGAGAGCTATGAGTGTTGGAAAGGCCTGGAGCTCAGAGGGAAGGCTGAACTCTGCAGCTCTGCAGCCATGGAGAGTCAGGACACACACACACTGCAGTTAAAGCTCCTGGTTAAAGAGAGTCCAGCTGGGAAAGGTCCTGAGAAGGAAGAGTGAAGGGGAAGAGGAAGTCTCTGAGAGCAGGCGTTACCAAGCCATGTGAAAGGAATTACTGTTTTTTTTTTTTTTTTTTTAATTTTATTTATTTCGGTATGTGTACCAATGTACTGTCTGCATGCAGGTTTGTGCACCCGTGTCGTGCAATGCCGCGGATGTCAGAAGAGGGTGTCGGATTCCCCTGGAACTGGAGTTCTCCTGGAACTGGAGTTTCAGACGGCTCTCGGCCGCCATGTGGGTGCTGGGGATCGAACCCAGGTCCTCTGCAAGAGCGGTCGGCGCTCTTAACTGCTAGGCCATCTCTCCAGCCCAGGAATTACTGTTTTAATTAGGGTAATTACTATCACCTCTTCTAAGGCTCTTGGGAGGATTAAATGAGATAACATATACAAAAATGTTCGGTAGTTCATAGTAGCCTGATAGTTTTGAGTGGTCCCTTCAGCAGGTTCTGAGATAAAAGTCAAGAGAAGTCAGGAAGTCCCTTCTGAAGTAGTGTCCCAGCACCTAAAGTACCCAAGCCATTTCTCAGCATCTCATGCGTCTAAAGCAAACCTACAGTCAGTTACTAGCACCCAGGGGCCTTTGAGGCAGTGCAATATAATTTTGGATTCAAGAAACAGTGTTTCTTGAAAAACAAAGAAGCCCAAATAAGCAAAACATTACCTAAAAAAGAAAAAAAAAATCCCTTCTAGAAGGTGTGCAAAACCATTTCATTATTTCATTTCACAGTAAGGCAAATACCCAAGGTACTTACCACAGCAGTGCAAGAAGACAGTTAAGCGTAATTATGTTTTCAGATCCTATGTTGTTTTTAGACTTGAGGAAGGCACTCTGAGTTACAAAGGCTTCAGGAGGAGGGAAGGGAGGGCTTGGCTCCCTAGCTAGAACAGAGCAGCTGCAGCCACCTAAGGCAAATTTCACTGACTTCTCAGTTTCATAATTTTGCTTCAGGTAGAAGCTGTTTTAACATCAGTCAGGAAACAACAACAACAACAACAAAATAAATCCAAGCTTCCTGCAAATGTCCATCTGTGTCTAGTGCCAGCCCTGCCTTGGCAGAACTGCATCTCATGAGGCAGGTGAAACCAACCCAGTGCTTAGAATATAAATACAACACTATCCTGTTCCCTTAAGGTGCAGCGGGACAAGTGGCCCCATGGGTTCCTGTGCTGAACCAGGGCAGGAATCAGAGCTGAACCTTCAGAAATGGTGCTCCTAGGGAAGGGGTCTTGGGAAACTGACCTCCTCTTCAACTTCCCAGTAAGCAAGCACTCAGGAATGTGCTCTCTGGCTGCTGCTTGTACCACTGGGCAGGTAGATGGCAGAGTCCTCAACAGAACAGCAGGCTGAGTAGTGATCCGTTATCCCATCCCTGGCAAACAACAAAGAACGCTTTGAAGCCGGGCAGCTCCTCAGCCCAGTCTGGTGAGATCAGACTGTGCAGCAGGGCTGTTGCTGGCCACTGAGGACCAGACAAGCCCCTCTGAGGGCTGGCAGGCTAGATGAGTCCCTATCCATGTCATCAGCGATGTCCTTTGTCAGGCTTATGAGGCTATTCTGTCCATCATAGCCATCTGCATCATCAGGCTTTTGCTATGCAAGTGTTCCTTCTCTGGGGACCATTCTATGGCTTCATAGTATATGGAACTTGCAGACTAGGTGCTACAACAGGGCCTGGTCTTGATTCAACTCACTGGACTTGCCCTTGCTAAGCACTGACTACACACTGTGATTGAGGGCAGAGGGCTTGCCTTCAATGGGCTCCACACAGTCTGGCTGAGAAATGCCAGGCAATATGAATGACCCCTCCCCCAAGATCACGGTCCCCTCCCCCAAGATCACGGTCCTCTCCCCACAGACCAATCTCTCCTCTGCCCACCCACAGCTATTGGACAGGAGCCAGAATTGCTGAAGAAGCTCCACAGGGACTCAGGCTCACCCTGGCTGCTGGTCCAGTTCTTGCCCACCCTGGTGACCATGCTATGACTTCCTTCTCTGTCCCTCAGCACTGTCTGCCTTAAGTGTTGCCCAGTGTCTTCAGGAAAGCCTCTGATTTCTCTCCTTGTCGGGAGCAACACCATCATCTATCCATGCCACTCTGACATGAGCTCCAGTCCCCCCCACCACCCCCCGAAACCCCTTAGTTCAGCTGTGCTTGGCACATCTTTACTTTGTCTGAAGAATGAACTTCCAGTCTCTGCAGCTAGATCTACACCTCATAGTACACATGTGCCATGCCTCATATGGACATGTGGACAGAACCCTAATTCTAGAACTTTCTATATTAATAATCAGTCCTGTGCCATTTCATCAATAGATGTGCAGCTGTTCCTTGACTTATGCAACAAGAGAATAAGAAGAGAGAAAATAAGCACAAGACAATGTGCATCCAAGTGTTCAAGGGTGTGCTACAGGGGACATATGATGACAGCTGAATAGACTCAAAGATGGTATGGTGGTTAGTTTTTTAACTGTCTACATGACTCAACCTAGAATTGCCTGGGAAGAAAGTCTTGGTGAAGAATTATCTAGGTAAGCTTGGTCTGTGAGTATATCTGTGGGGGGTTGTTAATTGAAGTGGAAAGATAGACTGTGTATGTGGCCCCCTTTCATGGGCTGGGCCCTGGACTGTGGAGTAGAGAGAATTATGTACCAATTGAGCACGGATGTCTTTATTTCTCTTTTGTTTGACTGTGGAAGTGATATGACTAGCTGCTTGAGATCCTGCCTCGACTTCCCTGACACGATGGGCTATGATTTGCAATTGTAAGCCAATTATTTTCTCTCCTAAGTTGCTTTTTCTCAGGGTATTTGTAACAGCAACAGAAATTTGGAACTAGAACAGAAGGCAGTGGACACCATGCTGGACAGGTCTCTACATCACACGGAAGAATCTATCATCATCTGTTCATGAGGAGATGCTCTTTCTCACAATGTAAGGGTACAGCAAGAAAAAATTGAGGAAAGACAGCAGAAAGCCAAAGTCTTAAAGAGCAAAAACAAAGGGGCTGGCAAGTTGCGCACAAAATTCCAAACGAGTGTACAATGGAATTTCATGCTGGAGGAACTATGGGCCCATGAACACTTGAAATATCAAATTCAAATATTTCTCCAAGTTTCTGTGCTTGTTTGTATGATCCAGACATCTAGACAAAAAAAAAAAAAATCTAGTGTTAAAGCAAAACTGAAGGCTAAGAGTCCAAAGACTGAGTACAATCTAGGTTCTCGGAAGAAAGTTCCAGCAGGTCACAGGTATCCTGAATTAAGAATGCAAAGTGTGTGGACAGTCAGCAGGTTTCTGGCCTTGTCAGGTAGGGCTGGCCAGAAAGAGTATTTCATAACTATGAGATACTCTTTGGGGTATTGGCATTGGCCCATCCTGATGTGGGCAGCTAAGATGTGGCCCTGTGAAACCAATCTGTTGCTGCCTTCCACGGATTCCCCCATCCAATTAATTACTAGACATTGATTCAACTGCATCTCTCACTTCTCACATTTACCCCTTCCTTTGCATCCACTCTTAACTTAGTTTTAGTCATAATCTCTTTAAATGCAGCTCATACACTTTTCCACCCCACTCTCTTTACCCCAGGTATGTCTTACCCTCAGGGACTATACCTTTCCCCACCCCAGAGCCAGCTCGCAGCTCTGATCTGTGCATTCATCTGTCTTTTCCTGGCCTGTGAGAATAGGATGGTAGTTCCCGTTTCTTATTTTTCTTTATACACCCAGAAATCAGTATGATCTTGACATACAATAGCTATTTAACAAACATGTTAATTAGATCTAGGTGTTTCTTAACTCATTATGCCATTATCTTCATGTCATTTATGCAGTGAACAGACAGTGTGTTTTAAGCTGAGACCTCCCCACAACCAAGATCTCAGGTGGTAATGGTGGGAAACTTTTGCCATGAGGTAAATAATTTATTTCTTCTTTAATCCCATTTCAGCCCATCTTTTTTTTTTTTTTTTTTTTTTTTTTTTTTTTTTTTTGTTTATTTTTTTTTTTTTTTTTTTTTTTTTGGTATTTGTTGAGACAGGGTCTTCCTCTTTTAATAAGCCCCAGCTGGCCTGGACCTCGCTCTGTAGACCAGGCTGGCCTTGAACTCACAGAGATCCACCTGCCTCTGCCTCCTGAGTGCTGGGTCAGCCTGTTTTCTTTATCCAAATAATTGTGTATTCAGCTTTTCTAACTCATGAGTTCTTATATATTTATTTTCTGGGGGAAATTTGGAGAACATATTTTGCAAATGGAAAATAGCTTTCTGCTTTATTTCTCTTTGGCACATGAAGAAACTAACTGTTCTGACAAACTCAGTAGCTCTTGCTTTCCCAACTGCTTCGCCCAATATTTACCTCCAACACTTCCCTGCAGTCATTTTTTTTCACACAAAGAAATCTATCTCTTCACATTTAAGGCACAAATTGATGCTCTCACTTTCCAAAGAGATGTGATGTTTCCAGATTTAGAAAGATGCTTCCCAGCTGCCAAGCTCTGTCAGACCCAGCCTTGGCTTAAGGAGGAAGGTTTCTGTTTTTCTTAGGCAAAGAAAAAAAAAAAAAAAAGAATAAAGCCTTCAGATTGTTTAAGTATCTTTCAGTTTGGTTTAGAGGCCAAGAGGGGCAGACACATGAAAGGAAGGCATTCGGGTTGAGCACTTAGAATCAGCTACCAGATGCTGTGTGTGGTTTTGCCCAGTGTGGGCAACCTCTTGGCTGGTTTCCCTGTCAGTACATCAAGGAGGTTGGACTCTATGGTCTTTGGAGTCTATTCTGGTCCTACCATTGAGTGCATGATTCTCTTTTGTTATGAACTAATTTGGAGTGTGGGTGCCCTCTACAAGGTTGGTGAACCATGTTTTATTGTACCACAGTGGGTATGGATGAAAGGGAAAATTTCTGACTCCTGCTAAGGCAACGGGGGATGGCATGTGATTAACACTGGGGCAGGAAATGGAGCCAACTTGGAGGGAGGAACTTCCTCTCTTCTCTTGGAATCTAATTAACTGCTTGTTGAAGAGGTCTCATTTGAGGGATATCTTGTGGCTACTAAGAAATCTCCACTGCCTCGTCATAGGTTTCACGGCTATCTTAGGCAGGGCAGGATTTGGGGATATAAATATTTCCTAAAAGTCTTTAATACTGATGTCTGAAGGACCCAATGGTGATATAGCATGGGGGCATATGGAGCAAGGGGTCCTCATCCTCCCTGGACTCAGACACTGCTACCAAACTGGCAGTGGGTCTCAGATGCAATGGTGATTTTTTTCTTTTTTCTTTTCTTTTTTTTTGGTGTTTTTGAGACAGGGTCTCCCTGTAGCCACAGCTGTCCTGGAACTCACTCTGCAGACCAGGCTGGCCTTGAACTTACAGAGATCCACCTGCCCCTGACTCCGGAGTGCTGGGATTAAAGGCGTATGCTACCATACCCAGCAATGGTGATTCTTAAAATACACAAGGCCAATTTGCTCTCAGCTCTCCTCCTTATTCTCCTCTTCCTCCTCATCTTCTTCCTTCTCTTCCTCTTTTTTTACAGCACTAGAGATTGAAGAGCCTCACACATGCTGAACAACAACTATATTAATAAGCTATATGTCCAGCCCCCATTTTTTTTTTTTTTGGCAAGATTCCAGTAGATGCCTTGCTAAAAGCAGCTCTACAGTGAAGAAAAGTGGAAAGATAGACTGTGTATATGGCCCCCTTTCATGGGCTGGGTCCTGGACTGTGGAGTAGAGAGAATTATGTACCAATTGAGCACGGATGTCTTTATTTCTCTTTCGTTTGACTGTGGAAGTGATACGACTAGCTGCTTGAGGTCCTGCCTCGACTTCCCTGACACGATGGGGTATGATTTGCAATTGTAAGCCAATTATTTTCTCTCCTAAGTTGCTTTTTCTTGGGATATTTGTAACAGCAACAGAAATTTGGAACTAGAACAGAAGGCAGTGGACACCATGCTGGACAGGTCTCTACATCACACGGAAGAATCTATCATCATCTGTTCATGAGGGGATGCTCTTTCTCACAATGTAAGGGTATAGCAAGAAAAAATTGAGGAAAGACAGCAGAAAGCCAAAGTCTTAAAGAGCAAAAAAATGTGGTACGTAGAGAATGGTTTCTTTCAGTAGACAGAACAGACTTTCTTCAAGTGATCTGGGTAACCACACATGGGCTTCTTGAAGCATTACAAGCAGTAAAACTGAGGTCAGGAAAATAGATTCCTTATCCTTAGAATGGAGGTACAGCGTGTTACTGATCTGCTTATAGAAGTAAATTTGGGGGGTCTTTTTGAGACAGGGTCTCCCTGTAGTGCCAGCTGACCTGGAACTTGCAATGTAGACCAGGCTGGCCTTGAACTCAAAGAGATCCACCTGCCTCTGACTCCTAGGTCCTGGTGATATCATCTTATTTTGAGCCTCAGCAGGCTGAAGCATCTATTTCACATCTATGTTCTTAGTTTCTTGTACAGTTAAATGGCAACAACTTATTGCAAGCTGAATGAATCAATCAATGAAACTAATGTCAAATATAAATCAGAAATAAAGGAGTTCTGTTGGCCACAGCTTAGCTTGACATTCTCTGTGGTGGAGTTGGTGTTGAATGATGGGCAGTGTCCAAAGTGTTTCATTTCTTCATTTGGAAGACATGATTTGATTCTTTCATTTCTGACTAGAAGGCAACCAATCTGAGCCCTCTTCTCCTCTTTTGTTCCATTTGCCCTTTCTGCACATTCTTTCTCCTCTATAATCTTTTATTTTTTATGTGCATGAGTGTATTGCCTGCGCATGTTTAAATACCCATGTTTGCAATGCTGTGGAGGTCAGAAGAAGGTGTCAGATCCCCTGGAACTGCAGTTATGGACAGTTGTTAGCTGCCATGTGGGTGCTGGGAATTGAACCCATGTCCTCTGCAAGAGCAGTCAGTGCTCTTAAAAGCTGAGCCACTCAACAAGGGGGCCAAGAAGACACAATGGAGGAAAGACAGCATCTTCAGCAAGTGGTGTTGGCAAAAATGGATCACCACTTGTAGAAGAATGAAATTAAACCCCTACCTCTCACCCTGTACAAAAGTCAACTCCAGATGGATCAAAGGCCTCAACGTGAAACCCCAAACTCTGAAGACTATAGAAGAAAAAGTTGGCAGCAGACTACAAGACATAGGCATAGGAAAAGACTTCCTAAATCAGATAGCAGCTGCGCAAGAATTAAGGTCCACAATTGACAAATGGGACCTCATTAAACTCAAAAGCTTCTGTACATCAAAAGAAACAATGAAGGAAGTGAAAAGAAAACCCATAGAGTGGGAAGAAACCTTCACCACAGATACATCTGACAAGGTATTGATTTCCAGAATATATAAACTACTCCAAAAACAAAGAAGAAAGAAAACAAATGACCCACTCAATAGATGGAGCAAAGAGCTGAGCAGAGACTTCACAAGTGAGGAATTAGAGATGGCTGAGAAACTTCTTAAAAAATGTTCAATGTTGCTAATCATTAAGGAAATGCAAATTAAAACCACTTTAAGATATCATCTCACTCCAATAAGACTGGCTAGGATCAAGAAAACAAATCATACTAAGTGCTGGAGCGGTTGTGGGGAAAGGGGAACACTCATCCACTGCTGGTGGGAATGTAAACTTGTACAGCCACTATGGAAAGCAGTGCGGAGAACCCTTGGAAGACTTGGAATGAACTTGCCACCTGACCCAGCCATACCACTCCTGGGTATGTACCCACAAGACTCATCTTACCACAGAGATACATGCACAGTCATGTTTATTACAGCTCTCTTCACAATAGCAGGGAGCTGGAACCAACCCAATTGCCCCTCAACTGATGAGTGGATAGAGAAAATGTGGTACATCTACGCAATGGAGTTCTATGCAGCGGTAAAGAAAGATGACATCATGAACTTTTCAGGTAAATGGATGGAGCTAGAAGATATGCTGAGTGAAGTAACATAGTCCCAGAAAAACAAACAACAAATGGTATCCCTCATCTGTGGATGCTAGCACCAATTACTTAATTGTATGGCAAACTGAGCAACATTAATGTGATCTGAAAACAACTGTACTCTTATATGTTAGAAGCCGCGTTTAAAAAAAATAGACCAAAAAAAAAAAAAAAAAAAAAAAAAAAAGGCTGAGCCATCTCTCCAGCCCCTTTTCCTCTATAATCTTATTCCAAATTAAAAAAAAAAAGAAAAAAAAAAAAAAAAAACAATGATCAAAGAGGAAAGGGTTATAGGTGACTAATTAGTTTCTATTTGAATCTGGGAAAATTATTTTGCATATCACCCTTACAAACCCACCTTGACCTCTCAGATGGTGAGCAAGCAAAAAAACCCAAGACTTGCCAAATCTCAGCCTAATGAAGAATTCAGGGTGCTGAGTCATTTCAAGTTCCTTGGGCTCTGTGGGCCTCCTACAAAGGGAGTTCCCTGTGCAGACTTTTATTTCTGGTTTATTTATTGGTATATAAAACATACTACAAAACTTAGTGTCTTGAAACAACATTCATTTTATATATCACTGTTTTGGGGTCAAGCATTCATCTGCTTTTGGTCAAAAGATTCTTCCGTTCAGCCTGGAGTTAGCTGAGATGTTCGCGGTGTTCAGCTGCAGCTGGCCTGGTCTGGACAGTCCACGGTGGATTTTCATACATTCCTGGCTTCTTACAGGGAATGAGTCTGGCTGGAAGGCTGGCTTGGCTGGCTTCTTTTTCTCTCCCTGTAGTTTCATGATATCTCCATGTGATCTTTCTGGCAGAACAGCCAGATTTGTCACACAGCCACTCAGGGTTTAATCCCGGAACTACCACAGTTTCCCTTCCATTGCACTCATCCGAGTGGCTCACGATTAAGAAGAGGAGAAACGGAGCTCATTTCGATACTGGAGGAGTGTCAAAGAATTGGCAGCCATCTTTAACCTACTAGCAAGACTCATTACGCACAGAACTGAGATTACTCGGGGCCTGAAATCAGGAGGGTGAGTGAGGGTCTGTTTCTCTATCTTCCAAGGGGGTTCTGGCATGAAAACATCTGGGTTCACTGATTCAAAACACTGACTATCATGATGGGATGGAGCAGTGGTTGTATGCCAATGTGTGTTGCACTGACATCTGCAAAGGTTCTGGTTTTCATAGCTGAGGTTAATAATTTTCAGTGCAGTCCTCAGTATTGGGTGATTTTCATTTTGATCCCTGAACTGTGTTTCCTCCTTTTGGAGGCAGAGAAGAGCACTGTATCCTAATCTGAAGCATTCCTCAGTGTGCCCTTGGCTCTTTTGTCTCATTTTATACTTCTGTACTTTTAGTTATATGAAACTGACATAAGAACTTCTATTACAGCACGGCTGACACCCTGTACATTATTTCTAAACCTCCTGGTAACTGCACAAGTTCCAACTACTAGCTTGTCCTTGCAGATGAGGGAATACCGCTCAGAAAGATTAAGAAACCAATTCAAGGTTACAAAAACCTTGCATGCTTGTAATTTTGAACCAAGGCCCGCTTGGCTCCAAAACCTCTTTCCACTAGCACACGTGATCTTTGGAAAGTCAGAGAACCTTCAAAAACATCCCTTAGAGTACTGTCTGAGAAAGCTCAGAGCCAATGAATCCAGAATAAGCAGCCAGCTCTGTGTTCCTGGTGGCTCAGTCAAGTTGACATAAAATTACCCATCTCAACCTTTGGTGAAAATCCTGCAGGGACCTCTTCAGGTGTGACATCCCTTGCCATTCTAACTGCTTCAATTGAGCCAATCAAGTAAGGTCTATTTTTTTTTTTTCAACTCTAGACCCTTGCCCCTCTCCCTACCCCCCCAACCCCACCAGAGCTCATGCATTCTGCCAAGCATGTTTTTCATCTTTTTCTCAGTCTTTCTCAGAATTCTCAATGTAGAAGTTGACTGTTTTGAGCAGAAGTTCACCGTTTCAGTCAGTTCTCTGATGCAGTCTTTTCTGTTGTTGTTCTTTCCAATATGGATCACTCCCAACTACTTGGACAAAAGCTCAAGGGACCCCTGCACAAGAAATACTTACAACTAGGTACCTGGCGCTAGCATCCACAGATGAGGGATACCATTCGTTGTTTGTTTTTCTGGGACCGTGTTACTTCACTTAACATAATATCTTCTAGTTCCATCCATTTACCTGCAAAGTTCATGATGTCATCTTTCTTTACTGAGTAAAGCCTATTTTTAACTTTCCCTGGATGGCAAGTGGCAGAAACATTCTCTGGGAATAACAGCAACAAAAAGTAACTGGACTATCAATAATTGAGAGTGAGACGATGTTCCTGTCCCCTTTCTAAGATCCTTGAAAGAGTTAAGGATTGGTCTTCCAGACCCTGTGCTACTGGGATAAGCGGCCCACTAGGTCAGAGAGAGGCATTGCTGGGTATCTGGAGCCCAAGAGCAGAGCATTCTGTGTTCTGGGAAAACACAGGCCAAGGTGTAGACCTGTGCACGCCATACTGAGCACACTAACCTGCGCCATCTTCTCAAGCCTAAGGGGTTAGAAGGAAAGCCCGCACAGGTATCCAGGAAGGACAAGAAGTCAGCTGACTTCTGGAGGACACAGGCCCATGACTCACCAGTTCCAGAGCCTGCACTTCCTTCCCACCGAGCAGGCAGCAGGCACATCCCTCTCCCCTACCCTTTTGATCCTCGCCTGTATTAACTTAGATTCCCTCAGTCTGTCCAAACTTTTTCTCTTTTTTCAGCCCAGTTTCAGCCTCTCTCCTTTTGAAGTCCTTCTGGCACCTCTAAATCCGGTAGGCAGAAGTGCTTGCCTTATCTTCCATCTGCGCATGTGCATTTGGACCCCGGAATACCTTCCTCCGTGTTTCCTTAAGGACCCGCCATATTGGAAGAACTTAGTCTACTGATCAGGATTACATTTATTTTATGGATGTTTATTTACTACCTACCTAGCCATGGTTATATTTCTTCGTTTCTATTTGTTAAAGGCGATGCACTTCCCCGGGCGGTCCGTATTCCCTTGCTGACCATCCACACCTTGTTCTCAGGGCCAACTGTCTCTCAAGCCTTCTTTCTCTTTATGCTAACGCGATGACAGCTTTTTAATATACTATGCTATTATTTGATATTATATCCCAAACAGCTGTTTCTAGTTTTCTAATAAACGAGAATGAATGGATGATTTTCAAAGACATTCTTACTAAAATTGACTCAGATTTTAAAAAATGCAGTCCGGGGAAGAAATTGACAGTGTTGCCATGAACTACTTAGGCGCAGATCCTTCAACAAGTTACTATAAGAACCCCGCAAAAAAAAAAAAAAAAACAAGTTACTAATTTTAAACCTATACGAAAGAAATGCTTCTTTTGTGATTAACTGATCCAGGGCATAAGGGGAAAATTCCCCTGCTTATTGTTTGAAGCCAACATACCCTTGGCACCAAAAGCTCCCAGAGATCACACACACATTAAACACTGTATGTAGGTGCTGTTTCTCACCAACGGATTCACAACACGCATTGCATAAACATATGACATATACACACCACACACCACTTACATACAGCCCACACATATCATACTCTACACAAATATATATACATGTACACTAACTCATACCACCATGTTTTGTGGGGTTCTTTGAAAGCAGTGGAGCCTTCTGCAGCTCTTAGTGGGCGTAGGTGCAGGGACTAGGGTCCCAGCAACCTTGATGGACAGCACAGCTGCCTGAGCAAGTGGTTTGTGAGTTCACTGTATCATGTTCATGAAGAAAGATGAGTGAGGACCGTAGAAGAATAAGCAAACAATGTTTATTAAGAAGCAGGAAAGAGGTCCAGGCAGCAGGGAGGGGAATGCAGAAGGGCCTTGCTAGATGATACTCTACTAAGAGGTCAGAGGCTTCCTTCTTTTGTTGTTGTTGTTGTTTTTTGTTTTTGATATTTTTGAGACGGGGTCTCCCTGTAGCCCCAGCTGGCCTGGAACTAGCCCTGTAGACCAGGCTGGCCTTGAACTCACAGAGATCCGACTGCTTCTGCCACACCTGGCTTAAAGACAGTTCTTAGCTGACATGTGGGTGCTGGGAATCAAACCCAGGTCCTCCGCAAAGGCAGTCAGGTGCTTTTAACTGGTGAGCCATCTCTCCAGCCCCCAGAGGGGAGTTTCTTACACGTTGGGAACGAGCCTGATTGACTCTGGCCGTATGTAAAGAAGGCATCAATTTAGGGTGACCTTTATTAGTTTGACCCTAAGTGGGGAGTACTGATTGACCTTTGGGTTGAGGGAAAGTGTGTAATTTTATGGAAGCCCACCTACAGGGGCAGCAAAAGCCTGCCATAAGTTCCAGGGGATAATGGGGGGGAACAGGAAGTAAAAACAAGGGCTGGTGATTCCCCTACCATCTTCAGGAGTCAGGGCTTTTTTGGCTTTTGGTTCCTGAGCTCATCGATGAGCTACTGTTTATGGTGAAACCTCGGTGTTCTTGGAGCTGACCACAGCTTCCTCGAGGACATACAAACATTCTATTTTGCTTGGGCCTTAACTGTGACTGCCTTCCTCCTAACACCTATTAATACTGCACATACAGCCTACCCTTCGCACATACAGCCTACCCTTCTTACACACAGCATACACTACATAAATGCAAACATACCATGCACACAGCCTGCACACACCCATATACACCAGAGTAATCTTCTTCTTAAACATTGTAAACTTCTAATTGAAATATTAATAAATAGGATCCAGTAATCTATTAAAACCACTATGACAAGGGCCAGGCAGGTGGTACATGACTTTAATCCCAGCACTCAGGAGGCAGAGGCAGGTGGATCTCTCAGATGGAGGCCAGTCTGATCTACATAGTGAGTTCCAGACCAGCTGGGGCTAAAGGGAGACCCTTTCACAAACAAACAAACAAACAAACAAACAAACAAACAAACTACATATACACAAAAACCTTATGACAAAGTGGGATTTCAGGTTGATTCATTTTTAGAAAGTCTGTTAGTGTAATTCACTGTGAACAACCAAGGGGAAAGCAAGCCATGATTGCTGTCAAAGATATATAGAAAAAATGTAATACGTCTGGACATTCATTCATATTAAAACAATAACACTGACCAGAACATCTATTTCTGCTCATTGTGTAATGGGCACTGCCTGACATGTTTTGTATGAAACTTCTCCATTAGCTCTCTCCATTACCCAATGAGGCAGCTCCTGTCTGTTATCCTTTTTTTTTTTTTACTTTTATTTATTTTTATGTGTATGAATGTACTGTCTGCATGTAGGTTTGTGCACAAGCATCGTACAATGCCACGGAGGTCAGAAGAGGGTGTCGGATTCCCCTGGAACTGGAGTTACAGACGGTTCTTAGCCACCATGTGGGTGCTGGGGATCGAACCCAGGTCCTCTGCAAGAGCAGCTGGTGCTCTTAACCGCTAGGCCATCTCTCCAGCCCCCTGTTATCCTTATTTTATAGATGAGTTTGTCTAGCAATGTTAAGAATCTTGCTTCATGTCACATATATCTAGGAAGTGGGTTATAGATAGTGATTAATGCTTTTAATGCCTTTTAAAAAACAGGAATATTCATGCAGGGTGTGGTGGCCCATGCCTTTAATCCCAGCACTCTGGAGGCAGAGGTAAGTGGTTTTCTGTGAGTTCAAGGCCAGCCTGGTCTACATAGTGACTTCCAGGTAAGCTGGGGCTACAGGGTGACCCTGTCTCAGAAAGACCAAAAAAAGGAATATTTGAATACTTTCGTAATAGAGACAAGAATCCCCAAGTCACTCAACATCAAGATTAACAGGAAAACAATGGAAATGCTTCCATTAAAATCAGGAATGAGACAGGAATGCCTATAACTGCTATTGTCTAACTTTTTTTTTTTTTTTTTAGAAAAAAGTGTAACATGCAATTATGTGAGTTGACTAATAAAATTTTGAATGAAGTGGCATGTACCTATAAGTCTAGCTCTTCGGGAGGGTGAGACAAAAGTACTATTTGCACTCAGGAGTTCATCACCAGCCTAGGGAACGGAGGAAGACCTTGTTTAAAAAAAAAATTCAGAAGGAGGAGAACCAATTAAAGGTACAGCTATTAAAAGAAAGGAGGGGGCTGGAGAGATGGCCTAGCAGTTAAGAGCACCAACTGCTCTTGCAGAGGACCCGGGTTCAATCCCCAGCACCCACATGGCTGCCGAGAACCATCTGAAACTCCAATTCCAGGAGAACTCCTGTTCCTGGGGAATCTGAGACCCTCCTCTGACCTCTACGGCATTGCACGACACGGGTGCACAGACCTGCATGCAGACAGTACATTCATACACATAAATAAAAACAACAACAACAACAAAAAATTAAAAAAAAAATAAAAGAAAGGAGGAAAAATAATAAAGTCACTACATGGGATGACAATACATTTGAGCCAGCTGTGGTGGCACACACCTTTAATCCTAGCACTTGAGAGGCAGAGAGGCAGGCAGATCTTTGTGAGTTCAAGGCCAGCCTGGTCTACAGAGTGAGTTCCAGGACAGCTGGGGCTACAGGGAGACCCTGTCTCAAAAAGAAAAAAAAAAAAAAAAAAAAAAAGAAAGAAAAAGAAAAGAAAAAAGACAATACATTTGAAAATCCAAGAGAAACAATATGAGAATTCAAAATAACCAGTCACATTTTTTATATTGAAAGAAAAAACCAACAACTTTCATGTATATAAGCAGCAAGGGGAAATTTACTGGAGGTGGGTTAATTTTCTGTCACTGTGACAAAATACTCAAGAGAAACAACTTAAAAGAAGAAAGATTTTTTTTTTGGCTCAAGGTTTCAGAGATTTCAGTTTGTATTTGGCTGGCTACATTGCTTTGGGCCGGTGGAAAAGCATAAGCATCCTGGCAGAAGGGCGTGGTGGAGGAAGCTGCCCCCTCCCCCTCAGGCAAAAAGCAGAGAGAATGCTGGGTGTGGTGGCACACACCTTTAATCCTAGCCCGTCGGAGGCAGAGGCAGGCGGATTTCTGTGAGACTGGGGCCAGCTTGGTCTATGAACAAAGAAAAAAAATGAGAGAGATAGGGGGTGGAGAGGGATGCAAAGGAGGAAGAGGAGGAGGAGGAAGAGGAAAAGGAAGAAGAGGACAAGGAGGAAGAAGAGGACGAGGAGGAAGAATGAAAAGTACTAGAGAACTAGAATACTTTCTTCAAATGGGCTCCACTTACTAATAGTGGGTTTAGCTTTGAACTCATTCATGAGTTAACTCATTGATGAAATCAGTATCTTCATGATACAATCACCAATTAATAGACCCACTGGCTAGGGTGTAGGCCTTCAACACATGAACCTTATTTTAAGCCAGGAGTGAGTAGCAGCAGGGGTGGGGGTGAGAGGGGTGAGGGTGGAGGATTGGTTGGGGGGTAGAGGGTAGGATACCTCAAATCCCAAATCATAACAAGAAGAGGATGTCCTATTCCTAGTTGTGAAGTCTAATCTCAATTGTTAACTTGATGGGATCCAGAACCAACTGGAACATGGCCTCCACATGGCTGTGGGGCGTTATCTTGATTAGGTTAATTGAAAAGGTCACCGTGGGTGACACCATTCTCTGGGCTGGGATCCTAGACTGTATAAAAACAAGAAAGTGAGCTGAACATAGGCACTTTTTGCAATGTGACCAGCTGGTTCAAGTTCCTACCACCTGTATCTCCCCATTGTGATGGACTGTAATCAAACAGTGAACAGGAATAAACCTCAGGGTGCTTTTGTCAGAGAAGTTTATCACAGTAACAGAAAAGTAACTATAAGAATGTTGCTAAGAATGTGAGAATGTTTCTAGAGAAGATTAACCCTGGAGGGAAGCTCAGACCTAAAGAGCCACCCTGAATGTAGCTGGCACCATCTTATGGCTGGAGGGCTGGATGGAAGAAAGGAGGAAGTCAGGGAGTGCAAGCACTCTCTCTCTGCTTCCTTGCTGTCAAAACATGAGCTGTTCTGCCACCTCTTCCCCAACAGGATGGATCAAAACCTCCGAAGCTGTGAATCACAATAAATCCTTCCTGCAGTTCCAGGGGATCCCAAGCCCTCTTCTGGCCTCTGTGGGCATTACATGATGCAGGTGCATGGACATACATGCAGGCAAAGCACTCGTAGATACTAAATTAAATTAAAGTAAAAAGAAGTCCTTCCTTCTTTTAAGCTGTTTTGTCACAGCAATGAGAGAAGCTAATTAGCATACAGGGTCTTGTTAGGTAGCACTTGCTGACCTCAGACTACCAAACTCCTACCTTACCCTCCCAAGTCCTGGGATTCCCCTTGTGCCAACACACCTAGCCTTCACTGTTGTTTTAAAAATTATCTATTCATGCTGGGTGTGATGACACACACCTTTAATCCCAACACTTGGGAGGCAGGCAGATCTATGTGAGATCTCTGTGAGTTCAAGGCCAGCCTGGTCTACATAGTGAGTTCCAGGACAGCTGGAGCTACAGGGAGACTGTCTCAAAACAAAAACAAAACTCGGTATCATAACCAAACATCTTTCAGCAGAGAACATTTCAATTAAATTATGGTACTTCTTTAATAGAATACTAAGATGTAACTAAAGTTAAAAAAGTGATTAAAATGGGGCTGGAGAGATGGCCTAGTGGTTAAGAGCGCCAAATGCTCTGGCAGAGGACCCGGGTTCAATTCCCAGCACCCACATGGTGGGTGAGAACCATCTTTAACTCCAGTTCCAGGGGAATCTGACACCCTCTTCTGACCTCTGAGGCATTGCACGACACGGGTGCACAAACCTACATGCAGACAGTACATTCATACACATAAAAAAATTTTTTTAAGTGATTAAAATGGACTCATTCATAAAATATTTAAGATAAATTAATATATTGAAAATCAAGTTGTAGCTGGATGTGGTGGTGCGAACCTTTAATTCCAGCACTCGGGAGACTGAGGCAGGCAGATCTTTGTGAGATCAAGGCCAGCTTGGTCTATACAGTGAGTTCCATGCCAGTCGGGGCTACAGGAAGACCCTGTCTCAACAGCAGACAGAAAGAAAGAAAGAAAGAAAGAAAGAAAGAAAGAAAGAAAGAAAGAAAGAATAAATAAATAAATAAGGAAAGAAGGAAATAAGGAAGAAAGAAAAAGAAAAAGAGAGGCCAAGGTGTAAAGAATATGCACATCCTAAATTTATGCTTTAGAAAGTCATAATAAGAGGCTGGAGAGATGGCTCAGAAATTAAGAGTGCTTGCTGGTCTTGCAGAGGACTGGGGTTTTATTCCTAGCACCCACGTGGCGACTAACAACCATCCCTAACTGCAGTTCCAGGGGTTCTGATGCCCTCTTCTGGCCTCCATGGACATTGCATGACATTCGTGCATTTCCATACATGTACGCAAACACTCATACACATAAAATAAATTAAAATGTATTTATTATTTTTATTTTATGTGTATGAGTGTATTGTCCACATGTATGTAAGTGCACTCATGTCATGACATGCCCATGAAAGTCAGAAGAGGCACAGATCCCCTGGAACTAGATTTAGGGCCGGTTGTCAACCACTTTGTGGGTTCTGGATATCGAATCTGGGTCCTCTGAAGAAAAATCAGTCAATGTTCTTAACCACTGAGTCATCTCTCCAGCTCCTTAAAAATCTTTTTTAGGGCTGGAGAGATGGCCTAGCGGTTAAGAGCACTGACCGCTCTTACAGAGGACTCGGGTTCAATCCCCAGCACCCACATGGTGGCCGAGAACCATCTCTAACCCCAATTCCAGGAGAACTCCAGTTCCAGGGGAATACGACACCATCTTCTCACCTCCGTGGCATTGCATGACACGGGTACACAAACCTGCATGCAGACAGTACATTCCTACACATTCAGAAATAAATAAAATAAAATAAAACTTTTTTAAAGTTATGACATACTAGTGTGTAAATAACAAACACATACTTTTCATGAGTACATGAGTGGTTATTTGGAATGGTAAGGGAAGATAATATAAAGAAGTTTTCTTTTTGCAATGTATCTATATGTTCATATCTATAAAATTTGGCTATTTTTAAAATTGACCTGCATTATTTTCATCATCAAGAAAAAAATGTATTCTTATTGTAAATTGTATCTCACCTTACTATATCTCACCTGGTATCTTTTTTTTTTTTTTTAATGGTCCTGGAGATTGAACCCAGGGTTTAAGCCTGATGGGCAACGGCTCTACTGCTGAGCTGTATCCCAATCCTTCCGAAGTTCTGAATGAGCCTCACTGGAGCAGCTACAGCAATCTCTCACCTTTCGAGAATTTAGTTTTTTTGGCAAAGTCCCTGTGCAGAATAAAAAAAAGCTTGGTAGAACATGTATAAGCCTCATGGCCTGACCCTGTATTCTAGCTACACCCTGTTTATCTGTACTTTCTGTGGATGAGCTGACCCTGTGTCCTCTCCACATTTTGTCTTTATTCTCTTTGTGGATGGTCTTAATTTCTCTGGACCTCCCACTTTAGGGCAGAGAAATGGGATGATTGGTGGGGGGTATGCTGATGGCAGTGAGGGGAGGAGTCTTCCAGTAAAGATGTATAAAATTCCCGGCAGGAGGTAAGAGGGAATTAGTATATTACGTATAAGTAGGATGCTCAGACTATATAGTATTGGGTCGGAGCTTAATGGATAAATAATAATCCTCTTACATGTTCCAGCATCCCTGGAGGTCACCTTTCTATTTCAAGTCAATGTGGTAAGGTATCTTTTTTAAGACTCAAGGTAGAAATTTTTGAATTACGTCCATCATTGTAAGAACCCAAGGAAGAATATGATTACTTGAAATGGTTAAAAATTTTTAAAGTTTAGAGTTAAAAAAGAAAAAAGAAAAAAGAATTCTTGGTTATGTAGACAATTTCCACACACAAAGTTGCTATCCAAGGGTTCCAGATAATGAAGATTTTTCTGTCTTTCCTTCCTAGAGTGTTTAATCAAGGCCACCCACAGTCTAGAATTTCAGAAGTCCCCTGTTGAGTGATTTACTCACCAGAAAAGTAAACAGGGAGGAGACCAGCTTGGGAGGTGGGGAGCTGGGCGTGGCTTCACTGGCAGGCCCTCCCTTGAGGCCCAAGGAGCAGTGGGGTTGAGCAGTAGAAGAAGGGGCTCTCCCTGGGAACCTCTACTCTCCACACCCTTCAACCCTGATTCCCCTCTTCCAACTAAGCTCAGAAATGATTGGTTAAGTCATAAAATAAATAATGCTTATTAAGCCTAGTTACCATGGCGCACAAAGCAATTATGCAAACCATGAAGACAAAGATCAGCTTGGCCTCTAGTGCTCTGCAGTTTAAGAGTCCTCGGCTTTCAGAGTTCACTGTTTCCTAGTAAGCTTTAACCAACTCCCATTAAGGAGGAGAAGAAGGCAGAGGGAGGAAGGAAGAGGAGAAGGAGGAGAGGGAGAGAATGGTCCATCCATAGGACTGCTACCACAGTAGATCTTCCCTGGGCAGGACCACTGCAGCAAGGCTGTGCTCCCTGTACCACAGTGCTCCCCCCACCTTCTGGAACTAGACCTAACATTTGAGTAAGGCTGAATTTTTCGTGGACCACTTGCATTTTGCACTCGATTCCCACACCCCTTCCCTCCTCCCTCTTCAAAAGGCTGGTTACCAGCATTAAAGACATTGTGGTTGGTATCCTTATAACTAAAATATAGCTTCATTTCTGCTCATGGAAATATGTAGTCAATTAGCCATAATGTGGTCCAGACTCTCTTTGATATTCTAAAATAAAAACATTCCAAGTTATTTACTGGAGAAGAGTCGTTTCTAAGCACGCCCAGTAGCTGCTGTTTTTAATAATGCTGCTTTTAATGGGTGTGGGGAATTCTGGGTGGATGGGTGTGTGTGGCTCAAAAGTCTGAACTATTATCTCTGGATTTGGAATAACAACCACAAGAGTTTACTTTGAGATACAACTAGTACTGAAGTTCATTCATGGATATTAAACAACTTGTATTCCTTTCTCTCTTCAGGCCAGATGAGAGGGATTGAGGAGCAACTGTGGAGAAGCTGCAGACTGGGACAGCCCTTATGCCTTGCCCTAGAGATCTTCCTCTGAGGACCCAAGAGGGAGCTGCCCTTCATGTGGCCTTGTCTGGGAAGTGGTTCCCAAATCTTCGTTCTTGGACGAGGGGGGGGGGGCTGGATGGCCAGGAATCTCCTGAGGAACATTAATTACAAACCCAAGCAAAAGAACCGATTGTGATGGGGTAAAATGGGGTGCAGCAGAGTGGTGAGTCAGTGTAATGGGCAGGTTTCTCAGTCTGTTTTATGTTGCTGTAATAAGATATCTAAGAGTGAGTAATTTATAAAGAAGACATGATTTCTTACAGTTCTAGGGGTTGGAAAGTTCGAGGCTACGGGGCCTGATGTATCATGCATCCCCTAGTGGAAGGCAGAGTGAGCGAGGGAACAGGTGTAAGTGTGCACACAAGATAGTTGGGGTGAAGAAAGAAGGCTATGCTCATCCTTTTATTAGGAGCTTCTGTGACACCTAATCTACTCTCAAAATTAACAGCTTCGATTCTTTATAAAGACAAGGTCTCGTGACTTAGCCACCTCATACAGGACTCAACTTCTTGGCCATGAGGTCATGGGGATCAAGTTTCCAGCAAGTTCAGACCACAGCGGGAGATAAGCACTGATTTGGAAAGCACGGTTCATATCTGTAGCTCTAACTTCTGGGCTCTCTGGCAATTTCGTGCTGTATGATCTCACTATAGGCCCCTCCAAACCACACATTGACTAGAAAACAATCATGATTTTGCTTGCTTATTTGTTAGATTTGTTTGTTCTTTGAGATAGGAAGTTGCTTGTAGCTCATGCTGCCCTTACCTCATCCTGCTGCCTCTGCCACTGGGCTGCTGGGATTACAGGCATGCACCACCATGCCACACCTTAAAGTGATGGTACTATCAGGAAGTTTTACCTCAAGAGCTTGTCTTGAAAATCAAATGACCACAACACTCATCCTACCACAGAGATACATGCACATCCATGTTTACTGCAGCTCTCTTCACAATAGCAAAGAGCTGGAACCAACCCAAGTGCCCCTCAACTACGAGTAGATAGAGAAAATGTGGTACTTCTACACAATGGAGTTCTATGCAGCAGTAAAGAAAGATGGCAATGGTGGCTCACACCTTTAATCCTAGCACTTGGGAGGCAGAGGCAGGCAGATCTCTGTGTGTTCAAGGCCAGCCTGGTCTACACAGTAAGTTCCAGGACAGCTGGGGCTACAGGGAGACCCTGTCTCGAAAAGACCAAAAAA
>VZQC01015407.1:1031161-1075377 GCA_009823505.1 Rhizomys pruinosus
AAAAAAAAAAAAAAAAAAAAAAGAGCACAGTTGTTTTACCTGTCTTATTGGCAAGTGCAGCTACCCGGAGGCTGCCACAGCTTTTGCCATCCTTCAAAGACATGAGACAGCTTTTCAACCTTCCAATTTGGACTGAAGACCCATGTCTCTCCAAGAATCCTCCAAACCTTCAATGCCAGATGGGGACTGCTGAGACATCCAGCTTATGGATTGAGCTACTACTGGGGTTTCAGCCTCTTCATAGTATAGACTGCTATTGTTGGACTACCCAGGCTGTATCACAGAGACCAGTGCAGGAAGATCAAGACAGGACGTGGTGCTTACTGGACCTCATTTGATGACCATGGGAAGGGAAAACCCAGTGTGGAGCACAAGGACAGAACTGAAGGTTGTTTGGGCTTGCCAAGGAGGAGACTTCAAACATGACATCTTTCAGCCTAATAAAGAAAAAAAATCATAAGCTTAAGATGCTAAAACCTATGATATATGTGGCATGCATGAGCTCTGGTGGGGTGGGGGGGCAAGGAAGAGATCACAGGTCTAGATTTGATTGGAAATTTTGTATGAAATGCACAAAGCTTCAATAAATGGCTTTGAAAAAAAAGAAAAAAGAAAGGGTTAAGGTTAGGGTTAGGGTTAGGGGTGAAGCAATACAAGTTGGAGGGAACAACAACAAAAGAACTGGGCCAAAAAACCCAACTGACTGAAAGAGTGAAGTTCTCCCCAAAACAATAATCCTCTGCTTTGAAAAAGAACTCTGGAAAGACTCAGAAAAAGATCCAAGATATGTATGGCAGAATGCATGAAATGCATGAACTCTGGTGGGGTGGGGGGCATGGAAAGGGAAATGAGTCTAAATTGGATTGAGAAATGATGTATGATATAAGAAAAAGTTTAATAACAATAAAAATATATTTGATGAGATTAGTCATGTCACAGCACTTGTCTGTCATGCACTCTACAGGTCAGCTAGAATAGATATATTTTTAAAATTATTTATTTATTATTGTTTATGTGTATGAATGTACTGTCTGCTTGTAGGTTTGTGCACCCATGTCATGCAATGCCGTGGAGGTCAGAAGAGGGCATTGGATTCCCCTGGAACTGGAGTTAAAGATGGTTCTTAGCTGCCATATGGGTGCTGGGAATCAAACCTGGGTCCTCTGCAAGAGCAGTCAGTGCTCTTAACCGCTGAGCCATCTCTCCAGCCCACTCTGTGCTTCTTTACCACTTCTATAACCCACCCTAACATGTGATCCCTGGTACACACAAATTGCTCGGTAGGGCTTAGTATGCTGGTGCAGGTATTTGGCATGCTGTTTCATTTGTAACTTATCTCTTCAATTAAACAAAAACTCTGCACAAACTGGATTCTAGTTCTAATCTTCTTGTAATTAAGCACAAATATTACTAGGTTTTGGTATTTATTTTTATGTGTGTGAATATTTTGCCTGTATCTGAGTAAGTGCACCATATGCATACAATGCCTGTGGAGGCCAGAAGAGGGCATCAGATACCCTGGAACTGGAGTTACAGAAGGTTATTAGCCATCATGTAGGTGCTGAGAACTGAACCTGGGTCCTCTACAAGAGGGGCAAGTGCTCTTAACTGCTGAGCCATCTCTTGAGTGTCCGTATTGCTAGGTTTTAAATATCTATTCTTCTGACCTCTGTGGCATTGCATGACACAGGTGCACAAACCTACATGCAGACAGTATATTCATACACATAAAAAACGATAAATAAAAAAAAATGAAGCACAGAGTATAACATGGATATTATTTTGAAAAGCCTCTGAGTTTGGGTGGAAGGAGGAGGTTTCTTTAAAACAGCAAATAACACAAAGACTACATTATCACAGTCATTGCAAAATTGTATGGTACAATTTCCAAAAGCTGACCAAAAAAGTCTGTGACAAGAACAATAGGAACTGTTATAATGCAGAAGTGTGAACTTCAGTGGCACCTAGGAGTTAAAATAGCAAAGGGTCATTGATGAGGGGAACAGTAAAGGACAATCATATCAGTAGAATGGACAAGGTATATGGTGTTTCTGTCAAGACAGACTGGCTGGAATGGTTGGGGCAGATGATAGAGGGCCTTGTGACTTTTATATCTATGTGTCCAGGGAGGGGGCTATTTATACATATCCTGTTGAAATACTAGAACTGTGATGTCCAGTGCGACAGCACCCAGTGAGCATATGGTGCACCAGAAATGTTATCCATCTAGACTGTGAGGCTGTTTATTTTGACCTATTGTCTCACTACTTTGCCCAGGCTGGGCTCAAATGCCCAATCTTCCTGTCTCATGCTGTGTGTACAACCATACTTAATTTATAAAGAATCTTGACTTTTGGTTAAGATTGCATTAGAATCTACCTTCCTATAAGCTAGTGAAGGAGAGAATTGAAATGAAAAAGGAAGACTCTATTCTAAAGACAGAAAGAGCTTTGGAAATCCACAAAAGAAATGAAAAAAAAAATTTTGAAAAATCCTCAGGAAATATAAGAAGTGAACCAAACACTATTCAGCTGTGCAGCTCACTGGCTCAGGGATGGGAAGCAAAACTTCTTTGAAAAAGCAGTTTTGTCTTTGAGTGGCACTGGTATTGAGCCTTCAAGGGTCGGCCATTCAATAAGAAAATCCCCAAATGAAACCAAAAGAGAAATTCAAACCATCAGACATACAAATCGCAACGTAGAAACAAGAAAAGGAGAAGACAGAGCAATGTATTTCCTTCAAAGTACATTTCCTTAAATATTGGACTCAGTGATACATTTCTTTCAAAAGTTTACTGTTAAAAGTTAGAAAATACAACCAATCAGAGGTACAAGCACTTGCTGCCAAGTCTGAGGGCCCAAGTTTGATCCCTTGAACCCATACAATGGAAATAGGAAAACAACTCCAACAAGTTGTCCTCTGATCACCACACACATGATGTGGGATGGGTGCATACCCTTCCCATATAAAACAAACAAACAAACAAACAAACAACAAATGAATAAACAAATAAATAGCATAAAATTGAAGAACTACTACCTTCAAATAAACATCAATAAGGAAGGTAGAAATGATTCATTTCAAGCCCTGAAGGTAAACAGTTTTCAATCAAGACTGTTATATCAAGCCAAGCTAGCTTTAAAAGTTGACAGAGGCCAGGCGTTGTGGCGCACACCTTTAATCCTAGCACTTGGGAGGCAGAGGCAGGCAGATCTTTGTGAGTTCAAGGCCAGCCTGGTCTACAGAGTGAGTTCCAGGAAAGCTGGAGCTACAGGGAGACCCTGTCTCGAAAAGACAAAAAAAAGTTGACAGAGAAGCTGGGCACTGTAGTACACACCTTTAATACCAGAACTCAGGAGGCAGGCAAATGTCTGTAAGATTGAGGATAGTTTAGTCTATGTATTGAGTTCCAGTCCAGCTGTGGACTGTTTCTCAAAGAAACAAAACAACAGCAACAACAAAGACAGAGAGGGCTAAGGAATATAGTTCAGTTAGTAGAGTGTTTACCTAGCAAGCACAAAGCCATGGGTTCAATTCAAAGTTATCCTTGGTTGGGGCTGGAGAGATGGCTCAGTGGTTAAGAGTGCTGACTGCTCTTGCAGAGGACCCGGGTTCAATTCCCAGCATGCACACGGCGGCTAAGAATTGGCCTTAAGCCAGGTGTGGTGGCACATGCCTTTAATCCCAGCACTTGGGAGGCAGACGCAGGTGGATCTCTGAGTTCAAGGCCAGCCTGGTCTACAGAGTATCACTGGTGGAGGTTTCTTCCCACCCCGTGGTTTTTCTTTTCACTTCATTGATTGTTTCACTATCACTAATAATTAATGAAATGCAATTTTTTTTTTTTCCGTACGTGTATGAATGTATTGTGTGCATGCAAGTCTGTGCACCCGTGACGTGCAATGCCGCGGAGGTCAGAAGAGGGCGTCGGACTCCCCTGGAACTGGAGTTCTCCTGGAATTGGAGTTTCAGACGGCTCTCGGCCGCCATGTGGGTGCTGGGGATCGAACCCGGGTCCTCTGCAAGAGCGGTCGGCGCTCTTAACCGCTAGGCCATCGCTCCAGAAATGCAATTTTTTTATGAAATGCAATTTTTAGTGTAAATAGCTCTTAATAGTAATCTTAAATGTAAATGACCTCAAGTAAACAATAGCTATAGGTTGGCTGACTGGTTAAAAAAATAGATCTAACTCCCTGTGGTCTTCAAGAAACATATCTCACTTTTTTTTTTTTTTTTTGTCTTTTTGAGACAGGGTCTCCCTGTAGCTTTGGCTGTCCAGGAACTCACTATGTAGACGAGGCTGGCCTTGAACTCATGAAGATCCCCCTGCCTCTGCCTCCCAAGTGCTAGAATTAAAGGTGTGTGTCACTATGCCCAGCAACATATCTCACTTGTAAAGACAGACACAGACTGAGAGTTAAAGGATGAAAAACCAGTCTTTCAAATAAATGGAGGCCAAAACCAAGCTGGAATAGCTATTTTGATATCTAACAAAGTAGACCTCAAACTAAAATTAGTGAGAATATTAAGGAAGGGCAGTACATACTAATGAAGATATAGCATATATATATTTACACACACACACACACATACATATATATGTATATATACATATGTATATATATATCCAACTGGGGCTCCCAATTTCATAAAACAAATGAGACTTGCAAGGTCTCATGGTCCTCTAACAATAATAGTATTTAATTTAAATCTCTCTCTGTCATCCTCAGATGAAAAACTCATCTAAAGAGAAATTTCAAAGCTAAACAACACCATAGATTAAATGGACTTAACAGAAGTTGGGCTTGGTGGCGCACGCCTTTAATCCTAGCACTTGGGAGGCAGAGGCAGGCGGATCTTTGTGAGTTCAAGGCCAGCCTGGTCTACAGAGTGAGTTCCAGGACAGCTGGGGCTATAGGGAGACCCTGTCTCGAAAACACTAAAAATAAATAAATAAATAAATAAATAAATAGACTTAACAGATACATACAGAATGTTCTATCCAATAGATACTGTACTAGCCCACATTCTAGGCTACAGATCACATTGTAGGCTATAAATCGTCTTATCAAATACAAAATAGTTGAAATTATTTATGTATTTTATCAGACTACAATAAAATCTATCTGTAAATAGATATCAAGAAAAAACTACACAAACTACACAAATACAAGGAAATTGAAAAATATACTCAAATGGTCATTGAAGAAATTATGGAAGAGATTTAAAAATTCTTAAGAACAACTTACCAGAATCTTTTTTTTTTTTTCACGCTAGGAATATGCTTTACTTCCACGTGAGATTAGCAGCCACGGCTGCCTGCAGACACGTGGTGGAACCAGACAGCATGCCAGGCAGAAAGCGATGGTGCCTGGGCCCACCCACTTATAGCCATGGGACGGGGCCTCAGGTACAGAGGAAGCGGTCAGAAGATTGACAGCCTCTGGAAGTAGTGGGCGTCTGTGTCCCTTGGGATTCTGGAAAGCCTAGAACTAACATTTCAGCCTTTTGCTTATGATAAGGAAATGGGGCGCTGTTCTCTCTTCTGTATCTGCTTCAGAGCTGATGGGGGGTGAAGTCTTGGGGGGAACAGCTGTCAGGCTGGAGGGTTAGAATCTGGTCTCCCATTTTGGCTGCTCTGGGTGCTCTGCCTGGTGGGTTTGGTCCAGATTGATAGTGGCCAGTACTTAGTGGACATTTTCTCTGCAACTGAAAAGATAAGCTGGTTGAATCTTATATGAGTATACCAGTGTAGGGACTTTTCAGTACCAACAAGGGTGGGGGACTTCTGGATGCAGAAGTAATTGGAGGGTCCCTATCTAGGGTCTGCAGAGGGAGAGAGGACCTGTACCCTAGTTTGAGGAAATGGAAAAAAAAGTTTCAGTACACAGAGCTCTAGAATGAGGGCCAGCTTTAGTGCACAGGGCTCTAGAATGAGAGCCATAAACTTGAGAATATAAAAGGTGGTATTTTCGCTGGGTGTGGTGGTGCATGCCTTTAATCCTAGCACTCAGGAGGCAGAGGCAGGTGGATCTTTGTGAGTTCAAGGCCAGCCTGGTCCACAGAGTGAGTTCCAGGACAGCCAGGGATACAGGGAGACCCTGTCTCTAAAAGACAAAAAAGGTGGTATTTTCTGGCATGGCGTCTATGTGAGGACAAAGTCAGGCCTTGCTTGACCAGAGCTTCCCTTTGAAGCATGAGGAGTTTCTCCTCTATATGGACTTTCCTCCCTTGACTGGACACTGGCCGGATGAAGTCCTTTTAAGTAAATCTCCAAGACCTCCCTGGCCCGGGATGACTGACTGGTGACTCACTGCCACAGGACATGTACAAAGGTGCCGATGCAGGATCCTAGGACCCAAGTTGACCTCAGAGGGTAGGGGCCAAAATATTGTCCCTTCAAATCCCTCTTGCCAAATCGTATTGGAGCTTCAAGTGTGGTAGCTACACCTCCAAGAGGGCTATTTGAATTAATTTGGTACTTTAATTACCATATAACTCCTAAGTAAAGCTTGAACATTGACTTAAGCACTGTTACTAAATTCTTAATTGCAACAATGTCGCAAAATATTCTGACTAATGATAAAAGCTCATGGTAGGAGCCTGGTGGTAGTGGCTGCAGCACAGGATAGGGAAGGATGCTATTTACTGGCTTGTGGTGCTGGCTCATATTCAGCTTACTGTATACAATATAGAAATATCTGGCCCACAATAGACACAGGCCAGTCCAGTGAAGGCAATTATTGCGGTTTCTCAGCTCAGGTGTATCAAGTTGACATTAGGTCATTTAGGTACTCAAAGTCCAATGGATTTAAACCATGAAAGGCAAAAAGTTCCAACATAGCCCACGAAACAAACCCAAGATAATAAAGAGGTTAAAACCAGTACCTTCTCAAATGAAGGCCAGGTCACCTGTCCCCGGATTTTGAATTATAGCTTTGAGAAGGAAAAGGAATGGAGGGGGGCATTGTCACAGACCAGCAGCAGGCAGGAAATACCTAGGGCTCACCCAAATTGATTACATTCGGAATGTCCATGTGGTCACCAGAAGTAAAACCTAATTTCTCTTAAAAATATTAAAAGGAACATGTGCAAAGTATAACAGATATATAAAACAGTTTTAGTATATATGGGTAACTCAATATTTATATATGTCTGTTTCACTTGAGGCTGTAACAAGGTATATAGTACCTGGTAGATGGAACACAATTTCTTGCACAGAATTCTTAAAAGTGAACAGTACTCATAAATAAGGTTCTAATAAATAAATTTGGTGATGACACTTTATAAGGGTTGTACTGAGCAGAGGCACATGTATTGCAATCATACACAGACAGATCTTAATATGCTGTTTAACAATATCATGCACATGCACATATTTATCTACATGTTCCTTCAAAAGATTTTATCCTAGTGGTTGTACTGAACAGTTACATGCATTGGAAAAGAAACACCTTTAGAAATATTATTTAAAAACATGGAGGTCTAATTAGTTGCACTGCTAAGGCCGAGATGATGTCTTGCACCTTTGGTTCTAAAACTATGAACTTAATGAAATACTTTAACAAGTGATGGATAACAGAATTATATATACAATAATTAAAGAACTGACAATATCAAAGGTACTTAGGCTGTTTAATTGAAGGGAAGAGGTTGCAGGGGAAGCCATGTGCCACCATCCAAGTACCAGAGTATGAATGAATCCAGGGATTCTTAAAATAGTCTCCGGTCAGAAGGACAGCATAGGAGAAAAAGAAAAAAAATCTGTAAGTGAACCTGTAGGGGTAAAAAATCAGGTTTTCAGATGTCTGGAAACAAGAAAAAAACTGGAAAAGATACTTTTTTAGTTATAATACCTGTGGAAAAAATAATTTGGACAGATAAGAAATAAAACCTTCAGATAAGCAGTGTAGAAGCCTAGGAACCCGGGTTCAAATCAGGCCTTTGAAAAAAAATTTAAGAGGCATGCCAAAAGTAAACTTAATTAAATTTTTGTTTTTGTGCACAGCATAGAATAAAAAAGTTTGAAGTGGCCACTTTGTTTTGACAAAAAACACACAGGAGAACATGGACACATGACAGGTACAAAGACACATTGAAGAATGGTTATAACACACAGACAGGTTGGACAGACACATGACCTAACTGTATCCATTAACTCTGGATGGGAAAATCCCTTTTTTATCTAAAGTTGTCCATCGTTATCCAGGCTGTGGAAGCATTAATTGCAATTGTTACATTTACACAGAATCACTTAGAGTTTAAGACATCTACTTATGTGGAAACAGCCTGTATGCCCATACTGTGCTTTGCAGCACAGGCTGTTCATGTACACCTGCGAAGGATGGTGGATGGGTCAGGCAGGAAAATCTGGTGGCTTATGTATATTACCTGCTAATTTAATGAGAATAAATTTAGTTAGTGGAAAAATCTAAAGGTCCCAGCCAAGTAGATGTTTACCGCCTGAGGCAAATGCTGGATGCAGGTGGGGCAGGGCATGGTCAACACACCTTAATCTCAGATACAGAGGCTTGTATCCAGAAGCAGACCAAAAAATGGATTTCTGAATAAAATGGGGTTTATAAAGACAAAAACAATGAAATGGAAAAGAATTAGAACATGGCATTTGTTGTTATAAGGTCCGATGTATATTCAGGCTTCCTGCCACATGGTCTAGACAGAGTGGCTGTGGCTCAGCAGAAATGGGGCAGCCTCAAGATGGTGGCTGAGGAATGAGCGTGGTTGCTGCTCCCGGTTTCTGTTTGAAAAAAACCCGTGATAGTGGCAGCAGGGCATGGCGGTGCATGGTGGTGCCTGGGCATGGTGGTGCATGGTGGCGCCTGGGCATGGTGGTGCATGGTGGCGCCTGGGCATGGCGGTGCGTGGTGGCGCCTGGGCATGGCCGTGCATGGTGGCGCCTGGGCATGGCAGTGCATGGTGGCGCATGGCAGTGTCGGGGAGGGGAAACCACATGGCGGGGTGGCTGTGCAGCCAGCAGGGGTGGCAGGGAAGGCACAGTAAAAGAAAGAAAAAGAAAAAGCCTGGATTGAGGGTGCAGTCTATTACTGCAGAGAGGAGAAATACAGATCAGAGCATGTGGGGTGGGGGAGGAGAGGAGAGAAGAGAGATCTCTTCGTAGGAAGGAAGTAAAGATTTTTAGCCTCAAAGAAAGCAGAACAGAGTGGAGGAACTGAGTCCTCTAATGGGAGGTGGAGTGGAGGAACTGTGTCCTCTAATGTGAGGCTAAAAATGAAGGGTGGAGAATCAGAGATCTGTAGGAAGGAAGGAAGGTTTTTTAGCCTCAAAGAAAGCAAAATGGAGTGGAGGAACTATGTTCTCTAAATGGAGTGGAGGAACTGCATCCTCTAACAGGAGGCTAAAAAATGAAGGAAGAATCAGAGGGAAGACAGAGGCAGAGAGAGAGAGAGAGAGAGAGAGAGAGAGAGAGAGAGAGAGAGAGAGAGAGAGAGAGAGGCAGGAGAGTGTAGGAGAGCAGAGAGTTGTACCGCCTGTGCACAGGAACCCAGTGTGAGGCAGCTTGCGAGCCTGTGGATTCAAAATTGAGTTGGGGGGAGTACAAGGGTCAGAAGGGGGGAGGAGAGAGAGAGAGAGAGAGAGAGAGAGAGAGAGAGAGAGAAAAGAAGGGAGCAGGAGAGCAGAGTGGTACCTCATCGTGAAATGTGGAAGCTGGTTCTTCCAAGAAATACACTGCAGCAAGTCTGTCCCAGGGGTTCCAAAAAATGTTAGGAGGTCCTTTTCGGGGTGAGAGCTGGCGAGTGCTCTGCCAGATCAAAAAATGGTGAACACTCTGTCTAATAAAAAAAAAAAAATCTCGGGACTGGAGAGATGGTCTAGCGGTTAAGAGCTGCTCTTGCAGAGGACCCCAAGTTCGATCCCCAGCACCCACATGGCAGCTGAGAACAGTCTGTAACTCCAATTCCAGGAAAACTCCAGTTCCAGGGGAATCTGACACACTCTTCCGACCTCCGCAGCATTGCATGACATGGGTGCACAGACCTACATGCAGACAGTACATTCATACAAATTAATTAATTAATTACTTAAAACAAAAAACAAAAATCTCAAGCCCTGACCAAGTCCACGGCACCATAGTATTAGGTGATTAAAAAGGGCTGTGGTTTCCCAGCCCCCAGATAAAAAGGCACATGAGGCTTAAGTCACACCAGGAACATGCTTTACTTCTTTTTTGTTATTTTTTTAAATTTTATTTATTTCTTTATGTGTATGAATGTACTGTCTGCATGCAGGTTTGTGCACCTGGGTCGTGCAATACGGCGGAGGTCAGAAGAGGGTGTCGGATTCCCCTGGAACTGGAGTTCTCCTGGAATTGGAGTTTCAGACGGTTTTCAGCCGCCATGTGGGTGCTGGGGATCGAACCCGGGTCTTCTGTAAGAGCAGTCGGCACTCTTAACCGCTAAGCCATCTCTCCAGCCCCAAACATGCTTTATTTCTATGTGAGATTACCAGCAAGGGCTGCCTGCAGACACGTGGTGGAACCGGACAGCATGACAGGCACCAGAATCTTTTTTTTTTTTTTGAGACAGGGTTCTCCTGCAGCCATAGCTATGTAGACCAGGCTGGCCTTGAACTCACAGGGATTCTCTTGCCTCTGCCTCCTGAGTGCTGGGATTAAGAGTGTGTGTGTATGTGGCACCATGCCCAGCTTACCAGAATTTTTGAGTTATAGTCAAAGAAATTTATTTCTTATTTTACAATTTTATTTATTTATTTACTTATTTATTTGTTTTTCTAGTTCTGTATCCAGTTTTTTCTTTAAAAATTTTTTTTCTTTTTGAGACAGTGTCTCCCTATAGCCCCAGCTGGCCTGGAACTCACTCTGTAGACCAGGATGGCCTTGAACTCACAGAGATCCATCTGGCTCTGCCTCCCAAGTGCTAGGATTAAAGGCATGCGTCACCACGTTTTGCTTAATGATGCTTCTTCTGGGTGCTAGGAATCAAACCTGGGTCCTCTGCAGGAGCAGTCAGTGCTCTCAACTGCTGAGCCATCTCCCCAGCCCCCCCCCCCGTAAAAATATTTTTAATTGCCATGCTTGGTGCCACACGCCTTTAATCCTAGCACTCGGAAGGTAGAGGCAGGTGGATCTCTGCGAATTCAAGGCCAGCCTGGTCTACAGAGTGAGCTCCAGCCCAGCTGGGACTAAAGGGAGACCCTGTCTGGAAAGTACCAAAATCCCCCCAAATTTTATATATATATATTTAATTGACAAGTGGGACCTCACTAAACTCACAGAGTGGGAGGAAACCTTCACCGTTGATACTATCTGACAGAACATTAACTCCCAGAATATATAAACTATATATTTTAAAATATATATAAAATATCTAAAATATATATAAAAAAAAACAAAGAAGAAAACAAATGACTCACTCAAAAGATGGAGTAAAGAGCTGAACAGGGACTTCACAAGTGAGGAAATAAAGATGGCTGAGAAACATCTTAAAAAGTGGTCAGCATTGTTATGAACTTTGCAGGTAAATGGATGGAACTAGAAGATATTATGTTAAATGAAGTAACACAGTCCCAGAAAAACAAAGGACAAATGGTATACCTCATCTGTGGATGCTAGCACCAAGTACCTAGTTGTAAGGCAAACTGAGCAACATTAATGTCATACTCCTCTTTTTCTGAAAGCAATTGTTCTATTATATTGTGAATCCCTTAGCTGACTCTAGAATTAATGTACCACATATTTTCAGACTTTGTAATTTTGGTATATTAGTGGAGGGTATGTAGGCATATTTTAGAATAATATAAATTCAAAAGGGAAAAATGTGAATCCTGAAATATGATTTGGAAATAACATACAGTTTATTTTCAAATGACATAATTTTAGTATATATAGGTGTAGCATATATATGTATATATATATTTATATGCATATGTTGGAGCAATACAAATCAGAGGGAACAATAGCAACAAAAGAACTGGGACAAAGAACCAACTGAAACAGTAAAGTTCTCCCCCAAACAATAATCCTCTGCTTTGAAAAACTTTAAAAAGACTCAGAAGAAGATACGAGGCAGGTATGGCAGAATGCATGAACTCAGGTGGGGTGGGGGGCCTGGAAAGGGAAATTAGTCTAAATTGGACTGAAAAATTATGTATGAAATACACAAAACTTCAATAAAATATTTCTTTTTAAAAAAGAAGTAGACTGAAGGACCACACTACTGGGGCCATGTACTATTCTTGCTTAAAAAAATAAAAAATAAAATATATTTTATTTGTTATTTTATGTGTATGAATTTTTCCTATATATATGTAAGTTCACCTGTGTCATGTAATGCCTACAGAGGTCAGAAGAGGGCATCAGATTCCTGAAACTGGAATTATGGACAGTTGTTAGCCACTATGTGGGTGTTTAGGACAAAACTTGGGTGCTCTGCAACAGAAGCCAGTGCTTTTAACTGCTGAGCCATCTCTCTAGCCCCCTTGTTTTTTCTTTTTAAAATTTAATTTATTTGTTCTTTTACAAGTTCACACACATGTATAATTTTCTTTGATCAGGGTCTCTCCTTGACTGTCCTCTCTTATCCTCTAAGTCCCCCCTTTTTATTTTCATGTGGTGTGTGTGTGTGTGTGTGTGTGTGTGTGTGTGTGTGTGTCACTGCATTTAGTTAAGGTTCCTGAATGGGGGTCTATCTGCTTGAGCAGGGCCATGTACCAGAGGCTCCAGCCCTGAGGAGTATGGCTGTCTTTCCCTGGCAAACTTTAAGGGTCTATAGCTCCTCTGAGAGGGGTGGAGCTTCATGAACTGCTCCCCAATCCATGATGGCACATTGGTAAGTCCAGTCTTATGCAGATCATGTGTAGGTGGCCACTGCTGCTGTGAGTTCATGGTAGAACAGTCAAGTCAATTGTAGAAGATATTTTACAGCACTTCTTCCCATCCTCCAGCTGTTACATTCTTTCTACTTCCTCTTCCATGATGTTCCTTGAGCCTTGAAGAGGCAATATAGATTAGGGCTGAACACTCAATAGTCATCTGTTCTCAGCACATTGATTAGTTAGGAGTCTCTACATTAACCATCACTCAGTGTAAACGGAAGTTTCTCTGACCAAGGTAGAGAGTAGCACTGACTGATCTATGGGTTTAAATACAAATATTTAGAGGCCAGTTGACACCATGTCCATTTGGCCAATCAACAATAGTAGTAGGTTTTCTCCTAGGCCCATAACTTCCCCAGCCATGGGATTTGCCTAAGTTTGCAGTACCAGGTATGAGTTCCTCCTGTGGAGTGGCCTAAACTCCAATCAGAAAGCAGTTTGTTACCTATGTTAATAGTCATGCCACTATTTTGCCTGTGGGGGTGTCTTGGACAGCAGGATGGTTACTGTAAGGTTATGGCGCACTCCCCCTGGAATGAAAAGCCACGAGGTCTAAGCTCTTCGGAGCAAAGTTTAATTCAGAGTAGCCGGGGCTGGGCTCAGGGGGGAGAGAGAACCAAGCCAAGCACAGAATGGCATCTGGCTTGGGAATTTAAGGGATAAGGTGGGAGCAGGATTCAGTGGGAGTGGGGGTGGGTAGCGCACTCTGCAGGAGTCTGGAGTCTGGCTTCCGAAGGGTGAGGGGCGAGGTGGAAGATTCCTGAGTAATCAGGGGTGGTCTGCCTTAGCATAACCAAAGGCCATGCCTGGTAGAGCAGGTTTTTGGACCTCCGGTCTTAGATGTCTCTGCATTCCAATGGGCTTCTGGATCTAACGACCTGACAGTTACATTCATTTATTTTAAAATTAATTTACAGCCAGGCTTGGTGGCGCATGCCTTTAATCCCAGCACTCAGGAGGCAGAGGCAGGCAGATCTCTGTGAGTTCAAGGCCAGCCTAGTCTACATAGAGAGCTCCAAGCTAGCTGGACTAGAGGGAGACCCTATCTCAAATAAGACCAAAAAATAAAAATAATTAAATAAAATTAATCTACACAGTAGCAGTTTCCCCTTATGCTGTTTTGTAATGTACCATTTTTGCTGATTTTCCCCCTCTCACGCACCCTTCCCGTTTCCCTGTTCCCCCTTCCCCACTGTACCCTTTTCTTCCAGTATCCCCCTTTCACTTTCATGTCACATGTGCTGTATTACCCTCCCCAGCCCTTCTCCCTTTGTTCTAGTTTGTCTTCAACTGCTGTGACAAAACACTCTGGGTCACAGATCATCACTTAGGGAGCCCAAGGTCGGAACTCAGGGCAGGAGCCTGGAGGCAGGAACTGAATCACAGGCTGAGGAAAGGCTGCTTACTGGCTTGCTCCCTTGGCCTATGCTCAGCTTGCTTTCTTTTACAATACACAATAACCTGCCCAGGGTGGCACCACCCATAGTGGGCTGGGCCCTCCCATATCACTCAACAATAAAGAGAGTACTTCACAGACATGGCCACAGGCCAGTCTAATGGAGGAAATTCCCCAATTGAGGCTCCCTCAACCTGGGTGTGTCAAGTTGACATCAAAGTTATCCAGCACACCCTTAAAGTACCATTTTTTCTGCTTCGTGGGTTTTCTAGTTTCTTGGTCTTTACTCACATTTATGCACGCGTGCGCGCGTGCGTGTGTGTGTGTGTGTGTGTGTGTGTTCTAGTTTCTCTTCAATTGCTGTGACAAAACACTCTGACCAACAGCAACTTGGGGAGGAAAGGCTTTTTTTAGCTCACATCTGGGTCATAGTTCATCACTCAGGGAGCCCAAGGTAGGAACTCAGGACAGGAAACTGAGGCACAGGCCATGGAGGAATGCTGCTTTCTGGCTCACTTGCTCTTAGTGGTCAACCCACAGTCCTGGCATCTCCAAAAAGCTGGGGTCACCACTGAAACTGAGGTTGTTTCTGATCTCTCCTGATGCAAAACCTCAGCTTCTCTTCCTGACCCCTGGAATCCTGGGGTCTTCACTGCAACCAAGGCTGCACTCTGACCAGTGGCCTTTCCTGGACTCTCATAGTGCCAGGCCTCAGCTGCTGTCTGTGACCCCTTCATGCTTTCAACACAGGAACCATATAGGAGAGTCTTACACCTTACCAAGTCCTGCTTCTAGCTTGACATGGAGGCTCAGGCCCCTTCTGAAACATAGCTTCTGTGAAATTCTTCCCAGAAGATTTCACCCCAGTGATTCTGGTTTCTTGTTACTTACAGCTGATTTTTCAGCCCCAGCTAACCAGCATCAGTTTTCCCAGTACAACAAAGATTTCACTTCAGTTTCTGGTCTCTTGTTACTTACAGCTGATTCTTCAGTCCTAGCTGACCAGAACCCACAGATTAAACAGCCCTGATGATCTCTGCTTCCTTTTGAAACTTCACAAGCCAGGCCTCCATTGTCTACAACTCTTTCAACATAACTGTTCCAAGTTCCACAGCAATGATCTTTAGGCATTCAATGATTTTTCTAGCCCAAAGTTCCAAATGCTTCCACAATCCTTCCCCAAAACACCAAGGTCAGGTCTGTCACAGCAATACCCCACTCGTGGTACCAATTTCTGTTCTAGTTTCTCTTCAATTGCTGTGACAAAACACTCTGACCCACACCAACTTGGGGAGGAAAGGGTTTATTCAGCTCACATCTCCTGGGTCATAGTTCATCACTCAGGGAACCCAAGGCAGGAACTTGGAGGCAGGAGCTGAGGTACAGGCCATGGAGGAATGCTGCTTACTGGCTTGCTACCCATGCACAGCCTGCCCTCTTATACATTACCCAACAACCTGCCCAGGGTGGCACCACCCATAGTGGGCTGGGCCCTCCCACATTGCTCAACGATCAAGACAATACTCCACACATGTGCCCACAAGCCAGCCCAATGGAGCCAATTCCCTAATTGAGGCTCCCTCAACCCAGGTGTGTCAAGTTGACACCAAAGCTATCCAGCACAGTGTGTATGTGTTTGTGTGTATATGTGCATAAGTGTGTATATGTGTGTATGTGTATGTGTGTATATGTGTATGTGTATATGTGTGTATGTGTATATGTGTATATGTGTATATGTGTATATATAATCTAAGATCTGTATATGAAAGAGAACATACAGTATTTGTCTTCCTGGGCTTAGATTACCTAGCTTAATATAATGTTTACAACTTTAACCCATTTTCCCAAAAGTTTCAAAATTTCACTGGATAAAATTCCTTCGTGTATGAAACTTGCAGGAAAACTTGCACGAGTGTACATATGTGCATGTGTGAGTGTCTGTGCATGTGTCTGTGTGTGTGTCTGTGTGAATGTGTGTCTGTGTGTGTGTCTGTGTGTGCGTATGTCTGTGTGTGTGCACGTGTCTGTGTGTTCATGTGTCTGTGTGTGCATGAGCATGTGTCTGTGTGTGCGTGTGTGTCTGTGTGTGTGTGCGTGTGTGTGTGTGTGTGTGTGTGTGTGTCTGTGTGTGCCTGCACATGCCACAGGACATAAATGGAGGTTAGGAGACAACTTGTAGGATTCAGTTCTCGTCTTCTACCATGTGGGTCTCTGGGATCAAACTGAGGTTGTTGGGCTTGGTAGAAGGTGTCTTTAACCAGTGACCATCTCACTAGCCACAACCACATGTTCATTATCCATTCATCTGTTGATCGGCATCATGACTGATTCCATTTATAGTGAAAGCAGTTCTAAGAGGAAAATGTATATCTGTAAGTACTTATATTATGCAATCAGAAAGAGGGGTTAGAGAGATGGCTCAGTGGTTAAGAGCACTGGCTGCTGTTGCAGAAGACCTGAGTTGGAATCCCAGCCCCCACATGGTGGTTAACAGCTGCCCATAACTCCAGTTCAGGTGATCTGACTCCCTTTTCTGACCTCTGTGGGTATTGCACAACACAGGTACACTTACATACATGCAGGCAATATACTGATACACATTAAAAAAGAAATAAATAAAATATTAGAAAAGAAATCAGAAATATCTCAAATAACCTAATGATATACCTCACGGTTTTGGAAAAAGAACGATCCAATCCCCAAAGTAAAAGACAGCAAGAAATAACAAACGAAGGCAACAGCAGGGCATGGCCATCCTCGCCTATAATTCTAGTACTTGGGAGTCACTGGCAAAAGTGCCACAGGTTCAAGGCTACCCTGGTCTTCACAGGGAGTTGCTTGTTAGTCACTCTGTCTCAAATTAGAGAGAGAGAGTCAGAGACAGAGATAGATACAGACAGATAACAAGGCAGAAGTTAGGTAAATAGAAACACACACATATACACACACAAACACACAAAACCCATATAATCAACCAAAGATCTGATTCTTTGAAAAAAGAAAAAGACAAAGCCCATAATAAAACTAACCCAAAGAAAGAAAGAAGACTCCCATTAATGAAATTAAAGACGAAGGCTGAGGAGATGATGTAGTAGATGGAGTGCTTTCCAAGTGAGGACAAGAGTTTGAATCCCCAGCACCCATGTAAATGCCAGGTAGGTGTGGCGGCCACTGGTTCTTAGCATTTGGAAGGCAGAGCCAGGGATATCTGAGGCTTGCTGGCTAGCTAGACTAGTAGAATGGACTGCAAACATGCATACATATATGCATGTTTACCCGACACCTGTGTACACACATACATACACACACACACACGCAATTTAAAGATGAAAAAAGGGTGCTGGAAAGATGGCTCAGCAGTTTCAGAAAAAGGACTGGCTGCTCTTGGAGAGGACCTGGGCTCAGTTCCCAGAACCCACAGAGCACCTAATGGATGTCTGTAACTCCAGTTCCAGGGGATCTGATCCCCTCTTCTGACCTCCATGGACATTGTATGTATGGGGTTCAGGCACATCCAGGCAAAACACTCATAAACATAAATAAATAAAATCTAAAACTTTTTAAGTAGAAAAAGGGATTATTACTATAGATTCCAATGAAATATGATGAATTATAGGATATACTTGGAAAATTTGAATCTCAAAAATTGGAAAATCTAGGAGAAAGGGATGAATTTCAAGACATGATTGTATTAGTCACTTTTCTGTTGCTGTGATAAAACACCATGACCAAAGGAACTTATAAAAGGAAGAGTTTATTTGAGCTTATGATTGACGGTTCCAGGGAATTAGAGTCCGTTGTGGCAGGAGGCATGGTGGCTAGATCTGGAGCAGCAAGCTGCTCACAATGAGCACAGGAAGCACAGAGAGAGAGAACAACTGGAGACCACAAGACTAGTTAAACTCACTAAGCCTGCCCCCAATAACGTACATCCTCTAGCATGGCCACACCTTCTTTTTTTTTTTTTTTAAGTTTTTACTTTATTTTATTTTTAAATTTCTGTATGTGCATGAATGTACTGTCTGCATGTAGGTTTGTGTACCCATGTTGTGCAATGCCGCAGAGGTCAGAAGAGAGTGTCAGATTCCCCTAGAACTGGAGTTCTGGAATTGGAGTTTCAGACGATTCTCGGCCGCCATGTGGGTGCTGGGGATCGAATCCGGGTCCTCTGTAAGAGCAGTCGCTGCTCTTAACTGCTAGGCCATCTCTCCAGCCCTGCATGGCCACACCTTCTAAGACCTCCAAAAACAGTGCCACCAACTGGAGACAAATGTCTGAATACTTACAGCCTATGGGGGACACTCATTCAAACCACCACATTCCACTCCTTGGCCCCCATAGGCTCCTGACCATATAAAATGCAAAATTCATTTAGTCCAACCTTAAAAGTCTCCATAGTCTTTACCAGTTTCAATGCCATTCAAAAGTCTATAGTCCAAAGTCTCTTCTGAGACTCAGGCCAATCTCCTAAACTGTAAGCTCCTGTAAAATAAAAAAACAAATTACATACTCCCAATGTACAGTGGAACAGAATACACATTCCCATTCCAAAAGGGAGGAATAGAGGCATAGTGAGGAAATAATGGACCAAAACAAGACTGAAAACCAGCAGGGCAAACGCCAAGTCCAGTAGCTCCACATGCAACTTCTGGGACTTGACTTCCAAAGGGCTTAAATGGCTCAGTTCTTCCAGCTTTGCTTGCAACATACATTTCTTTCTTAGGCTGGTACCTAAGGTACCAGCTGCTGTATGTAGCTCTCCTTGGCAAATATCTCACAGGTCTGGCATCTCGAAAGTCTTCTTGGGGTCTCCGCTGCCAACCAGGCTTCACATTCACAGCTTCACTCAGTGGCCTATCAGAGCCTTCTTTATTCAGGAACGCCCCTGCTGCACTCTGCCTGGCCTCTGTGGCTCTCTGAAACCACGGAGGAAGAACTGATAACCCCTTCACTCTTGCATCCTTCGGGCCTCTAAAGCCAGCACCACATGAATGAAATTGCCAAATTTGGCTGCAAGTTCGGGATGGACTCTCTCCTACTTTAACCATATTTGCAAATTTTCTCTGCCCTGAACTTGGAGCAGAAAACCCTTTCAGTATTTTCCTTTCAAAAGTTTGAGGATTAGCTGGGTGTGGTCTTGCCCTGAAGGTACTATTTCTGTTGTTTACTTGTAAATCTCGAGGCCTCTCCTTAATCACTTTAATCTCACTTTTTCCATTGTTTACTTATAAATAGCTAAGCCTCTCCTTAATCACGGCATTATATGACACAGGTTTACTTCGCGAAGTTCCTGTTTATTGTTGGATTGTTGTGGGGAGTTTAGGTTTATTTTTTGCAGTTCATATATGTTTCCATATATTATTACGTCACATTGGTGAAGATATGTGGCTCCTCAATCTACAGGCTTTCTCTTCCACTCTAGTGATTGTCTCCTGTGCCTTTTAATCATCAGAAATCCCATTTGTAAATTATGAGATTATTTCTCGGCATTCGGCCTCTTTTCAGAAAGTCCTTCTCTGTACCATAGCTAAAATGCATTTGGTGTTTTCTTATAACAGCTCCAAAGTTTCATACCTGGCTGATATGGGGTGGTGGGTTCACTCCTTTAATCCAAGCACTTGGAGGCAGAGGAGGCAGATCCCAGGATCTGTGAGATTGAGGCCAGCCTGTTCTACATAGTGAGTTCCAGGCTAGCCAAGGCTGACAGGGAGACTCTATCTTCAAAAAAAAAAAAAAAAAAAAAAAAAAGAGTGTGGAAAGTCTTCCTGTCTTCTGGTATCTTCTCCTATCTACTCTTCATTGTCCTAAAGTTTCCACTAGAAATCTTTCCCCTCCTAAGTTAGGTTTATTCATACTTAGTTTTTTTAAAGCTGTTATGAATGGAATTATCTCTCTTTCTTGACAAATTCATTATTTACACAAAAGCTACAGATTTTTTTTCTATGTTAACTTTATTTCCTGCCGTGTTAGAAAGTGTTAATCAGGCTAACATTTTCTGATGAGTCTTTAGGGTCTTTAAGGTAAAAAAAAATCATGCCATTGGCAAATGGGAATGACTGTCTTCCTTTCCTGTTGGTAGACACCCCTTTCTCTCTCTCTCTCTCTCCCCTCTCTCTCCGTCTCTCTCTCCTCTCTCCTCTCTCTCTCCTCATCTCTCTCTCTCTCTCCTCTCGCTCTAGCTATACTTTGAGAACTATACTGAAAATAAAAATGGAAAAAGTGGGCACCCCCTCTCATTCCACATTTTAGAGAAATGCTCTCAGTTGTTGCTCATTTGTATAGTATTGGCTATAACTACACAATATAAAGCCTTGGTCCCTACTTTCTTTCTTCAGTGTTTCCATTCATTAAGGGATGTGTGAACTTTGTCAAAGCCCTTCTGGTAGATTGAGATAGATTGGGATTTTTGTTTAAAGTCTTTTTATGTGCTGTATTAACACCATTGACTTCTAGATGCCAAACCAACCTTGTATCCCTAGAGTAAAACCAACTTTGTCATAGTGTATAATCGTCTTAATATGTTCTTCAGTTATGCCTGAAAGAATTTTATTGAGAAATTTGTGGGTCTATGTTTTGTCTGGATAGCTTACTGCCACTTGACACACCTGGGTTGGGGGAGCCTTCAATTGGGGAATTGGCTCCATGTGTTTGGCCTGTGGACACACTGTGGAGTATGGTCTTGATGGGCGAGCAGTGTGGGTGGGCCCAGCCCACATGAGTGGTGCCACCCTGGGTAGGTTATTTGTGTATGGTATAAAAAGGTGGGTTGGGCATGAGCCAGGGGAGCAAGCCAGTGAACAGCACTCATCCATGGCCTGTGTTTTAGCTCTGCCATCCAGGGTTCCTGCCCTGAGTTCTGCCTTGGGCTCCTTAAGTGATGAACTGTGACCCAGAGATGTAAGCTGAATAAACCCTTTCTTCCCCAAGTTGGTGTTGGGTCAGGGTGATTTGTCACAGCAATGGAAGACAAACTAGAACAGAAATTGGTACCAGGAAATGGGAGTTGCTGTACAGACTGACCTTGGTGTTTTGGGGAAGGATTTGGAGTGTTTGGAACTTTGGGGCTGGGAAGTCATTGAATGTGCACTAAGATTGTTGCGGGGGAGCTTGGAGCAGTTTTGCTGAAGGATTTTTTGTAGAAGATGGAGGGCTGGCTTTGAGTGTCTAGTTTCAAAGGAAGCAGAGATCATCAGGACTGTTTAATCTGTGGTTTTAGGCACCTCGGGGCTGAAGAATCACTGTAAAGTAACAAGAGACCAGAACCTGAAGTGAAACCTTTGTTGTACTGGGAAATTGATGTTGGTTACTGGGGCTGAAAACAGCTGTAAAAGAACCAGCATCACTGTGGTGAAATTTTCTGGGAAGAATTTCTTCAGGGTCAGCACACAGAAGTGATCCAGAAGGGGCCTGAGCCCCATCTCAAGCCAAAGCAGGACTTGGTAGTGTTAAGAGTCCCTATATCGTTCTGGTGTTGAAATTGAGGGGGTCACAGAGAGCAGCCAGGGCTTGGCATGTGAGAAAGTCAGGAATGGCCATGGTCAGAGTGCAGCCTTGGTTGAGTGAAGGCCCCAGGATTCCAGGGTCATGGAGGAAGCTGAGACTTGGCGCCACAAGGAGGGGTCAGAAGAGACCATTGGTGAAGGTGCTGCCTCAGTTTTCAGTGGCGACCCCAGCAATTTGGAGATGCCAGGACCATGGATGGACCACAAGAGCAGCAGTCAGGTTGTGAAATGGAGCTGGGCCTTGGGCCTTAGAGATGAGCTGTGTGTGCCACGGACAGCAGAGTCAAGAGGGGGGAGTGCCGAAACCCTTTGGGAGCCCAGAAATTGTGATTGATTCCCCAGGTGTCCAGCCTTGAGCATTTTGCTGGACTTAGGTTTTGTTGAGTGTGCCTGATTCTTCCCTTTAAAATAAGACAGTACTTCCTTTGGATTTTTACAGCAGCCCCAGTTAAGAGACATTTAATAGCCTGAACTTTTAAGCGTTTGGACATTTTAAGAACTGTGGGGTCTTTAAGGTTATACTGCCTTAGGTTGTGATTAATTTAACACATACTTTGGGGATAGCACTGGAAAGGTGATGGTTTATAGTGATGTGTTTGTGTGTCAGTTTTTAGCCACAAGGGAACTTCGTGCTGTAGCTTTAGTGTCACTGAACCACCTGGGTTGAGCCCCCTCAATTGGGGATTGGCCCATTGGCCTGGCTGGTTGCCAACTCTTGTGGTTATTGTCTTGTGGGCGAGCAGTGTGGGAGGGCCCAGCCCACAATGAGTGTGCCAAACTGGGCAGGTTGTTGTGTATGGTAGCGGTGGGTCTGGGCGCCTGGCCGCCCAGGGAGCACCAGTGCACATGTCCTCCTGGCCTGTGTTTCACCTTCTGCATCCAGTTCATGCCCAGGGGAGTGGGGACTGAGTTTCATGCTTTGGGCTCCTTAAGTGATGAACTGTGACCCAGGAGATGTAAGCTGAATAAACCTCTTCCCTTCTCCCCAAGTTGTTTGGTCAGAGTTTTTGTAAAAGCAATGGAAGACAAACTAGAACAATATTCATCAGGGGATTTGGTCTATAGTTTACTTTTTTCTTGTCATCTTATCCAGTTTAGGTATCAGGAAAATACTGGCTTTGTAGAATGAGTTTGGTAGTGTTCTTTCTGTTTTATGTGATGCCACCTCGTTGTATGGTGTTAACTGTTTGGTGCCTTTGGCACTAAATTTGCCTTGTCCTGGGCTTTTAATTATTGGACTACTCTTTTATTGTTCTCACACTCCCTCATTAAACTTCTTAAAGATCTATTATTGTCTCTCTTGGTTTTTGACTTTTGGTCGTCTTGTGGTGGTTTGAACTGCGGGTGTCCCCCACCGGCTTTACGTATGTCACGACACTTTGTCTCAGGTTGGTGGCACTGTCTTTGGAGTCTTCCAGAATGTGGACCTGCTAGACGGACATCCGTTAGGGGGCAGCGCTTAGTGGTTTACTAGTACTGTGTGGTCTCCAGTCTTTCTCTACTCTCTCTCTCTCTTCTCTCTCTTTGCGCTGTTGTTTTTTTTTTTTTCCCCCCCCCCACCCACCCCCCCCCCCCGAACCCCGCCCCCCCCCCACCAATCCACCCACCCACCCAGAGCAGCCCCCCCCTGTCCCATACCACCCCCCCCCCCCCTCAAAAAAAAAAACCCCCCCCCCCCAGCCCCACCGCCCCCACGCCGACCCACCCACCCCCGACCCCCCCCACCCCCCCGCGCCCCCCCCTCTCTCTCTCCTCTCTCCTCTCTCTTCTCTTGCTCATTGTGAATGTGACCCTCGTTTTGCTGCTCCAGATTCCAGCCCCCTTGCTTCCCGCCACAATGGACCCTAATTCCCTGGAACCGTCAATCGTAAAGCTCAAATAAACTCTTCCTTTTAAGTTCCTTGGTCATGGTATTTTTTACCACAGCAACAGAAAAGTGACTAATACAGTTATTGGTACCAGAAGGGGTGTTGGCTGTGAAGAACCTGATCATGGTGGATGTTGGAGAAATGTGAAGGACTTTGGAACTTTGGGCTAAGAAAAGCTGTTGACTACTGTAAACAGACAGAGCTTAAGGGCCATTCTAGTAGAAGCCTGGAAGAAAGTCATGCTGCAAAAATGTTAGTATCCAGAGGAAATAAAGACTTAGGCAGCAACTGGGATATTTTGATCGTGGCAGCAGTTTGCACAACCGACCCAATGCTTGCCTGATGACCGTTAGCAGGACTGGCAATGTCTTGGTAGAGGATTTTCAAGACAGCCTATGTAGAAATGGTGGCATGGCTTTTGTATGGTAAAATTGTGGCAGTCTAGTGAAGAAAAAGCAGATGGGGCAGAAAGAAATCAGAATGTCCAGTTTGGATCTGAAAACACTAGGAAATTAAAGGTGGTGCCAGGTTGGTAGATGGAAGTTATCCTTTTGCATAAGGAGGTTAAANTTTGAAACTAGAAACTTCACAAGCCAGGCCTCCATCTTCTACAAATCCTTCAGCAAAACTGCTCCAAGCTCCACAGCAACAATCTTTAGGCATTCAATGATCTTCCCAGCCCAAAGTTCCAAACACCTCCACAATCCTTCCCCAAAACACCAAGGTCAGGTCTGTCACAGCAACATCCCATTCCTGGTACCAATTTCTGTTCTAGTTTGTCTTCCATTGCTGTGACAAATCACCCTGACCAACACCAACTTGGGGAGGAAAGGGTTTATTCAGCTTACATCTCCTGGGTCACAGTTCATCACTTAAGGAGCCCAAGGCAGGAACTCAGGGCAGGAACCTGGAGGCAGGAGCTAAAACACAGGCCATGGAGGAATGCTGTTCACTGGCTTGCTCCCCTGGCTCATGCCCAACCCACCTTCTTATACCATACACAATAACCTACCCAGGGTGGCACCACTCATTGTGGGCTGGGCCCACCCACACTGCTCGCCCATCAAGACAATACTCCACAGATGTGTCCACAGGCCAATCCAATGGAGCCAATTCCCCAATTGAGGCTCCCCCAACCCAGGTGTGTCAAGTTGACAGTAAAGCTATCCAGCACAAACATAGACACAAAATTTCTCAATAAAATTCTTTCAGGCATAACTGAAGAACATATTAAGACGATTATACACTATGACAAAGTTGGTTTTACTCTAGGGATACAAGGTTGGTTTGGCATCTAGAAGTCAATGTGTGTAATACAGCACATAAAAAGACTTTAGAACAAAAATCACAATGCTATCTCAATCTACCCAGAAAGGGCCTTTGACAAAGTTCAACATCCCTTAATGATAGAAACACTGAAGAAAGAAGTAGAAGACCAAGGCTTTATATGGTAAAGTTATAGCCAATACTATACAAATGAGCAACAACTGAGAGCATTTCCTCTAAAATGTGGAATGAGAGGAGGGTGCCCACTTTTTCCATTTTTTATTCAGTATAGTTCTCAAAGTCTTAGCTAGAGCAGAAGAGAGAGAGAGAGAGAGAGAGAGAGAGAGAGAGAGAGAGAGAGAGAGAAAGAGGGTGTCTACAAACAGGAAAGGAAGAAGTCATTCCCATTTGCCAATGGCATGATTTTTTTTTACTTAAAAGACCCTAAAGACTCCATCAGAAAATGCTTAGAGCTGATTAACACTTTCTAACAAGGCAGGAAATAAAGTTAACATAGAAAAAAAATCTGTAGCTTTTGTGTAAATAATGAATTTGTCAAGAAAGAGAGATAATTCCATTCATAACAGCTTTAAAAAACTAAGTATGAATAAACCTAACTTAGGAGGGGAAAGATTTCTAGTGGAAACTTTAGGACAATGAAGAGTAGATAGGAGAAGATACCAGAAGACAGGAAGACTTTCCACACTCTTTTTTTTTTTTTTTTTTTTTTTTTTTTGAAGAATAGAGTCTCCCTGTAGCCTTGGCTAGCCTGGAACTCACTATGTAGAACAGGCTGGCCTCAATCTCACAGAGATCCTGGGATCTGCCTGCCTCTGCCTCCCAAGTGCTGGGATTAAAGGAGTGCACCACCCACCACCATATCAGCCAGGTATGAAACTTTGGAGCTGTTATAAGAAAACACCAAATGCATTTTAAGCTATGGGTACAGAGAAGGACTTTCTGAAAAGAGGCAGAATAGCAGAAGAAATAATCCTAATAATTTACAAATGGGATTTCATGAGATTAAAAGGCAAAGGAGACAATCACTAGAGTGAAGAGAAAGCCTGTAGATTGAGGAAACAAATCTTCACCAATGTGAGATTAATAATATATAGAATACATATAGAACTGCAAAAATTAAACACTAAATCCCCACAACTAATCCAATCAATAAACAGGAAAATGCGCTGAATAAACAATGTTCAAAATAAGAATGGCCAAAAGCCAGCAGGGAAATGCAAATTAAGGTACTGTGGGAGTCTATCTCACTCCAGTCACAATGGCTCCCACCAAGAAAACAAATGCTGTCAAGGATTCCCCATGTGAGGAAAGAAGGACACTTATATACTGCTGGTGGGAATTTTAGCCACTATGGAATCAATAGGGAATTTTGGCTTTAATTAAATAAAGCTTGAACTATCTTATGACCCAGTTGTACCACTCTTGGGTATATACCTGGGGGCTGGCCTCTAAGTAAACAAGCTACAGAGATAACTTGCACATCCGTGTATATTGCTGCTGCATTCACGATAGCCAGAAAAAGAAACCAGACCAGAAGTACATCAACAGATACATGGATACAAATAACATGCACACAATGGAATTCTATTTAACAGAAAAGAAAAATCAAATCATGACATTTGCTGGAAAATGAATAGAATTAGAAATCATTGGATTGAGTGAAGTAAGTAAGATTGAGAAAGACAAATGTTATGTATTTCTTTCATATGTGGAACCTAGGTTTATGTGTGTGTGTGTGTGTGTGTGTGTGTGTGTGTGTGTATGTATGTGTGTGTGTGTGTGTTGACATTAGAAAGAGATCCATATGGGAGAAGAGAAGAGCTCTTAAGGGCTGGGAGGAAGAAGAGGGTAATGGGATACATCTGTCCTCTTGTAACTCCACCAAAGCTAAAGTCAATTCTAAACTCGCCAGCATTTGACATGAGTGAATTTCTTGGAAAAAACAGCAAAGGGCAGAGTATTGCCTCCAGGTGATCGAGGGAGAAACAGGCAGCGTGTTAGACGGCCTAGCCAGACCTCAGAATGTAAATCATTCGATTCCATCTAGTATTAAGGAGTGAGACAGCAAATGTGAAAAAGAGAACGAATGAAAAAAAAGTAACAAATTGGAATTAGAGACTTGTGCCATGGATAGGATGTGAGGGAACAGGGCGGCTGGACCTTGTGACTCTGTTCTTTTATTCTGGTCAGCCCTGCTCAAAGGCAGGTCCTGGCTCCCCAGGCTGTGCTGTTTTTAAGGAATTGCCTGTCTCCTTGGGGAGGAGGCTTGAACTTTGGAAAGCTCTTCGTTGCATTGTCTGGTTTTGGTGGAGCCTCGGTTGTCTTAAAGACCATAATGTTGGAGGGGTGGGGAATGTAACTTGCCGGCGGGGTCTCCAGATGTATGTATTAAACTGCTTTAGTTCAGTTATAGGGAAGAGAAGGTGACTGGCGTGATCTGAGCAGGGAGCCAGGCTGCGTGGGAAGGGTGGGCCATGCACTCCTTTTCCTGGTCTCCTCCTCTTCTGTTAGTACTGGAATGAGTTCCAGGATTCAGCCTTTTGTTGATTTTTGGGGTTCCATATCTTTTTTTTTTTTTTTTTTTTTTTTGTATGTGTACGAGTGGTACTGTCTGCATGTAGGTTTGTGCACCCATGTTGTGCAATGCCTCGGAGGTCAGAAGAGGGCCTCAGATTCCCCTGGAACTGGAGTTCTCCTGGAATTGGAGTTACGGACAGTTCTCAGCCGCATGTGGTTGCTGGGGATCGAACCCGGGTCCTCTGAGGATTCACACATAGAGTGCCCCAGACCTTGAGCCAATTCCACAGTGGTTTGGGGAAGGAAGAGGGACCTCAGTGTGGGAAAATCCAGCTCAAATTGCAGGCTAGCCTCCAGCTAGCATGCCTCAGGGCACCGCATGGCAGAGGGTGTGACCCCACCCCAAGGAGGAACAAGCAACGTGGCCTAGGTGCATGATGCTGGGTCGGGCAACGGTGTGCAGTGGCGCTGAGTAGGGGGACTTATGATTGGCTCTGGGAACTGACTTCATTTGGTTCATAAAAGCAAGCTATAGCAAGGAATAAATTTGAATTTCATAGTAATATCATCACGGAATTCCCAGCCGATATTTTTTATTAATTATTGTGTGCATACAGGCTAAGGTGGGCCTGCATTTCGTTCGGGTGGCCGGTGGGTTGGAAAAAGGTTCCCCTTGCAGACCACCAATCTGCGTAGCTGGTGTTGTGAATGAACATTGGCTGAAGGGAGGCCAACAGCCATCAGCCTGAAATTCCTGTCCAGAGTTCAGCAGTCTCTGGGCAAGTGGGAAGTCACAGCCAAGAGTGGAACACGTGTCTCATGGGTCCAGGCTAAGGGTCCGAGTTGGAAGTTCCATTCAGACGGGCTATGGGAAGTAGCCAGCTGGTCTCTGCGCCGAGGGGGTCAGCTCCCCACAGCGGGCACTGTGTTCCCCTTCCCTTAGCAGGGCTGCAAGTGGTCCTCTTTGAATAAAAGGAAAGCTTCCTCAGGAAGTGGAAAGCTCGTTCACAGAGGACTGGACTTTCCTCAGCAAAGCTCTAACTTGACTACCGTGTGTTTAGTTCCACAAACACAAAGCACTCTGGATGTTCAACAAAGGAATGTGTTGAGGTAGACTTAGAGACGTATGCACATGTATGGATTCTGGAGTGCATGTGTGTATATATACAGGTGATTCTATGAATGCATTCCCCCCATGTACTTGGTTCTTTTGGTTTTCATATTAAGTGAAAAATCACAGGCCCAACACAATGAACTTTCTCAGGTTATCTCTTGTACAATACTGAAAATTAAATGAATATCATATTTCATAATTTGGTTCCTTGGTGTGGTGGGGGTGGGTGGGGGCAGCTGTACTTTTGTAAGATGTTAGGACCTTCTTGGAACCATCATGGACCTGGGGCCTTGTCAACCAGATACAAATCTCTCTTGAGATAGTTCATTTTCAGAATTCCCAGTTATCAGACTTACAGGTTATTTTTTCAAAATCAATTTCTGTTAGGATAAAGAAGGAAATAACATTCATTCCAGGAAATTCTTTGACAAGCACAGAAGGTTAGGAAAAAAAGGAACGGAGTTTCCTCAAGTAATATTAACATCTGTCTATCAGTTTATTTCTTTTCATTATTTAACAGTATGTAACCCAGGCTAGTCTCAAATTCTTCATTCTCCTATCTTAGTCTCCTGAGTGCTAGACTTATAGGTATGCAGCAGTACAGCTGGCTTCTGATGCTTTACTGTAACAACTATCTCCTTTACTGTACCATGTTGGTGATGGGCCAGTCAAATAGCCAGGAACATTCATACAAGTATTTTTGCCTCTGGTTGATATAGAAAGAAACAACCAATGCTCACTTTGGAGTTTCTCCTCCTTAGATTATAAGTTCTTCCTACCCCAACTTGAGATAATTATCACTGAAGGAAGAGAAAAACAAATCGATAACAACAAAAGTCTGTCCTTGGAAAAGGGCTGAAAGCCTGGTCAAGCCTCATATCTTGCTTAAACGCAAGCTCTATCTGCTCTCCTTGGCAGTGAGGCAGGAAACTGTCTCTTACCCAGGAATCAAAAGTTATAAGGCAGAAATTAGCTTCCAAGGGAGTTGAGAAGGAATGTCAAGGAAGTCCCAGCTTCAAGGCTCAGGCACACAGAATCTAAGACTGAGACTAGACTAGTATAATAAAAAGCCATCCTTGGAGTGCACAGAGCTTAGATCAGGGATTTCCCAGGACCACCTGAAGCACAGGTAGGAGCTAGGCGCTTCAGCCTGGTGGATTGTTGGATAATTCTATCATCGGGTTGTTGGATAAATGTATCACTGGATTGTTGGATAATTGTATAATTGTCTTGTGTGGCTGTGGGGGTGGGGTCGCCCTGCTAGCTGGTATAAAAGGTGGGCCTGTTGCCACTATGAGACTTGAGTGCACAGAGCTTAGATCGGATATTTCCTAGGACCCCCTGAAGCACAGGGTACTGGATCTTGGGCTACGCAAGGCATATCCACCCTTCTCCCAACTGGAATTGCTGAAGGAGTGTCCAAGTGCAACCACAATAGTGATTCTTGGGCATGAGGCAAGGCAATAAATGACAGTGAACCTGAGACACCTCTAGTCCCTCATCACTAAGCCCTAGAAACAACCTAGAGAAGCTGGCTGGCAGGAAGCAGAGTGAGCACAGTGCTCAGCAGGGTACTGACTGGGTTGTTCCCTACCCTATTTTTTTGAGAACCTTCAGAACAGAAAGGGAAGAGTGAGTTAGTCTTCCAATATACAAACAAAATTGAAAGCCTGAAACCTAGACAAGTCAACACTCCATAAACAAGGAGAAAAAATCAGGGAAAGTAATCCTTCGATACAGTGACGAGCATTTGGGATTCACATCGGAATACAGGCAAAGGGAAACCCACATGTCAGGGACATGACAAAGGGACAACATGGGAAAGGTGCATGATAATTCCACACCAAGATCTGCCAACCTTGTGGGAGATTCCTATGGTGGGATCCCCCTGGGGGTGGCCCAGGACACAGATTTTAGAGGAACAATTGCAGACACATTCAAAGAAATCAAAGAATATAAAGAACAAGCCAGAGAACTAAGGAGAGAGAATGAAAAACTCAAGAAGGACCTAGAGGGAGGGGATGACAAACTCCAGAAGGATGTGGAAACACTGAAAAGATCCCATGCTGAAATAAAAAAGGAAACCAACCAACGAAGCAAGGAGCTACAGGAAGAGATTGAGAAGCTCCAAAAGGAAGTGGAAATATTAAAGAATTCACAGGATGAAATGAAAAAGGAAATGAACGCTCATCCAATCAAGAGGAAAGGAACAGAAAAAGCCTCAGAAGTAGAATGGAGGAAGCAGAACAAAGAATATCAGATCTGGAAGATAAGAGAGAACAACTACAAAGCTCAACGAGGGGCTGGAGAGATGGCTCAGCAGTTAAGAGCACCAACTACTCTTGCAGAGGACCCAGGTTCAATTCCCAGCACCCACATGGCAGCTAAGAACCATCTTTAACTCCAGTTCCATGGGAATCCAACGCCCTCTTCTGACCTCCTCCACATTGCATGACATGGGTGCACCAACCTACATGCAGACAGTACACTCATACACATAAAAAAAAAAAAAAAACTAAAGTAAAGATTATGAAAAATTTAAAAATACACAAAAGGAAAGGTGGGACACTATGAAAAGATCAAACCTCCACATCAAATAGAGAAAGAAGAATCCCAAGAGAATGGTATTGGTCAGATCTTCAACAGAATAATAGATGAAACTTTCCCCAAACTAAAAAAGGACAAATCCATACAAATACAAAAAGCACATAGAACTCCAAGCAGACAAGATCAGAAAAAAAACTCCCCACGCCATATCATAGCTAAAACACTAGATGCCCAAAACACAGACAAAATTCTGAAAGTGACAAGAGAAAACCAAGTTACATGTAAGTGGAAACTCATCAGAATTACAACTGACTTCTCAGTGCAAACTATGAAAGCAAGAATAACATGGAGCAAAGCATTCCCAGTCTTAAAGGACTATAGATGCCAACCCAGGTTACTATACCCAGCAAAAATGTCGATTATAGGGGGATTTCCCAAGATCACCTGAAGCACAGCTCTCTTCACAATAGCAAGGAGCTGGAACCAACCCAAGTGCCCCTCAACTGACAAGTGGATAGAGAAAATGTGGTACATTTACACAATGGAGTTCTATGCAGTGGTAAAGAAAGATGACATCATGAGCTTTGCAGGTAAATGGCTGGAGCTAGACGATATCATGCTGAGTGAAGTAACACAGTCCCAGAAAAAACAAACGATGAATGGTATCACTCATCTGTGGATGCTAGCACCAATTACCTAATTGTATGGCAAACTGAGCAACATCAATGTGATTTGAAAACAACTGTGCTCTGATATTGTGAATCTCTTTAAAATATAATAAATTTTAAAAATGTCAATTATAGTTGAAGGAGAGAGAAAAATATTCCATGACATAAACAAGAAGATAGAATACATGTCCAGAAAACCATCCCATTCAGAGAATACTTAAAGCAATTCAAAGAACAGAAGAGAGGAGCAAGTATCCCCAGGTACCTAGAAAGAGAAATTAATAAAAGCATAACTGCAGAAGTAGAAACCTAGACCAAAAATGCAAATGGATAATAAGGTGAAAGGAAGCAACACACATCTTTCAATTATAACCTTAAATATTAATGGACTAAACTCCCCAACCAAAAGATAGACTGGGAGATTGGATTAGGAAACAGAACCCATCTATCTATATGATGCCTCCAAGAAACCCATCTCACTCTCAAGGATAGGCACCAACATAAGGTGAAGGGATGGAAAAAATATTCCAAGAACATGGTAACAAAAATAAAGCTGGAGTTGCTATATTAATATCAGACAAAGTAGACTTCAAAGTAAAAGAAATCAGAAGAGACAAAGAGGGCCATTACACCTTTATCAAAGTAACAATTGACCATGAAGATTTCACAATCATGAATATATATGCACCAAATTCTGGTGCACCAAACTTTATAAAGACAATTCTCCAGGACCTCAGGGCACAGATTAACCCCAGAATACTCATGGTAGGGGAATTCAATACCCCACTGAGCCCTTTGGACAGGTCAACTGGACAAAGAATAAACTGTGAGACATCTGAACTAAATGATATGACACATGAAATGGACATCTACAGACATCTACCAAATATTCCACCCTAATACCAGAGAATACACTTTCTACTCAGAACCCCACAGAACATTCTCCAAAATTGACCACATACTGGGACACAGAAAAAAACCTCCACAAATATGAAAAGATTGAAATAATTTCATGCATTCTATCAGAACACAGTGCAATAAAGCTCAATATCAACACCAGGATAATCCCTACTATCTACAAGAACATAAGAGACTAAATAACACACTACTGAATAATGAATGGGCCAAGGAATAAATAAAGAGAGAAATAAGAGCATTCCTGGTACCGAATGACAATGATAATACAACACAACAAGACCTATGGGATACTTCAAAGCAGTCCTAAGAGGGAACTTTATAGGCCTGGGTGCCTACATTAGAAAAACAGAAAGAGCACAAGTGAATGATCCAACACTGCAGCTAAAAGCACTTGAGAGACAACAACAAATGAACCCTAAATGCCACAGACAAGAAGGAATAACCAAAATCAGAGCAGAAATCAATGAAAGACAAACAAAGAAACAAACCTAACCAAAGACACCAAAGATCTCTACAACAAAAATTTTAAAGCCTTGAAGAAAAAAATTGAAGAAGACATCAGAAGATGGAAAGACCTCCCATGCTCATGGATTAGGAAAATTAATATAGTAAAAATGTCCATTCTACTCAAATTAATATACAAATTTAATGCAATCCCAATTAAAATCGCCAAGAGTTTCTTCACAGGCTTGGAAAAAAAAGTCCTTAATTTCATATGGAAAACAGAAGACCCCGAATAGCCAAAGCAGCCCTGAGTGAAAAGAGCAATATAGGAGGGATCTCTATACTAGACTTCAACCTATACTACAGGGCTATAGTCATAAAAACAGCTTGGTACTGGCACAAAAACAGACCTGTTGACCAATGGAACAAAACTGAAGATCCAAACTTGAGCACATACAATTTCAGCCATCTCATATTTGACAAGGGGACCAAGAAGCCACAACGGAGAAAAGACAGCATCTTCAGCAAGTGGCATTGGCAAAACTGGATCACCACTTGCAGAGGAATGAAATTAAACCCCTACCTCTCACCCTGTACAAAAGTCAACTCCAGATGGATTAAAGACTTCAAAGTGAAACCCCAAACTCTGAAGGTGATAGAAGAAAAAGTTGGCAGCTGACTACAAGACATAGGCATAGGAAAAGACTTCCTAAATCAGACAGCAGCTGCGCAAGAATTAAGGTCAACAATTGACAAATGGGACCTCATTAAACTCAAAAGCTTCTGTACATCAAAAGAAACAATCAAGGAAGTGAAGAGAAATCCCACAGAGTGGGAGGAAACCTTCACTGCAGATACATCTGACAAAGCATTGATTTCCAGAATATATAAACTACTCAAAAAACAAAGAAAAAAGAAAACAAATGACCCGCTCAATAGATGGAGCAAAGAACTGAACAGAGACTTCACAAGCGAGGAATTAGAGATGTCTGAGAAACACCTCAAGAACTGCTCAACATCACTAATCATTAAGGAAATGCAAATCAAAACCACTTTAAGATATCATCTTACTCCAATAAGACTGGCTAGGATCAAGAAAACAAATGATACCAAGTGCTGGAGAGGTTGTGGGGAAAGGGGAACACTCATCCACTGCTGGTGGGAATGTAAACTTGTACAGCCACTATGGAAAGCAGTGTGGAGAACCCTTGGAAGACTTGGAATGAACTTGCCACCTGACCCAGCCATACCTCTCCTGGGCATGTACCCACAAGACTCACCCTACCACAGAGATACATGCACGGCCATGTTTATTTCAGCTCTCTTCACAATAGCAAGGAGCTGGAGCCAACCCAAGTGCCCCTCAACTGACGAGTGGATAGAGAAAATGTGGTACATCTACACAATGGAGTTTTATGCAGTGGTAAAGAAAGATGACATCATAAGCTTTGCAGGAAAATGGCTGGAACTAGAAGATATGCTGAGTGAAGTAACACAGTCCCAGAAAAACAAACAACAAATGGTATCCCTCATCTGTGGATGCTAGCACCAATTACCTAATTGTATGGAAAACTGACTAATGTGAATGTGATCTGAAAACAACTGTGCTCTTATATTGTGAATCCCTTAAAATATAATAAATAAATAAATAAAGAGAAACAAAGAAAACAATACAAAAAAAATCAATGAATCCAAAAGTTGATTCTTTGAGAGAAAAAAGAAGATAGACCGACCTCTAGCCCTGTACAAAAGTCGACTGCAAATGGATCAAAGACCTCAATGTGAAACCCAAAACTCTGAAGGTGATAGAAGAAAAAGTTGGCAGCAGCCTACAAGACAAAGTCAAAAGGAGCCAGGGGTTCCCTCCCCTGGCCAAACCCTGAGTGACTCTTGTGGACCAGATCCTCATCTGACCTTGAGAAAACAAAAACCTTGGTCAATCTGGGCTAACTGTGTGGCCTTAAACATCCAAAAAGAAAGTATAACCATAAATAAATAAATAGTAAGTCCTGAGAAATTGTACTTCAGTTATATATATATATAACTTGAGATCTTAGTAAAAAGACAAAAGTTAAAAAAAAAAAAAAAGGAACACAGTTGTTTTGCCTGTCTTACTGGCAAGAGCAGCTACCCTGTGACTACCACTGCTTTTGCCATCCTTCAAAGACGTGAGACACAGCTTTTCTTTTAAGAATTTTTATTTATTTATTATTTTTTAACGTGTATGAGTGTAGTGTCTGCATGTATGTTGGTGCACCCGTGTCCTGCAATGCCACGGAGGTCAGAAGAGGGCATCGGATTACCCTGGAACTGGAGTTAAAGATAGCTCTTAGCTGCTGGGAATCAAACCCGGGTCCTCTGCAAGAGCAGTCAGTGCTCTTAACCGCTGAGCCATCTCTCCAGCCCCAAGACACAGCTTTTCAACCTTCCAATATGGACTGAGGACTCATGTCTCTCCAAGAATCCTCCAAACCTTCAGTGCCAGATGGGGACTGCTCAGACATCCAACTTGTGGATTGAGCTACTACTGGGGTTTCTGCCTCTTCAGAGTATAGATTGCTATTGTTGGACTATCCAGGGTGTATCATTGAGTCCAGTACAGGAAGATCAAGACAGGACGTGGTGCTTACTGGACCTCATTTGGTGACCATGGGAAGGGAAAACCCCAGTGTGGAACACAAGGGCAGAACTGATGGTGGTTTGTGCTTGCCAAGGAGGAGACTTCAAACATGACATCTTTCAGCCTAATAAAGAAAAAAATCATAAGCTGAAGATGCTAAAACCTAAGATATATGTGGCATGCATATGTGCATTTTTGGAGTGATGCATATTAGAAGGAATAACAACAACAATAACAACAACAACAACAACAGAAGGACTGTGTCAAAGAACTGACTGACATGGTGAACTTCTGCTCAAAACAGTAAATTTCTGCATTGAAAATTTTGAGAGACTGAGAAAAAGATGAAAAACATGTTTGGCAAAATGCATGAACTCTAGCCAGGCCTGGTGGCACACGCCTTTAATCCCAGCACTCGGGAGGCAGAGGCAGTTGGATCTCTGTGTGTTCAAGGCCAGCCTGGTCTACAGAGCAAGCTCCAGGATAGCTGGGACTAAAGGGAGACCCTGTCTCAAAAAAAATACACACAATAAAGTGCATGAGCTCTGATGGGGTGGGGGTGGGGCAGGGAGGGGGGCATGGGTCTAGATTTGAGTTGTAATTTTGTATGAAATGCATGGAACTTCAATAAAAAATAAAATTGGCTTTGAAAAAAAAAAAGCCATCCTTGCAGCCTTCCATGGGGAAGAGGCAAAAGTGTGGACAGAGACCTGGAGTAGGAAATACTAAGAAAATTCTTCCTGTGAGGACCAAGGACAAGATAATAGCAGTTCACCACTAAAGTAATCTAAATTCTTTGGTGCAGTGAAGGTAACTAGAGTAGCAACAAACACAAATCAAGGTCAGCTATTGAATACATTGACCAGACCTCATACACAATAGCTTCACAGAGAATTCTTTCTCCCTCTTTCCCTTCCCTCCCCTTCCCTCCCCTCCCCTTCCCTTCCTTCCCCTACCATTCCCTCCCCTCCCCTCCCTTCCCCTCCCCTCCCCTTCTCTCCTTTCTTCCCTTTCCTGCCCTTCCCTTCTCTTACTCCTTCCTTCCTTCCTTCCTTCCTTCCTTCCTTCCTTCCTTCCTTCCTTCCCTCCTTCCTTTCTTCTGAGACAGGTTATTTTAATGTAGCCCAGGCTGGTCTGGAACTTTTGAAGATCTCACTGTATGTCCAAAGCTGGCCAGAAACTGATGATCCTCCTGCCTGGATTATAGGCATGTGCCACCATGCCCAAGAGATGTGTCAATTTCTAGGAGCAAATATTGTTTATATCAGTTTCTGCTATTCTTTTACCAGATTGCCTAACATTTAGTTTTAAAAAATATGAGAAATAGACACATGTTTAAGAAAAGAAAAAAACCAACTCATTGTTAAATGAGGAAACATTGAACAGAATGAAATCAATGGAATTATCTAAGTGCTGGACTTAACACCCCACTGGCTTTGAAATAACTGAATATTAAGGAATCTTATGGAACAGATAGATACAGAGATTGTCAGGAGCCAGATGAAGTCTTTGAAAGGAATCAAATAGGAATGCTAGAATAAAAAATGTACACTATTATAAAGGACTCTTCAATTGCCTTTTCTTTTTTTTTTTTTATTATTTTATTTTGTATTGTTTTTTTGTATGTGTACTGTCTGCATGCAGTACCCGTGTCGTGCAAGGCGCGGAGGTCAGAAGAGGGTCTCGTATTCCCCTGGAACTGGAGTTTCTCCTTGAAATTGGGATCACAGACGGTTTCTTAGCGGCCATGGTTGGGTGCTGGGGACGAACCCGGGTCCTCTGCAAGAGCGTCGGGGCTCTAACCGCTAGGACCATCTCTCCAGCCCTCAATGTGCTTTCAACAGACTGAACATAGCACAGAGTAAATAAACACAAATAAATAGAAATATAAAGGAAAAAAAGAGTAGAGAAAATCAATAAAATAAGACATAAAGAGCTGCAGGACAGTATCAAACAATTTGATATATATAGAGAGAGTTAAAGAAATAGGAGAGAGGCTGTAGAGATGGCTTAGCACTTAAGCTGCCGACAGCTCTTAAGAGGAGCCGGTTCAGGTCCCCACCCACACTGGCGGCCGAGAACCGTCCTGAAACTCCAGATTTCCAGGAGAACTCACATTCCAGGGGAATCCGACCACCTCTTCTGACCACGGGCATTGCACGACACGTGGGTCACAAACTTGCATGCCGTAGTACCATTCCATACAGCATACAATAAATAAATTAAAATTAATAAAAAAAAAAAAAAAAAAAAAAAATTAAGGAAATAGGAGAGAGAACAGAACATTTGAAAGCATAATGGTTCTTAGCAAGACCCTGATTTTGTCCTCGAGTGTATGGAACTGTAAATGAAAGAGTGAAAAGGAAGCAAGGGCTCCTACCATCCCCCAAAAAAAAACCCAAGTAGATTCTGAGGACCAGATCCTCACTGACCTTGAGAAGCAAAAACCTTGGTTAATCTGGGCTATCTGGTGTGGCCTTTAAGCATCAAAAGAGAAAGTATAACACATAAGAAATAAATAATAGTAAGACCAGAGAAACTGTACTGCAGACAAAAACTTAGATTTTAGTAAAAAGACAACCAAACAGAAAAAAGAAAAAGAGAGAGAATTACTGTGGTTTTGGCCTTCTTCAATTTTTACTGGCACGTGCATCTACTCTGTGGCTGCCAATGCTTTTGGAACCTCTCAAGAATGAGACACAGCTTTTAACCTTTCGCATAGTGGACTGAGGACTCATGTCTCTCCAAGAATCCTCCAACCTTTCAATGCCAGATGGGGACGAATACTGAGCATACCCAGCTTGTGGGACTAAAACAAACTAAGGGGATTGTACATCGCATCCTCAGAATAGTAGGACTGCATTCCATTGTTGAACTACCTGGGCCATATCATGGATGTCCAGTACAGGTGGCAGAGATAGGATGTGTGCTTACTGGACTTCACTTTGGGGGACATGGAGGGGGGAAAGACGGTCCAACATGGAGCAAAAGTGAGGATTGTGGTTTGTTTGGGATTGCCAAGGAGAATCATTCAAGCACTTCTTTAAAGGAAAATATGAATCTTTCTAGGGAAAAAAATCTCAAATGTCAATGATATATATATATATGAGTATATATATATAAATATATATATATTTGGTTAGTAGATATAAATATAACTGTAGCAATACAAGTTGGAGAGAACAACAACCAAAGAACTGAAAAAAAAAAAAACAACTCTGGAAAGACTCAGAAAAAGATGCAGGACATGTATGGCAGAATGCAGGGACTCGGGTGGAGTGGGGGGTATGGAAAGGGAAGCAACTCTAGATTTGATTTGATTGAGAAATGATGTATGACTTACGGAAAAAGTTTAATAACAATAACAATAAAAATTTTAAAAAGATGATTGGTAAAATTTCCAAATTCAATTGGAGAAAAAGCACAAATCCAAGGTATGGAGGCTACAATGTAGGGAAAGGAAAATAAACACATCTTAGTAGAACTGTTGAAAGCCCAAAATAAACCATTTTGAAGGCAACCAGAGAAGGTAAAACTCAAACATCAAAGCAACCCAGAACAACAAAACATGACACAGGAAGGAAAAAAGACTGACGGCAGACTGTGCAGGAGAAGCAATGCAAACAAGAAAACAACAGAACAGGTATCTCCCAAATTATCAACTCACCATTTCATACTTGAAAATATTTCTTGAGACTGGCGCACCCCAGTGCACACCAGGTGAGGTGCACCTGCTTTGGGGCTTTGTTCCACCCAGGACCCCCCCCCCGGGGGTGGAGGCTTGGAACAACCTGGAAACCTCCCAGCTTGTGTTCCAGTGAGCAACACAGTATGGGTGAACCAAGTCAGACAGCCAGCAGGTCAACAGTACTGGCATGCAGGCCAAAGTAGCAACACTCCCCCCCTTCTCCCCCTCAAGCTGGTGGTGCTGTGGTGCAGAAGATCTCCCAGGTGCAGTGTTAGTGATTAGTCTGTGTAGCCAGTGTTGAGGTAGCAGAATCCAAAGAAAAAAATAAACAAACAAACAAAATCCACATTCTGGAGACAAAGAAAAAAACAACATGGGAAAAATTAATAATAAATCCACAAAGACACAAAGGAAAAATAACATGGGAAAATCTCATAATAAATCCACACCGAATTCTACTAGCACTACAGAAGATTCCTAAAACAGGATCTCCCTGGAAGGAAACCAAGACACGGACCTTAGAAGAAGAACTGTAGATATATTTAAAGAAATCAAAGAATATAAAGAACAAATCAGAGAACTAAGGGGAGAGAATGAAAAACTCAGAAAGGAACTAGAGGAAGATAATGACAAATGTTGGAAAGAATTAAAGGTAGAAAAATGACAAACTGGAAGGAAGTGGAGACACTGAAAATATCCCAGGCCAAAAAGAATAAAGAAATTGACCAGTGAAGCAAGGAGCTACAAGAAGAGAATGACAGGCTCCAAAAGGATGTGGAAATACTAAAGAAATCACAAGACGAAATGAAAAAGGAAATTGAACATTCATCCAATCAACAGGGAAGGATGGGAAAAAGTCTCAGAAGCAGAATGGATGAAGCAGAAAAAAGAATCTCAGACCTGCATGATAATATGGAGCAACTAGAATGCTCAAGTAAAGATTATGAAAAATTAAAAAAAAAAGCTGGGCGTGGTGGCACACACCTTTAATCCTAGTACTTGGGAGGCAGAGGCAGGCAGATCTTTGTGAGTTCAAGGCCAGCCTGGTCTACAGAGCGAATTCCAGGACAGCTGAGGCTACAGGGAGACCCTGTCTCGAAAAGATAAAAAAAAAAAAGAAAAGAAAAGAAAAGAAAAGACCAAACCTCTGCATAATAAGGATAGAGGAAGGAGAAGAATCCCAAGACAACTGTATTGATCAGATCTTCAACAGGATAATAGAAGAAAATTTTCCCAAGCTGAAAAAAACAAAAAGACAAACCCATACAAATACAAGAAGCACATAGAAAACCAAATAGACAAGACCAGAAAAGAAATTCCCCACGCCAAAATACAAAGACAAAATACTGAATGCCACAAGAGAAAACAACAAGTTACATATAGGGGGAAACCCATCAGAATTACAGCTGACTTCTCAGTGCAAACTATAAAAGGCAGAAGATCATGGACCAAAGTATTCCCATGCCAACCCAGACTACTACACCCACCAAATATATCAATAATAGTTGAAGGAGAAAGGAAAATCTTTCATGACATAAACAGGATGAAAGAATACATGTCTAAAAAAACCAACACTTCAGAAAATACTGCAACCAATCCAAAGAACAGAGAAAAGGAGCAACTATCCCTAAGCAACTAAAGAGAGAAATTAACAAAAAGCATAACAGAGTAACTAGAAACCAAGACCAAAAATGCAAGGGGAAAGGAAGCAACACATACCTCTTAATAATAACCTTAAATATTAATGGTTTAAACGCCCCAATCAAAAGACATAGACTGGGAGAATGTATTAGGAAACAGAACCCATCTATATGCTATCTACAAGAAACCCATCTCACCATCAAAGACAGATACCACCTTAGAGTGAAAGGATGGAAAATAATATTCCAAGAAAATGGTACCAAAAAGCAAGTAGGAGATGCTATTCTAATATCAGACAAAATAGACCTCAGAGTAAAAGTAATTAGAAGAGACAAAGAGGGCCATTATATCCTTATGAAAGGAAAAATTAACCATGAATACTTCACAATCTTAAATATTTATGCACCAAACTGGAACACCTAACTTTATAAACACTATTCTGCGGGACCTCAAGGCACAGATTAATCCCATCACACTAATAGTGGGGGACTTCAACACCCCATTGAGCCCCTTGGATAGATCAACAGAACAAAAAATAAACAGAGACATCAGAACTGAACAATACAATATACCAAATGGACCTCACAGACATCTACCGAATATTCCACCCAAACTCCCAAAAATATACTTTCTACTCATCACCTTATGGAACATTCTCCAAAATCGACCACATACTGGGACACAGAAAAAAAAACCTCAACAAATACAAAAAGATTGAAATTATTTCATGGATTATATCAGAAAACTGTCCAATAAAGCTCAATATGAACACCAGAATAAGCCCTACTAGCTACAAGAATACATGGAGAATAAACAACACAATCTTGAATAATGAATGGGTCAGGGAAGAAATAAAGAATGAAATAAAAGTATTCATGTAACTGAATGAAAAAGACAACACAACACAACAAAACCTGTGGGATTCTTTAAAAGAAGTCCTAAGAGGGAAATTTATAGTCCTAAGTGCCTACATCAAAAAAAACAGAAAGGGAATAAAGAAATGATCTAACATTGCAGCTAAAAACACTTGAGAGACAACAAGAAATGGACCTTAAACCCAACAGATAGGAATAAACAACAAAAATCAGATCAGAAATCAATGAAATAGAAACAAAGAAAACAATACAAAGAATCAATGAATCCAAAAGCTGGTTCTTTGAAAAGATAGACAAAGTAGACAGACCTCTAGCCCAGTTAACCAAAAGAAAGTGTGAGCAAATCCAAATCAACAGTATTTGTGAGGAAAGGGGGAACATCACAACAGACAAAGAAAAGATCCAGACAATCATACGAGAATACTTCAAAAACCTATACTCTACTAAGTTTGAAAACCTAAGAGAAATGGATGAATATGTGAAATCCTGGGAACCAATGAAGTGTAACCAAGAAGAGATTGAAAGTTTAAACAGACCTGTAATATTTGAGGAAATTAAAGATGTAATAAAAAAAAACCTCCCAACTAAAAAAAGCCTGGGCCCAGATAGTTTCACAGCAGAATTCTATAAAACATTTAAAGAGGTCTTACAACCATTACTACTCAAACTGTTCAGAAGGATACAAACAGAGGGAAATCTCCCCAGTTCCTTCAAAGAAGCAATACCAAAACCAGGCAAAGATACAAGCAAAAAACAAAACTTTAGACCCATCTCATTAATGAACACAGATGCAAACTTCTCAACAAAATACTTGCAAATCTCATACAGAGCCACATCAAAAAGATCATCCATCATGATCAAGTTGGATTCATACCACAGATGCAGGGGTGGTTCAACATACAAAAATCAATAAATATCTTAAAACACATAAATAGACTGAAAGTCAAAAACCACACCATCATCTCATTTGATGCAGAAAAAGCCTTTGACAAGATCCAGTATCCCTTCATGTTTAAAGTCCTAGAGGATATTGGAATGAAGGGAACATTTCTCAGCATGATCAGAGCCATATACAGCAAACCCACTACCAACATCATCCTAAAATGGAGAAAAATTGGAAGCATTCCCCTTAAAGGTGGGGACCTGGCAACATTGCCCCTTATCACCACTCCTCTTCAACATAGTGCTTGAAATGGTTGCTAGGGCAATAAGACAAGAGAAGGAAATTAAATGAGTACCAATCAGAAAAGAGGAAGTCAAAATATCCCTTTTTTCAGATGATATGATAATTTACCCAAGGGATGCTAAAAACTCCACCAGAAAACTCCTAGAAATGATAGAATTTCGGTAAAGTGGCAGGATACAAAATTAACTTAGAAAAATCAGTAGCTTTTATTTACACCAACAATAAACAATTGGAGAAGTAATATAAGAAGACCTTCCCTCTCACAATAGCCTAAAAAAATACCTGGGAACAAACCTAACCAAAGACCCCAAAAATCTCTACAACAAAAATTTTAAACCCATTAAGAAGGAGATTGAAGATGACATCAAAAGGTGGAAAGACCTCCCATGCTCATTGATTGGAAAAATTAATATAGTAAAAATGTCCATTTTACCCAAATTGATATACAGATTCAATGCAATCCCAATCAAAGTGCCCATGAGCTTCTTCACAGACTTGGAAAAAAATCCTTAAATTCATATGGAAAAACAAGACCCTGACTAGCTAAAGCAACCCTAAGTTAAAAGTGCAATACAGGGGGGATTGTTTTACCAGACTTCAAGCTATACTACAGGGCTATAGTCATAAAGACAGCCTGGTACTGGCACAAAAATAGACCCATTGACCAATGGAATATAATTGAAGATCCAAACTTGAGCACATACAATTTCAGCTACCTCATATTAGGCAAAGGGCAAAAAAATCTCAATGGAGGAAGAATAGCATCTTCAACAAATGGTGCTGGCAAAACTGGATCACCATTTGTGGAAGAACAAAACTAAACCCCTATCTCTCACCCTGTACAAGAATCAACTCCAAGTGGATCAAAGATCTCAACCTGAAATCCAAAACCTTGAAGGTGATTGTGATGGTTAATCCTGGGTGTCAACTTGACTGGACTAGGGAACAAATAAGAGAAAAAGGGTCTTCTGATTGGACCACCTCAACCCGGATGGCCCACCCCAAATGTGGGCGTTACCTTCTGCCGGCAGGCAGTATTTAAGGCCATGGCAGCGGGAGCTGGTCCCTTTTT
>VZQC01015407.1:1078933-1142454 GCA_009823505.1 Rhizomys pruinosus
AAAAAAAAAAAAAAAAAAAAAAAAAAAAAAAAGAAAACAAATGACCTACTCAAAAGATGGAGTAAAGAACTGCACAGAAACTTCACCAGTGAGGAAGTAAAGATGGCTGAGTAACATCTTAAAAAGTGTTTAACATCATTAATAATTAAGGAAATGCAAATTAAAACCACTCTCAGATATCATCTCACTCCCATATGACTGCTAAGATCAAGAAAACAAGACACCAAATGCTGGAGAGGTTGCAGGAAAAAGGGAAACACTCATTCACTGCTGGTGGAAATATAAACTTGTACAGCCATTATGGAAAGCAGTGTAGAGAACCCTTAAAATTCTCAAAAGGAGCCTACCACCTGACGCAGTCATACCACTGCTGGTTATATACCCACAAGACTCATCCTACCTACCACAAAGATACATGCATATCCATGTTTATTGCAGCTCTCTTCACAATGGTGAAGAGCTGGAACCAACCCAAATGCCCCTCAAGATGAGTGGATGACAAAAATGTGTTACATCTACACAATGGAGTTCTATGCAGCGGTAAAGAAAGATGACATCATGAACTTTGCAGGTAAATGGATGGAACTCAAAGCCATTATGCTAAGTGAAGTAACACAGTCCCAGAAAAACAAATATCGAATGGTTTCCCTCATTTCTGGATACTAAAACCAAATCCCCAGTTGAAAGGCAACCTGAACAACATTATTGTTATGGTTCTTTTTACCTGAAAGCAACTGTGTTGCTATAATGTGAATCTCTTATCTGGCTCTAGAATCAACCTATTACACTATTTTCAGACAGTAGTATATGGGTGGAAGGTACATATTCATATTTTAGAGAAATATAAAATTAAAGGGGAAAATGTGAATTCCCTAAACATATTTTGGAATTAACATACAGTTTATTCTTGGAGGTCATAATTTTGATGCATATGTGATGAATATGTAGTTATTTGTTGGAGCAATACAAAGGGGAGCAAACAGCAGGGCGTGGTGGCGCACGCCTTTAATCCTAGCACTCAGGAGGCAGAGGCAGGCGGATCTTTGTGAGTTCAAGGTCAGCCTGGTCTACAGAGAGAATTCCAGGACAGCTGGGGGTACAGGGAGACCCTGTCTCAAAAAGACCCCCCCCAAAAACAAACAAACAAGCAAAACAAAATAAAAACAAAGGGGAGGGAACAACAACAACATAAAGAGTGGGTTAGAGAACTGACTGATACAGTTAAATTCTGCCCAGAACAAACCTCTGCCGTGAAAAACTTTGGAAAGACTGAGAGAAAGATGTAAGACATGTATGGCAGAAGGCATGAACAGGGATGGGGTGCAGGGCAGGGAGAGGGGAGTGTGTCTAAATTGGACTGAAAGATAAGGTATGAAACACACAAATCATCAATAAAAGTATTAAAAAAAGAATTTACTATTAAAGAAAGGCGTATTTGTTATTGCTTATCTGAACATCATATCTAACAGCCAAACACAGCAATAGAAAAAAAGAAAATATTTCTTAAAAATGAAGGCAAAATATAATCTATTTCAGATACACATTGTCTAGCTTGTTCAAGGCCATAGGTTCAATACCCTGTAGTGGAAACAAAAAGCCAGACACTCAACATCTGAGACAATTTATTTAGCAAGACTAAAATATAAAAGATGTTAATAGAATTTTTCAGGGATGGGGAGATGACTCAGTCAGTAAAGTTGCAGAAGCATAGCTATGTGAGTTTAGATTTCTAGCACTCATGTGAAAAGCTGGGAACAGCAATGTGTGCCCATAGTCCCATGCTGGGGAAGGGAGGGCAGGAGGACCCTGGAGCATCCTGACCAGCCAGCAGAGCTAAATAGGGGAGCTCAGGTTCAGGGAGAAACCCTGCCGCAAAGAATAGGGTAGAGAGCAATTGAGGAAAAGACCAAACCTTGACCCCTGGCCTCCACATGAATGTGTACCACATGTACACCTACACACATCTCTCCCCCCACTACACACACACACACACACACTCACTCACACACACACTTTCAGTGAGGATTATAGTACTAGAGGGAAATGTGAAATAATGAAGACTTCTAACAATAGTCAATGAAGATGAGTAGATTATAAGCCTACTGTTAATCTTTTGCATGATTACTCTGAATATGTAAAAAGCTAATAAAATTACTTTTATAACATGTTATATTAGCTATACTTTGAGTTCTTGGTTATTTGGGAGAAACCATGGATCTTTAACAATCTTGGGGGAATGTTCAACTCTAATCATATATACATGTATATATAATACACAGTTGTAAATATCTTTCAAGATGGGGCATTTCAGCAAGCAACAAATAACACCCATTCAATTAATTTAACCTGAGATTTCATAGTTGACTCATCGCAAATTGTAACATGTGCACTGTAACAGTCCTGGCAGGATGGATTATTCTAAAGAGAGACACTTCAGCTATCGGACTACTGAGACAAGGGACTGAAGGAATTAGAATTTCCCCAGGAGTCTTATGCTGTGGAAGGGAAAGGCTGGGTCACTCATATTTGGATAGATCAGGAGTCAGGAGACAATGATGTGTCCATGATGGGGTGTGAGCACACACTGACCAGGGCTACTCAGCTGTGCACACCCCTTGCTCTCTGCTTAAACCTAAACCTCAGATCAGACCCTAAAAATGGACTTTGGGGTTAGTGGATTTCTTTATTTGTTCCTCTTCCAAAGTGGCCACATTAAATAAATATATTTTCTCTGTTGTTCACTATTACCTATCTCTTTAATTGGTATACTGAGGACAAAGTAGCCCAGACTAGTTTTTAGGGGCTTCCAAGGCCATGCTTTGACCCTAAAAACTCTTGTACTGTACTATACACGCAAAGAAAGAAATGCCCATATATGAACTGCCTGGGCCTAGAGGCATAAAAAATTAAAAAAAAAAAACATATTTTAGGACAGATTTTATTGAAAAAAGAAGAAAAAAAAAACATACACATATGTATTTATTCATGACTTGTTCATTATTTAAAGTAAGCATTTACATTTTAGTAGTTCTGTGCTAGGGCGAAGGGCTAGTAAGCTACATAAATGAAGATCAGTATCTGACCGAAGAAAGTTCATGTTCTAGAGAGAGTTAAGTGGAAGACAAATAATTCAGTGCATTCACAACCAAGTGATCTATGCCATAGTAGCGATGTGAATGCATAAGACACTGCAGATGCGCAGAAAGGAATGGAATCCGTTCTGGCCAGGAAAGTCGGAGAAGACTAGCTGGGAGGTCACAGGGAGGGACATCCCACCCATCACATATGAAGCGATGAATTGAGGAGGAGTAGGAAAGAGGGGAGACTCCCTTAAGTAAATTAAAAATTTTAAATAATTAAATTTTAAATAATTAAAATTAAAAAAATTTAAAACCCTTAAAAAGTAAATCTCTATTCCGTTGCACATTTTGAAAATAATTTACATGGGGCTGGAGAAATGGCTCAGTGGTTAAGAGCACCGACTGTTCTTGCAGAGGACCCAGGTTCGATTCCCAGCACCCACTGGTGGCTAAGAACCTTCTTTAACTCCAGTTCCAGGGGAATCCAACACCCTCTTCTGACCTCTACGGCATTGCATGACATGGGTGCACCAACCTACATGCAGACAGTACACTCATACACATAAAAAATAATAAATAGAAAAATTAAAAAAAATAATTTACACAACTTATATATAGTTGACTCCAGGAATATAAGCAAAGAAAACACATTGGCAGATCATTTTATAAAATCAGCACTGACTTGATACTTAACAAAAACTGTCAATTAAGAGAAGAAAACTATAGATTCAATAGTCTCATGAATACAGAGTAAAATATCTTTAAAATAGTAATAAATTAATCAACATGTTAAAAGAATACAGTCATGATCAAGTGTGATTATCCAAGGGATGCAAATTTGGTTCAATATTTGAAAACCAATAAATATAATTCAATATATTAATAGGCTAAGAAGGAAAGTCCCAGGACAGTATCAATTGATGCAGAGAAAGCATTTTACAAATTTGACATCCATTCATTCAGGATAAAATACTCAGAAATCAGGAGGAAAGTAGAGCTTTTCTTAACTTGATAGAGATCAGCTATAGGAAACTTACAGCTAAATTTTCTAAGAGTGATCAATTGAACATGGCTAGGATTTCCACCCTTACAACTCATTCAACAAAGTGACCAAGTTTACAGTACCAGGCATGGGCTGCACAAGACCCTAGACAGCTCTCTCCCCAGCAGCCTGCATAGCACTTTCTGGCACTGTGAAAGGCAGCTAATAGGGAATGAAGCTTCTAGCTTAGACAGTTCTAGCTTGATTTCTCTACATCCTGCAACAAAAGTGAGCTGTGTCTTTAGTGGTACTTACATCTAGTTCTGGTGGAATGCCTGGCTTTAGATGTGGGCTCTTGAGATCAGATTCAGACCCTGAGGTGCTTGGGTGTCTCAGGCTTGTGTGGTAAGCACTTTAGCAACTTAGCTATTTTCCTAGACTTCTTTTTTAAAAATGTGTGTTTATTAGCTTATATTAATTCTACAAAATAACGGGCTTCATTACGAAATACATGTATGCAACATATTTTAAAATAGTTATCTTTTTACCCTCCTTTATTTCCCCTCCTCCCTTTTTGTGCTCCCCTTTCCAGATCCCCACTCTTGAATCTACATGTGACAGTCAACATAAAATATTTATTTTGCTGAGTCTAGCTTAATTCACTTAACATGATCATCTCCAATTCCATCCATTTTTCTGTAAACAACATAATTCGTTCTTCTTTATGATTAGATAATACTCCATCATGTGTCCAAACTACATTTTCTTTATCCATTCCTTCTCAGATGGGTATTTATTTATTTTTTGGTCTTCTTGAGACAGGGTCTCACTGTAGCTCCCCTGTCCTGAAACTCACTATGTAGACCAGGCTGGCCTTGAACTCTCAGAGATCTGCCTGCCTTTGCCTCCCAATTGCTGAGATTAAAGGCGTGTGCCACCACGCCCAGCCTCAGATGGGTATTTAAACTGACTCCCTAATTTGGCTATTAGAAATAGTGCTGTGGTACACGGGTGTATAAATATCTCTACTGAAAGCTGACTGATTTTTCTGAGTGTATACCTGGGTGATATAGCTGGATATGGTATCTCTATTATTTGTTTTCTGAAGAACCTCTATGTGGGTTTCCATGGTGACTGCACTAACTTCCACTCCCACCAGTGACATAAAAGGATTCATATGTCTTGTCATCCTCAGTGGCACTGGTTGTCGTTTTGTTTTGTTTGATGCTAGCTAGTCTGACTGTGGGGAGATGGAATCTCCCCGTGAGTTTGATTTTGTCTCTCTGATGTCTGAGGGGTTGAACATTCTTTTTATGCATTATTGGTGATCTGAGATTCATTTGAAGTTTCTGCCATTTCATTTGCCATTGTTGATGGGAACATTTGTTACGCTGGTATTCAGTTTCTTGAGTTCTTTATATATTCTGAATATTAATCTTCAGCTGGGGGGATAGTTGTCATAAACTCCTCCAATTCTTCAGGCTTCATTCTCACTGTGTTGTTTGCTGTGCAGAGGTTTTTCAATTTCATGCCTTCTCATCTGCTGATTCTTGCTATTATTTCCTGAGCTATTGGAGTCTCATTCAGGAAGCCATTGTTTATGACTATATCTTGAAGGGCTTCCCCCCGTGTTTCCTGTGGTATTTTCAGAGTTCAACATCTCATATTAAGGTCTTGGATCCACTGGAGTTGATTTCTGAACAAGGTGAGATAGTTCTGGGTTCCATGTTGTTCATGTGGGTAGACACTTTTCCCAGGGCTAAAAGGCTGTCTTTGAGATGATGTTTGTTTTGGGCAACTGTATCAAGAATTGGATGGCTGTAGCTAAGTGGGTTTACCTGGTCTGGTTCCTGCACTCATGTGCCTGTTTGTGTCAGTGTCTTGCTCTTTTTACTGTGGCTCTGTGCTAGTTTAGCTCCAGGCAATGGTACTTCCAGTGCTGCTTTTTCTGATCAGGATTGTTCTGGAGGTCTTTGTGTTTTCATGTGGATTTTCATGTAGGATTGTATTTCTAGTTTCTGCGAAGAATGTTATTAATATTTTGATGGGGATCTCATTGAATCTGAAAATCCCTTTCAGTAATATGATCATGTTAGCAGTATAAATTCTGCTCACCCAAGAACAGGGTGCCTTCCATCTTCTTATGTTTTCCTTGAGTTTTTTTCCTCAGTTTTTCTTATTTTTCACTGTGGAGTTCTTTCATTTCTTTGGCTAGGTTTACACATTTTTTTTTTTTGATCCCTTTTGAGGCTATGTGAGTAGGATGTTTCCTCTGATTTCATTCTCAGCATGTTTGTTTGTAGTGTGTAAAATAGTTGCTGATTTTCGTGTATTGATATGATTTTTTTTATTCTGCCACTTTGCTAAATTTTTGCTGTTAAGTCTTCAGTGGAGTCTTTAGGGCCATGTTATCTGCAAAAAGGCATAATTTGACTTCTTCCTCTCTAATTTGTATTCCTTTTGTGTTTCCTGCTTTATTGCCCTGGTTAAAATTTGCAGTTTTACAGTGAGTAAGAGCACCCAGAGTGAACATTTTCACCTCATTCCCAATTGGGCGGAAATGTTTTTAGGTTGTCACCATTCAGTGCATTGTTGGTTATGGATGCAGCACATTTATGTTAAATTATGATGCTTTTAGACTTAGTTGCTTTAGGTTCCTTTTGCTTTGTTTAAATTTTTGAGACAAGTTCTTATGTGGCCCAGGCTGGCCTTGAACTTGATATATATAGCTGAGGCTGGTCTTGAACTTCCATTTCTCCTGCCTTTACCTCATAAATGCTAGGTTATAGGCATTCACCACCACACCTGGCTTTAGACTTAGTTTCTTTAGAGTTTTTATCAGGAGTATTGAATTTGTGTGTGTGTGTGTGTGTGTGTGTGTGTGTGTGTGTATGTGTGTGTGTGTGTGTGTCTTTTTGAGACAGGGTCTCCCTATAGCCCCAGCTGGCCTGGAACTCACTCTGTAGACCAGGCTGGCCTGGTGCTCACAGAGATCCACCTGCCTCTGTCTCCTGAGTGCTGGAATTAAAGACTTGCATCACCATGCTGGCTATCATCTATATTTCTATCTGCCTGATGTATTATCTATCTATCTATCTATCTATCTATCTATCTATCTATCATCTATCTATCTCTATATTCATCTATCTATCATCTATCTATCTATCTATCTATCTATCTATCTATCTCCTATCATCTATCTATATCTGAGACAGGATCTTTCTGTGTGACCCCCTGGCCTCAGGGTCTTGATCTTCCTGGAACTCACTTTAGAGACACATTGCAATTTAACTCTTAAGTTTGTTTGGTTTTTTATATCTGTATGACTTGTCTATTGGTGAAAGTGGCGTATTGCAGTCACTCACTATTATCATAATAAGGTCTATCAGTCCCTTTATGTCCATTAGCATTTTGAGAGTTTTAATTTTTCTTTTTTTTTTTTATATGTGTATGAATGTACTGTCTGCAAGTAGGTTTGTGCACCCGTGTTGTGCAATGGCACGGAGGTCAAAAGAGGGTCTCGGATTCCCCTGGAACGGGAGTTCTCCTGGAATTGGAGTTAGAGATGGTTCTTAGCCACCATGTGGGTGCTGGGGATCGAACCTGGGTCCTCTGCAAGAGCAGTCGGTGCTCTTAACTGCTAGGCCATCTCTCCAGCCTTGAGAGTTTTAATTTTTCTAATTGGGTCCACTGACATTTGGTACATACACATTTACCACTGATATGTATTCTTGATCAACCATTTCCTTTACCAATAAGTAATGTCCTTCTTTGTCCCTTGTGACTGATTTTGGCTTGAAGTGTGTCTTGTTGGATATGAGCATAGCTATTTCTTCTTCCCTCTGGATTTCATCTGCTTGGAATATAACTTTCCATCCTTTTACCTTTCTTTTGTAATATGAGATGTTTTTCTTAAAAAATATTTTTAATTATGTTAGTTATGAGTGTCTGCATATAGGAATGTGCATCTAAGTGCAGATGCCCTTAGAAATCAGAGGAGTTGGATCCCTTAGAGCTTACGTGTGGTTGTGAGCCACCTCACGGTGTGTGCTGGAAACCCAGCTCAGATCTTCTGCAAGAGCAGTACACATTTTTTTTTTTGGTCTTTTCGAGACAGGGTCTCCCTGTAGTAGCCCCAGCTGTCCTGGAACTCACTCTGTAGACCAGGCTGGTCTTGAACTCACAAATATCCGCCTGCCTCTGCCTCCCAAGTGCTAGGATTAAAGGCGTGCGCCACCACGCCCGGCTGGGTGTAGTGTTCTTATGAATGGTCTGCAGTGCTGGCTTTGTGGTCATGTACCCTTTAGTTTATGCTTATCTTGGAAGGCCTTGGTTTTTCCTTTGATTTTTGATAGATAATTTTGCTGGATATAGTAATGTAGATAGGCAGAGTTTTTGTTGTTTGTTCATTTTGTTTTGTTTTCAGGGCTTGAAATACACCATTCTACACTTTCCCAACCTTCAGAAGTTTCTGTTGAGAAACAGGCTGTTGGTTCAATGGGGTTGCCCTTATAAGTAAGCTGGCATTTTATTTTTTCTCTCACAGCTTTTAATATTTCTCAGTCTGTACTCTTGGTATTTTAACTATGCTGGAGTGCAGGGACATTCTTTTCTGGTCATGTTTGTTTGGAGTTCTATAAACCTATGCTGGGATTTTTTTCCCCCAAGATTTGGAAAACTCTTGGTACTTTTTCACCAAGCAGGTTTTCTGAGCTTGTAGTCTATACCTGATGCATTCCTGAACGACAAAAATATGTAAGTTTGGGGCCAGCAAGATAGCAAAGTGGTTAGAGGAGCTCACTTTACTGATAGCCTGATTTCAATTCCCAGGATTCACTTGGTGGAAGGAAAGAACTGACTCTCACTGTTGTCCTATGACTTCTCCATGTACACTATCATGGGTACACATGCATGCACACACATAAATAAATGAAATAATAAAATACTTATTTTTCAACTGTGTCCTAGAGGTCTTGCTAGTCTGTTCATAATTAATTTTTCTTTATTATTATCTAATATTCTAATTCATTAACCTTGTCTTCAAACTCCCAAATTCTCTCTGCTTTTTCCAGTGTACTGGTGAAGCTGCTTTTTATTTGACTGACTTTTTCATTTCTGAGATTTCTGTTTGGTTCTTTTTCAAAATCTCCATGTCTTTGTTGAGCTTCTCATTTATACCCTGTGCTGTCTCTCTTTATTCTTCCAGCTTCTTTTCTGTATTTTCTGGAGAGCCCTCATGGGGTGGGGAACAAACCCTGCTGGGTGGCTGGAGCACAGTGTGTTCTACACTGTCCACTTTTCACAGCTATGATTTTCTGAAACTTTGCCCTTCCATGAAAGCCACCCCGTCTCAGTCTCTTGGTCTTTTTAGCTGGTCAGCTGATCCACCAGTCTTGGGGAAGTTTAACTGCTTTCCATGTCTCTCACCTGAATCCCACTACACACACACACACACACACACACACACATATATATGAAATCGGTGTGCTTGCTTCAGGAGGGCCACAAGGTAAACAGTGGCTGGAACAGAAAGACAATATTTGCTGTGAGTTCTGGGGGGAAAGGGAAGAATAGGGACTTAATTTCCCAAAGCAGCAAGCTTGGGTGGGTGTGACCTCCTCAAGATGGCTCTGTGTTATTAGTACCGTGCTTTCACTTATACATTTTTTTTACATTTATTTATTTGTGTATGTGCATACCATGGCGCGCATGTGGAGGTTGGAAGGCAACTCGCAGGAGTATGTTCTCTCCTACCACGTGGGTTCTGGGGATCGAACTCAAGTCATCAGGCTTGGCGGCAAGTATCTTTATACTTTCAAACTCATCTTGCTGGGCCCATGTTTTCACTTTTAAACTGAGAAACACAGAGTTTACCTGCTGTTCTGCTCCCGGGTCAGCCAAGTTCAGACGGCCTTTCTGTTCTACATGTTTCTGTGTCAACACTGCCCACTACATGTTTCTTCTCTTTTTGTCCCCCTCCCGTGCTGTGCTGCCACCAGCTCCCCGTGCCCTCTGTCCTCTGAGTCTCCTCCAGTGTCTATCCAGTATTGAACTCCATGTGCTCTTTCAGATGCCTGTCTCTCTGTGAAGCTGGTTTCTGCCCCTTTCGATCCTCAGTTGTGGGGGAGCTCAAATGCGCCGCATGTTTCTAATCTTCCACACTGGCTCTAGACTGGACCTTTGAAAGAGATACCTCCCCAGCCCTTTGTATGTCTCTGTACGCCTAACCATGAGGTGGTGAGCAGTTTTCCCCCCTCCTGCCTTTTCAATCTGACCTTTCACCTCACTTTCAGCCCACAGCAATAGAGCCAGTCAACCATGGGCCGACACCACGATCCAAAACGAATCTTTTTTTTTTTCTCTTTAAGTTGTCTTTCTCAAATATTTTGTCACAATGATGTGGAACTGACTAATATCTCTTAAGGAATATAAGAAAAGGAAAACACATGGTTGTTTTTATTCAACCATCTGCCAGTTTAATTTTGGGGTCAAGATAAATACAAGTGAGGGAAGCCTCCGGTTGCTGGGTGGATTGAAGGATAGTTCCACTCTAGCTAAAGGAAGCACATCTAGGGACTAGTAAAATTCTGGCAGCTCTAGTTCTCAAGGCCCTTCACATTCAATTTATCATGTAATAGCACAGATGCTATTACATGTACAAATCCAAAGGTACTAGGAAGTAGCTCAAATGGGAAATATTAAAAGTCCTTTTCTTGAGTCCAGCAGAAATGAATATAATTGTTAACCAAAGCTATATACTAAAAATGACCAGAGAAGCACTATCTGTAATAGCTCCTGATAGGCAGTTTCTCCAGTGTCCATCATTGTGTATTCACTCCGTGGAGAGCCATATGCTCTATGTAAGACATGGCTGCTTAGCGAAAGAAGTCAGGAGCAAAAGAGTACCTATTGCACGATTCCATTTAGATTATGTGTAAATTTTTAATGAATGTGTTCTTTTACAAGTCAAGATGGTGTGAACCGGGGGGATTTGAGGGATTGGATAGGGCACGGAGGACTGCTGGGGTGCTCGTGGCTTCTCTCTGCCTGGGTGCTACTACACTTAGTGTGAAAACTGTACTGATGACATGCACTGTCCACAGTGTAAACAGTACACGGTAAGAAATTTTAAAACTAAATCTGGTTTATGGATTAACTCATTCTTGTCTGGCAGTCTATGAGCGACAAAGCATGTGCCAATGACCTTGTAAGACGTAAACTAAATCCCTTAGTTTACAGATGACGGAAATAAAAGCCCAGAAAAATGAAATGTGGGCTCCAAATCCCTGGCAGATAACTGGCTACTTCACAAGCAAGTTCACAAGGTTCTCGGTTTTTCTGTGTGTCTCTCAAGAGCAGCGTGGGAGAGGGCGATGAGACCTGGGGCCTAGAGCTGGGCACAGACAGAGCCCCAGTAACACTCCTTTCCTCTTTGACAGGGAAACGGCTGGGGTGGAAGTGAAGGGCACTGGTGGGTCTACAGCAGACAGTGCTCACCCGTGGACAGGGTGACCGGGTGACAGCTGCATCCTGCGCTGAAGCCTTTGTCCCAAAGCCTGCTCTGGTGGGCTGTGCAGTGTTGAAGCCAGGCTTCTGGTTTGGTTCTGCTTTCCTTGCTGATCGATCCTTCTAGAGCAATTGAGGAGCCAAGAGTGTGAGGAGGGAGGTTCCCAGTACCTGTGTGGTGCTGGGATGTGCTTGTGTGTGTGTGTGTGTGTGTGTGGTATGGTGAATGTGTGTGCATGTGTATTGTGTAGTGTGTTTGTGTGGTGTGTGTATGTATAGTGTATATAGTGTGTGATGTGTGTATGCGGTATGCTGTATATGTGTTTGGTTTGTGTTCTGTGTGTGGTATGGTGTATAGTGCGTGTTTGGTGTTTGTGTGTGGTGTATATGCATGTGTCTGGCCCGCGGTGTGGTATATGTGTGTGGTATGTTGTGTGTGTTTTTGTGTGATATGATGTGTACTGTGTGGTGCTTGTATGTAGTGGGAGTAATGTGTGTGTTGAGTATGCATGTATAGTATGTGTCTGGCCTGTGGTGTGATATATGTGTGTGTGGTATGGTGTGTAGTGTGTCTGATATTTGTGTGTGGTGTGAGTGGTTATTGTATTTATGGTGCGTGTGGGGGGGTTATGATGTGTGTGCAGTGTGTTGTGTGGGGTGTGGTACATGAGTGGTGTGTATGTATGTATGGTATGTGCAGTGTTGTGTGGGGTGTGTTGTGTGTGTATGTATGGCGTATGTGTGGTGTGTGGTGTGCTGTATGTGGTGTGTCTTTGTGTGTGTCTGTGTGTACTGTGTCGGTGGGAAGGGTGCTGCGTTGTGGGCTCCCAGTTGACGTTCTCCCTGGAAGCTTCGCGTCATTTTAGCCAACCTAGGTGGGGAGCCAGGCAGTCCGGAGGGCGCAGCCCTCTTGGAATTCTGGGTTTCTAGGTCTGGAAGCCAGCAGAGTCCTTTTGCCAGAGGGATCCCCAGGTTTTCTCTAGAAGCGTCCCTATCAACCATAAATTTCGCATCATGACAGCGGCACCTAGTGGCCAAAAGAGAAACTCCAGCCCGTCCCCGCCTCCGCAGGGGTCTCTGGGAGTCCCTGGAGGAGGAGTTTCATCTTTCCAAACTCCTACCCTTTGCTCTTAGCTTCCAGAGCTTGTGTCTTGGACATCGCCAAATCCTCGCAACTTAGCCTTTAAATCACATCCTGTCCTGGGGTGTTGTTTCTTGTGTGATCCTTTAAAATCACTTTTCCCACTGAGAACAAGGTTTCCAGGCTGGGGCCATTAAAATCCCATCTCTTTAGAAATGAATGGTGAATTTAGGCCTTCTAGTCCGACCTGCTTGTTTTTTGGATGGGAAAACACAGATGCCAGAGGCCGAAGGAATTGCCCAGCCACTCAAAATGAGATTTGGATCAGAGCCCAGATCGCCTGACATTCCAGCCCAGGGATTTCCTGGCTCAGTGCTGTTTCTGTCACATATATGAAAGCAGGCGCACACACCGTTGGCCCTCCATAGACGTTGTTTTCTTGTCATGGAAGTGAATTTCCAGTTGTCATCCGGTCCATCACCCACTTCTGCACCTGTGTGTGGGGGGGGGGCGCAGCTCTATCCATCAAGGTGGCAATTTCCCTACAGCAGCCCTTAGCTTTTCTTATTATAAAGCACAGTGGCTTCCGGAAAGAGGGCAGAAGATTGGAGAGATCCCCCTCCCAGCATCAGTGTAGCTCAGGGGCTGGGCTGTACTGGGCATCCTCTGATTCAGGTCCTGGCTGCTCAGACTTGCAAGTGCCGTCCAAGTTTCCTGGGAATCTGGTTGAAACCGATTTTGGTTCAGCAGGTCTGGGGAGGGACCTAACATTTTCTGTTTCCAACAGAGGCCCTGGCTACTGGAGGTGCTGCCAAAGCTTCCAACTGCACTTTGAGGAGCAGAGTGCAGGTATCACCCAGGCTTGGGACTTTGGCTTCAGAGGGAATGGAAAAGTCCTAAGAAACCGTGAAAGCACTGTGACTCCTTGAAGAATCATTCCCGCTATTACCCACCGGGCCCCCTCCCCCCATCCTGTCCTCAGGCAGGCTGCAGAGGAAAGCAAGATTGAGCTTGATCTAAACACTGCACAGAGACAGACTACTGTTGTTGAGGGTTAGTTTTTCTGAGCAACACCCCTGGGTGCTTACCAGTTTATAGCCGAGTGCTTCTGCTACCCCTAGGAGCCATGGGGTTCTCTTTTCAATTATATATTTAAAAATTATATAAAATAATTAGAAGACATTTGTATGGGTGGTTGATGTTTTCATTTGTGTAATTCTTTTATTATTTTTTCCTTACCATTGAACATATCAAGACATATCAAAAGAGTTCTCAGCAATGCCAGTTTATCAAAAGAGGAAATAGGGGCTTAGCGAGCCAGCAGTGGCTGGATGAAGAGCGGTTTCATGTGCACGATCCTCAAAATAGCTCTGCATGGTGGTAGCAGATGAGGAGACTGAAGCATGGGAGTTTGCAAAACCCACTCAGGATGATCCAGGAGGGATGAGAGCCCAAGCATGCTTGGTCCAAAAGCTTCTTTCATGAGCTGGGTATGGAGACACATGCCTATAATCCCAAAGCTGGGGACTGAGGCAGGAGAATCTCCAATTTGAAGCCAGCCTGAGCTATCTATCTATCTATCTATCTATCTATCTATCTATCTATCTATCATCTACCTACCTACCTATCTATAAAGAACCTGTCTTGGGGGCTGGAGAAATGACCCAGCAGTTAAGAGCACTGACTGCTCTTGCAGAGGACATTGTTCGAATCCCAACACCCATATGGTGGCTAACAGCCACCTGTAACTCTAGTTCCAGGGGATCTCACACCCTCTTCTCACTTCAATGGGTGCACTTACATACATGCAGGCAATACATTCATACATATAAAAAAAAAAACTATCAGCTACACCTCAACAGCCTGGAGATACTGTGCAACAGTGGCAGCCAAGTGTCTATATATATCCCAAATCTATTTGGCTATTAGCTCTCTCCTTGGAGGAATAACTCACAGCTGATGCCACAAGCTTGTGTCCTGGGGTGGTTGGGCAATGTTGTGAGCCACAGTAAGAACTTGTCACCCTTTATAGAGAAACCACAGTTTGCGGATTAGCATGCCATCCAAGCATCTGTGTCTATGCTCACAGCTTAGCTTGACATAATAAGTGGTACTGCTTAAATGCCTGTACATCCAATAGCTTGTGCTTTGTTAATATGACTAAAAAGGGTATCACTGGGAAAGCTGTCAATCCATGAAAGGAAACAACCTGAACAGACTGGAGTCCAAAATGACAACTCCAAAGAAATTAGACTGTTTTCTTTTCACCCACTTGTGCCCCTTTCCCAAAGCCCAGGGAACAAACTGCGGAAGAGGAGGCGTGGTAGATTGTAAGGGCTGTGGAGAGATAGGGGTGAATCATGAGACTACAGGAATATAGTCTGGACTCCTGATTGATCAACATGTCTGTGCATACAAGCTTCTCCACCTGGTCTATGGGAACCTTGGGTTGTTCAAAATTTGGACATAGATACTTGCAAAATGCACCAATTACCTGATTGTATGACATAATGAGTGACGTCAATGCTATCTGCAAATAACTGTGTCATTGTATTGTAGAATCCCTTAAAAAAATAAATTAATTAAAAAAAAACAAAAAAACAAAAAAACTATTGAAAAGAACCTGTCTCAGAAAAAGTGCTTTTGTTTTGCATTACAGTGGTGACAAATACTATCATTTGAAGTGTTTTTATAGCAGACCAGGTACAGCTCTCAGTACATGCATTAATTCATAAAATCTGTACATCAGTCTTATGTAGTAGGTACTAAAATCAACTCATTTTACATGTGAAGAAACTGAGATCAAGAAAGGCCTGATGACTGGCCCAGTGTCACGCAGCTAAGGAGTGATGGAGCTCAGATTTTGACCTGCTTCTTGTTCCTGCTTTTGTCTATATTGCCTCACAATACCAGACCAATATCTTACTACTCACCCCTTATTTTATCATCCTTTTCTTATTTAGAGTGTACTATACCAACCTGGAAATGTCTGTCCCACCACACTAGGATGCATCCACACTCTGTAAACCAACTAGGACTGCCTAGGGCTGGGAAAATCTTTGTCTTTGATAAAGTCTGAGTCTCCCTGGGGGCTGAAGGAGTGTCTTAAGAGTTTGAGAAGTTGTGAGCATCTTCATTTTAACAGGATTCTTTCCCACCTGGTCTGGTCTGAGAGGACAGAAAGATGAAGCTTATGGGCTGAAGGGCTAACTGAGCAGGTCTGGCCCTGTAGGAGACCCTCTGTGCTGTAAGCTGTGGCCACAGTCAGTGCACAGGGTCCTTCCCCGATTCACCGCCAATGCTTTGTTCTCTATATGAGTAATTTACTCATTTCGTGTTTACCTGCCATACCCTTGAGTCTTATTCTTGGTCCTTGAAGGGTCCCAGGGGTGACAGTGCCTGTCATATTTCCAAGTCCTCAGGAGTCACAGCCTCATACCCCTTCCCAGTTCCCCCACCTCACCCCCCCTCGCCCCCTTGGACCATGGTAGACAACTTACAGGAACTTCCATTTCCTCACCTGCAAAGTGGGAATAATAAGAACCTACTGCAAAGTATTGCAGTGTAGGAACAAACTTATCAATGGCCGGTTGAAAGGAGCTATACATGTATATAGACCCAAAATACATTTCTTCTGTGCAAACGAATGAATGAACATCAAGGAAAACAGAAAAGGCTAATCTGATTCACCTAAACCAATGACTGACTTCCTGGTGTGAATTTAGAAATTTATTATTGGGGGCTGGAGAGATGGCCTAACGGTTAAGAGCGCCGACTGCTCTTGCAGAGGACCCGGGTTTGATCCCCAGCACCCACATGGCAGCTGAGAACCGTCTTTAACTCCAGTTCCAGGGAAATCTTACACCCTCTTCTGACCTCTGCAGCATTGCACAACACAGGTACACAAACCTACATGCAGACAGTTCGTTCATACACATAAAAAAATAAAACATAAATTAAAAAAAGCTTGCCATGCGGGCTCATGCCTTAAAAAAGAAAAAGAAATTTATTATTGGAGGCTAGGCATGGTGGTGCATACCTTTAATCCCAGCACTTGGGAGGCAGATGCAGGCAGATCTATGTAAGTTCAAGGTCAGCCTGTTCTACATAGTGAGTTCCAGGCCAGCTGGAACTACAGGGAGACCCTGTCTCAAAAAAGACGAAAAAAAAAAAAAAAAAAAAAAAAAAAAAAAAAACCCAGTTGTTATTGGGTAAGAATCAGGTGAAAGGACCCCCCCTCCCGAGGTTGAATGAGAGGCCAGCATGGCTGGGGACCAGGCTGATCCAAGGTACTTACCTTGGTCTCAACCCTGACCCAGCCCTGAACTTAAATCCACAACTCTGTACTGGAGACTTCCAAAATGCCCACTTTCTCTTTTAGGAGGGAGATGGAGTGCAGAACACTTTCTGTGAAGCAGCCAAGATGAAACTAACTTATCATAGGAACTCCAGCCACTGAGTACTGTGATACCGAGTGAGTCCCTGTTAAGGCCAGACGCCTTTTTGAAAAGAAGGAACAAAGCTTAGAAGTAAACAGTTTTCTTGGGCTGGACAGATGGCTCAGCGGTTAAGAGTGCTGACTGCTCTTGCAAAGGACCCGGGTTGATTCCTAGCACCCACAAGGTGATTAAGAATGGTCTTTAAGCCGGAAGTGGTGGCACCTGCCTTTAATCCTAGCACTCAGGAGGCAGAGGCAGGTGATCTCTGTGAGCTCTGTTTGTAATTCTGGGAAGCTCAAATCTAACAAGCTCAAGGCCAGCCTGGTTTACAGAGTGAGTTCCACGCCAGCTATAGGGAGACCCTGTCTCAAAAAAACAAAACAAAAAAGGGTTTTTTTTTGTCTCTGAGAGAATAAGAGGTTTTTAAAAGATCCTTGTTTAACAGAAATCTTTTCTTAGCGGTTACCCAACAAATGGAGTTATTTGTCTTGAAAACTATTCTTCAAATCAAGGATATATATGTTTTAGAAATTATTTTATTTATTGTTCGTGATGGTTAATCCTGGGTGTCAACTTGACTGGACTAAGGAACAAATAAGAGAAAAAGGATGTTTGGATTGGACCACCTCGACCCAGATGGCCCACCCCAAATGTGGGCGTTACCTTCTGCTGGCAGGCAGTATAAAAGGCCAGGCAGAAGGAGCTGGTCCCTTTTTCTCCTGCGGCTTGCCTCTCTCATCTGGTGAGTTTGTCTTGCTGCTGTGATCAACCCTTCGGATCCCAGCGTATACTGAGACCGGCAGATCTCCTGGAATCCATCGGGCCTTGAGCACCAGATTGGGACTACTGAGACATCCAGTCTTGTGGACTGAGCAGTTCCCTGGATTCTCAGCCTCTCCAGTGCGGCATGTCTACTGTTGGGCTCCTTGAACTCTGTCACGTGAGCAAATCAATAAATTGTATATAGCTGTATATTCATCCTGTTACTTGTTTCTTTAGAGAACCCTGACTAATACATTGTTTTTATTTTATGTGCATGAGTGTATTGCCTGTGTGTGTGTAAGTGCACCCATGACATACAATTCCCAAGGAAGTCAGAAGAGGGTGTCAGATCCCTTGGAACTGGAGTTTGGACGGTTGTTAGCTGCCACATCAGTGCTGGGAAATTGAACCCTGGTCCTCTGCAAGAGCAGCCAGTATTCCTAACATCCAGCCCAAGATACATGTATTTTAACTGATGATATGACCTCTACTTTTTAAAAACTGGAATACATTAAACATTTTTTAAATTTGTACATTAACACATTTTAAACAGAATACATTATAAATACTAAATAACAACAATAATTTGACTTGTAAAAATAAAATAAAACACAATTAATATGGCCCATGTGCTCATAATGAGCTTGATGTAATGACTCATAAGTTTGAAAACTTTTCTGATGGGGTTTCTAAAGTGATTTCAGTGGATCATAAAACTGAATGAGAGAAACTAGTTTCCCAAGTCCAGGTTACCATCTCCTGGAATCCATGGCACTTAGAGTTAAGGCAGTAATCAGCCAGGAAGAAATGACTCCTGTTGACTCATTAATTCATGAACTACACTAATTACAGTGCCTCAGTTTCCCTATTTTATGAAATGAAGTTGTCACCTGCCTGTTGCTCTGTTGTGTTTGGAAAGTCCAGGGAGATAATAGTCTATGCACTTTGAAAATACAGAATACATTATAAATGCTAAATAATAATAATAATAACAATAATGACAGGGAGTCTTTAATGACAGGGGTCCTTTAATAATACTCATCAAGTATAATAGCATCACTAACCAGTAGGAACAAGACAGAGTGCGTCTCTGTCTTCTTAATCATTAGTTTGTCTCATGGGAAATTGGTGAGGATTGGCGCCTCTCTCGCAGGCAGAGCCCCCTGATGGCTTGCAGAGCCTGTCTCTCCAGGGCTCCAAGAGCACCGGCTTCGTTTTAAGAAGGGGAGCTGTGCAATAGGGCAGGGGGAGGAGAGGCATCCCAGCTCACCCCCAAAGGCCAGCGAATGAGATTTTAACCTTCCAGTTCCTAGCTGAATTGGGGGGAGAAAAAGAAAAGTAGGTTTGGGACGCAAGTAAGCGGTGGGGGTGCCTCTCTGGCGCTGGGCCAGTGTGGCCACCGATCTTGCCACGAGATGGCGACAGTCCAGCTGGAAGCGCCCACCAGAGGCCGCCCTGCCTTCGCAGTCGAGGAAGGACTTCCTCCCAGACACAAAGAAGGGGTCTCCGGCCTGGCCCAGGCGTTCTGCCTCCAGGGCCGCGGTCCCGGGAGTAGTATACAGAGGCGGCTTGGGGGAGGCGCGGCCGCTCCGTCCTCACGGGGAGGGAGCGCCGTGCGAAATCACCTGCAGAGTTCCGGGTTAGACCTCCGGCCGCCGCTTCCCCGCGGCGACATTCCCGGGATTCCGGCCGTGGGAGCCCGCAGAGCCTCTGGGGCTGCGCGGGTGGGTGGGACCGGGCTGGGCTGCGCGTGCCCCGCGAGCCTCAGCCTCTGCCCCAGGCCCGGCCCAGGTCTTCGGGGTTCCAGGACCCCGGAGCTCAACACTACGCAGCAGCCGCAGGGCGCGCCCACCCCCTCCGCACCCAAAGCCACCGGAACCTTCGCGCGCTGGGCGAGGCCGGGGGCGGGCGCTCTCTTTGTTTGCTTTTGTTTGGTTTTGAATGTAAGGATCCGCCACACCCTCGTTTGTTTCAGGCTGGAGTCAGCTGGCTTTGGAACTGGACTATTAGGAAACTCGGGTCCGCCTGCCCCACCTCTGGGCTGCAGAGCCCGGCCCCCGGACGGCTCTGTGGCAGCCCTGGGCGGATCCCTGCTGGGCCTCCCGCTTGGACTTTGGGGAGCAGCGCTGGGGACCCCAGCACCCTAGCCTGGGCTGGCCACTCGTCCGTCTGCCCGTCCCTCTGGGGAATGAGGCAGCAGTAAGTGGAGAAGAGCCTGGATTGAAAACGTGCCAGATAGGGTTGGTTTATTTAATCCTGGAGCACCATTATTATCTGCTTAGAGATACTGAATAATTTGTCCAAGGCTGCCCAACTCTTAGTGGGGCTGGGGCTGGCTGGCTTCCTAGCTGCGTTTCTCTAAAGCCCTGAGCTGTGCTGACTCCTTAGAGAGCGCCTTCAGCCCCACCGAGAGGCGACTGGGTGAGGTATAAATAGAGCTAGGAATGAGCTTCAACACTGGCACGGACAGCCAAGGTTATTTAGGACTCTTGTTGGCCTTCAAATGTAGACCAGAGAACGAGCCTTGTATAGCTTGCCTTCTTTCTCTCTTCAAACAAACGTTTATTACCTGGGTTTTCTACCAGGAACTTTTCTAGGCCCTGAGACGCCACAGGAGACAAGAGAGACTGTAAAAGTGGGTGACTGTGCTGGTCGCTTAATGAGCTAATTATTAAGCTGTTGAGTCTCACCTCTAACCGCCTAAAGCTGCAGCTGGGCCTCTGCTACGCTGAAAAGCTCTGCGGATGGGGCGCTAGAGGGAGACTCCGGGCAGGCGGAGGAGAGTGCTCTTCTCGCCCTTGGCGCCCCTGTCCGCCTCCCCCAGCGCAGTGTTTGGTTCTGGTCTCCTGATCAGCACTCCCAGCCTTTGTCCGTGTGCCTGTCCGGGCAGCGTCGTGGTCTCTACAGCCAGGTTCCCAGGACTTAGCTTTCACGACCCACCTCTTTGTTTCCCAGTCTTGGTGTGCTAACTGTTCTCTCCAGTGATTATTGCAGCAGATCTGGGGCATAAGGGTCTATCTGCTCCCCTATGGGAATATTTCTGTTGAAATTCCTAATTCCTAGTTTGGTTTCTGTTGTTCACGACTAGGCCTTGAGCAATAACACTGAAGCTTCCAGGAATTTCTCTCTCTCTCTCTCTCTCTCTCTCTCTCTCTCTCTCTCTCTCTCTCTCTCTCTCTCTTCCCTCGCCCTCCCCCCCAGCTATAAACTAGAATTACTGTCATTTCTTCCATTTGACAGAGTTATTGGGCTCATACAAGAAAGACCAGATAAATAAAATACTCTGAAAATGACTTTAAAACCTGGAACTGTAACACAATTCCTGGAAATTACTGCTGGAAGGACGTACAGCTGGAGTGATGAAAGTAGGCCAGGCAATTTGATGATGGCTCACAGAGGTGGTGTCCCAAGCATTTGAGAGCCCAGGGTGACTCAGCGTCAGAGCAGTAAGTCATACCAGTGACTGGCTGTGACATCACTCCACGTGTGTGAATATTTGTTCCTTAAGCATCCTGGGGCTGAATATTGTGCAAACCAAGAAAACACAGGAACCCAAGGGGCAAATCATCTATCTTATGCTTATGTGGGCAGGTTGAACTTTTCCAGATCCCATTACTCAGCTGTCTAAAGAAATTAAAACTTTGTTTAACCATAAATTCCCCTCACCTCCCAAGCCACTGAGCAGCAAGAGAGGATATAATCTCTAAGCTCACAAATCACCAGGATTTCCATTTCTGTCATTTAAATGTCCTATTTTTGAATGACGTAGTGTTTGCAAAATGCTCAGTTCTTCTAATTGCTCTATGTTCTCTTCCTAGTGATTTTTGGGGTGTGTGGAAATAGACACAGTCGACAATCCCACAGGAGCAGGTTTCTGACTCTCTGCCCAGCTAATGTAGACTTCTGTTTTCCTGAAATGGGCACTGGAGGTCGCAGACATATACCACTGGTTTAAACAGAGAGAGAGAGAAAGAGAGAGAGAGAGAGAGAGAGAGAGAGAGAGAGAGAGAGAGAGAGAACCCAATAAAGTATTTAGAATTTTTTTTTTTTCGGTATGTGTATGAATGTACTGTCTGCATGCAGGTGTGTGCACCCGTGTCATGCAATGCCGCGGAGGTCAGATGAGGGTCTCGGATTCCCCTGGAACTGGAGTTCTCCTGGAACTGGAGTTTCAGACGGTTCTTGGCCGCCATGTGGGTGCTGGGGATCGAACCCGGGTCCTCTGTAAGAGCGGTCGGCGCTCTTAACCGCTAGGCCATCTCTCCAGCCCAAGTAGAATTTTAATCAGTTTTATTAATTAATTGATTAACTGATTGATTGTGCTGGGAATTGAACCATCAAAGTTCTGCTACTAGGCTACATCTCCCAATCATAATTTTTTTTTTTTTAATTACAGCCCTAAGTGACACATCTACACCCGAGGCTCATGGAACTTGGCAGAACAGGAGTTAGAGACTACTAATCCATGCCTCAGTGCTCACAAGGGAAGTTTCTTCACACGACAGAATGCAGTGTACACAGAGGGCCACAACTGGTCAAGTTTTAGAGACTAAGACAGTGCAGAGTGCCTCCCTGGATAGGAGGACTCCTGTGTTGAATCTCGCCCACCCATGGCTGGCTCAGGGACCATTGTAGAAGAGGGGGGTGGAAGGACTGTAAGAGCGAGAGTTGGCACGTGAACCTAAGGAAATGGAGGCTTTTGGGCATCTGGGAACTTACTCATAGGAACTTGCAGCAGCGGTGTCAGCATACACAAGATTTATGCTGACTCAGTCAGACAGACTCAGCATACAACTGGGGGAATGGGCTGCCATAGCTGAGGAACTGTTGTCAGTGATTACTGCTGGGTGAGGGAGAGTTGATCCTCCTTTAAGGGAGTGTGACTAGACAGGCTGACTTTATGGATGAACTTGCACTGAGGGATGTTTGGGTTCAAATGCTTGATTGGATAGACTGTAACATGTGTGATAGATGTGTGAAATCTGGTGGGGAGGGTACAGGAGGCGTTGATTAAAGGCTATTATATGAAATGTGCAAGACTCAAAAAATATACATTAAGAGATTTATTTTTTTACTTTAAATTATGTGTGTGGGGGGGTGGGGGGGTGGGGGTATGTGCATGTGAATGCAGGTGTCAGTGGAGGCCTGAGGTGCTGGACCCCTGGAATCAGAGTTACAGGTAGTTAGTTGTGAGCCATGCAACCTGGGTTCTGGGAATTAAACTTGAGTCGTCTATAAGAGCAGTACCTGTGATTAACCACTGAGCAAATGCTCCAACTTCTAAGATGTATTTTAAAAAATATTTTATTTATTTTTATTTATTTTATTTATTTATTTATTTTTGGTATTTTTGAGACAGGGTCTCCCTTTTAGTACCAGCTGTCCTGGAGCTCGATCTGTAGACCAGGCTGGCCTTGAACTCACAGAGATCTGCCTACCTCTGCCTCCTGAGTGCTAGGATTAAAGGTGTGCACCACCAGGCTGAGCTTTTTTTTTTTTTTTTTTGGTATTTTTATTTTATGTGCATGAGTGTATTGTCTGCATGTGTGTAAAGTGCACCCATGTCCTGCAATGCCTGAGGAGTCCCTGAAACTGGAGTTACAGACAGTTGTTAGCCACCATTTGGGTGCTAGGAACCAAACCTGGATCCTTGCAAGAACAGTCAGTGTTCTTAAAGGCTGAGCCATCTCTCCAGACCCCTAAGATGTATTTTGATAGTTGAAAAAGACAATTTGTGCCAAGTATCATGGTGTATGCCTTTAATCCCAGCACTTGGGAGGCAGAGGCAGGCAGATCTCTGTGAGTTCAAGGCCAGCCTGGTCTATGTAGTGAGTTCCAGGCCAGTTAGGGTTACAGGGAGACACTGTCTCAAAAAGAAAAAAAAAAAAAAAAGACAATTGCTCCTCTTCTTACTAAAATTATTCATATTTATTGTATTGTAAACAAATGAACAGAATGATCCAAAATGTATTTCCAAATGTCTTGTGAAAGGAGAAGAACTTGCTGTTCTCTTGATTTGGCCAACATCCAACTTACAAAGATTCTTTTTTTCCAAAGTGCCAGGGTCTCTCAGGTGAGCTAGGCATTGTCCCTACTTAATCACTGGGAATCTTTCTTTCAAAAGTCAAGGCCCAGCAAGGATATTTGGGAAGTATGAGCTAGAGAAAAAGAACACTAGCTGTTGGAGAAGCCGTAAGGAGGAACAGCCAGGCAGGGGCAGGGGAGTCAAGGGCACCAAGGTCAATAGAACCTGCAGACTTCTGGAACCAGCCTGGATTGGATTTCATTTTTTTAATTAAAACTATTTTTTATTATTTTAATTTTATGTATATGAGCAGATTGCTTGCATGTGTCTAAGTGCACTGTGTGATGCAATGCCTGTGGCAGTCAGAAGGGGGCATCGGATCCCCTGGACCTGGAGTTACTGATGGTTGTTATCTGCCATGTGGGTGCTGGGAATTGAACCCAGATCCTCTGCAAGAGCAGCCAGTGCTCTTAACCACTGAGCCATCTCTCTAGCCCCTTGGATCACATTTCTAATGCTTCCTCCCTGCCTCGTTCTGTGTGAAAAGAGCCTGTGTTCTACAGGGCTCAATGATGTTTAAAGACTGGGTGGAATGCAGGGACCGTGGTGTCCCTTTCCTGTTACAACTTGCAGTCAGATGACTTACTGGGCCCCAGTGTAATGCAAGTACTTTGATGAATATTTCTTCCTTTTCCCAATGGATCCTCTAAAGGAAGAAGCAAGTCCTATGGCAGTTGAAATCACTACCTTGGTGTCATTTAAAAATGGAACTGGGGGGCTGGAGAGATGGCCAAGCGGTTAAGAGCACTGACTGCTCTTGCAGAGGACCCGGGTTTAATCCCCAGCACCCACATGGCGACTGAGAACCGTCTTTAACTCCAGTTCCAGGGGAATCTGACGCCCTCTTCTGACCTCCGAGGCATTGCATGACACAGGTGCACCAACCTACATGCAGACAGTACATTGTTACACATAAAAAATAATAAAATTGGGGCTGGAGAGATGGCCTAGCAGTTAAGAGCGCCGACTGCCCTTGCAAAGGACCCGGGTTCGATCCCCAGCACCCACATGGCGGCTGAGAATCGTCTGTAACTCCAATTCCAGGAGAACTCCAGTTCCAGGGGAACTGACCTTCGCGCATTGCACGACACGGGTGCACAAACCTACACTCAGACAATACATTCATACACATAAATAAATAAAATTAAAAAAATAATAATAAAATTTAAAAAATGGAACTGGGCTGGGCTTGGTGGCACATGCCTTTTATCCTTGCACTCAGGAGGCAGAGACAGGCAGATCTCTATGAGTTCAAGGCCGGCCTGGTCTACATAACGAGCTCCAGGCCAACTGGGACGAAAGGGAGACCCTGTCTCAAAAAAAAAAAAAAAAACTAGACACGGGCTAGGGAAATAAGCCAGTAAGCAGCATTCCTCCATGGTCTGTGCTTCGGCTCTTGCCTCCAGGTTCCTGGCCTGACTTCCCTCAGTGATGGACTGGAAAGTATAAGATAAAATAAACCCTTTCCTTGGTGTTTTCAAGACACGGTCTCCCTGTAGCCCCAGCTGTCCTAGAACTCACTCTGTAGACCAGGCTGGCCTTGAACTCACAAAGATCCACCTGCCTCTGCCTCCCAAGTGCTAGGATTAAAGGCGTGCACCACGCCTGGCTCCTTCCCAGTGTTTGTATCACAGCAAATGAAATAACTAGGAGAGCTGCTACCTGACAGGCTTCCCAGCACCTGGGGTGGTGGGAGCTGGAGGTCTGCTAAGTTAATATGTCTCAAAAAGTTTTTATCTGTTAGTCACAGGATGTTAAGCCAGACAGAGGTGGGCAAGAAATGGCTATTTAGGGGGGCTAAAGATAGCCCAAGATAAACTGTAAATAGGCTCTGGGCCTGCACCAGTCCAGACTTGCCACAGTCTCCATTCAAATGCTCATCAGCTAATCAGCCATGTAAGAAAGATACCCAGTTGAAGATGCAGGTTTCTTTCTAGGCCCTTTCCTTCACAGCAGTTTCACCTGATATGCAGGTGAGGAAAACCCAAGCAACTTCTGTCTCCAACAGAAGGTTTTCCAGATTTGTCTCTCTGCCCCAGAGCCAGAGAATTCATGTAGAAATTACAGTGAGTGACAATTCAAGCAAAGGAAACTGTATATTGAGATCACTCCTGTGTAGAAGGCATGCTTGGTCTGAGGAACTGTGATGAGTCTACTGTGGCTAGCAGCAGTCAGAATCCTGTGGGTGTGGCGGGCGGTTAAGAGCCTTCTGAGTCACAGTTGCAGGTCCTGTGATTATTCGTGAATTTTCAGGACCCCTGTCTCTGCTGGGAGCAGCCTTGTTGAACTCACAGGTAGTCATGGGACTTATCTTGCCCCCTGACAGGCCTTGGGAGGAAAAAAGAAGAGTTTACAATGGATTAAGGGAGAGAAGGAAAGGTCTAGACTCAGGACTTCACTCACTGAGTCATCCCCCAAGCATTCAACCAATGTGTGCATTGGATGTCTACTTGTGTTCGATATTGTTCCAGGGGACTTGGGAAATAAACACACATATAACACACACATGCATACAACACCACACACACACACACACACACACACACACACACACACACACACACACAGAATGGGAATTATCTGAGCCAAAAAGGTAGGGTGAAGGTGAGGCTTACTGTGAATTGACAGGATCAAGAATCGTCCAGGAGGCAAGCCTCCAGGCACATCTGTGAAGGATAGGTTAGATTAAGTTAGTCTCTGGGCTTGCCTGTGAGGGATTATCTCACCCTAAAAGTGGGTGGTGCCACTCCCTGGGCTTGCATCCTGGACTACATAAAAAGGAGGAAGCGAGCTGAACACAGATATGCATCTCTCTCTGCATTCATCATCTCGCTGTGTTCTCCCCCACCCCCTCTTTTCTTTTTCAGACAGGGTCTCAAAGCTGGCTTGCAACTCTATAGACCAGGCTGGCCTCAAACTCAAAGAGACCTGCCTGCTTCTGTCTTCCCGGTACTGGAATTAAAGGCATATGCCATCACACCCAGCTCGTGCTCTCTGCCTCTTAACTACATAGCAACAGGAACAGTAACTAAGACAGTAAACATACAAGAAACAAATAGAGATAATTCAAAGTAGCCTGGGTCCAAATGGTGAGTTCATTGCTGGCCAGAGGCACAGTGGAGGTGATGGAGTAGGTGACCGTTGGGGGTGTGTGACATGATGCAGTTACTATGGAAAACAGCAAACTTAAAAGCTGAATTATCTATTGGTCAATTAAAGAAGGCATTTTTACCGGTTTTATAAGAGATTACCTCTATAATAGTTGTCTCCCATTTACAGTTGGAGAATGACCTCATCGTCATATTTCTCCTTGTTCTATGGGGGGGAAGGCAAGAAAGTCTCTCATATCAAAACCTTTGTGGCACCTAGAAGGTATAAGTTTCATTAGGACTCATTATAAATAGTTGTTACATGTAGGATCCACAGAAGGGTTCGATGTTTATGGCAATCTGAGGCTTTTCTTCCTTTCAATGTTCAGATGGGTCAACCTTTCAGTTGCCACTTTTTGGTACATCTACTCAATGCAAAGCTGTATCTTTTCTTTCTCAGCCATTAAGTTGGTGACATTTTGTCCTGTAAAGGATTATACTCTGATCAGAACCAAATATAATACTAAAGTCCTTGGGCTATGCACTTAGGCACAGTATATTAATGTAGGAGCTCTGACATCAGCAATGGATTGTTCTACCAGGGGGATGTTGGCCAGGGGATCCAAGACCCCACAAAAGGTAAGGGCTCCTTGCCCCTAAGTTGGGATACCTGCAGGAGGAGAGGCAATAAGACCCTGCTGCCGAAGACCTGACGTTAACATGGGAGGGATGTATTGAGACCACACATGCAAGTGTACAGATGGCCTCTGGAATGCCAGAGAGTGTTACCAAAGGCCACTAAACCAATAAAGCAAATACGGGTCTCCCTGACTCAAGCAAGACTCCACCGTCAGCACCAGCTACACCTCACCTGCCTGGAAATACTGTGCATCAGAGGCAGCCATGTGCCTGTATATCCCAAATCTAATTGGCTATTGGCTCTCTCCTTGGAGGAATAACCCATGGCTGATGCCACAAGCTTACATCCTCTACAGGTTAGGAGATGTTATAAGCCACAGTAAGACCCTGTCATATTTAACAGGGGGGAAAATGTAATTCATGGATTAACATATAATCCAAACATATGTGTCTATGCCAAAGTAACCTACCATAACTATTAGTGCTGCTTAAATACCTATATATCTAATTGCTTGTGCTTCATTAGTAGGATCGAAAGGTTACTCCTGAACAAACTGTCAGCCCATGAAAGGAAACAGCCAGAATTGACCAGAATCCAAGTCAACAGCTCCAGAGAGAGTGGACTGTTTTACTTCTCATCCACCTGTGCCCCTTTTCTAAGCCTAGGGAACAATCTGCGGAAGAGGGGGCGTGGTAGAATGTAAAGGCTCCGATTGGGGTGAATGGTGAAACTACAGCGATGTAGTCTGGACACTCATTTGATCAACTTGATTGAACAAACAACCTGTCACCCCCCACTGGATGGTGGGGCTGTGGGGGTTTGGGCACAGCAGCCTGCAGATTGGTTTTGCACAAAGGATGCTTGTACTCATGGATTATCACTTATAGCTAAAAAATGAAAAAAAATAAACCTGAAAGATGCAGGACAGTTATGGCAGAATACAAGATCTGGGATGGGGTGGGGGTGGGGGGGAAGGGAAAGGGAAATATGCCTGATCTGAATTGGAAAATGATGTACGAAATGCGCAAAGCATCAATAAAAATTAAATAAAAAAAAAAGCTGAATTATCTAGCTATTCCACTTCTGGATATATATCCGAAAGTATTTAAATTTAAAACAAGATCTTGAAGGGATAGTTGTGCAACCATGTTCAAAGCAGGAAAACAAATATTCACTCATGATATGAGTTTATAAGCAAAATGTTATATTTATACATAAAGGAATATTATTCAGCCTTTAAAAAGAAAAGAAGTTCTGATATCTACAACATAGATGAACTTGGAGGAAATTAAGCTAAGTGAAAAAAGCTAGACAGGGAGTGGCCAACACTGCTGAATTCTAACTATATAAGAATCTGAGGAGAAAATCCACAGAAATAGGACACAGAACAGGGTCTGCCAAGGGCTTTGAGGAGAAGGGCCTAGGGCACCCACTTTTAATGAGTATAGGGTTTCAGTCTTGCAAGAGGAGAACAGTTCTGGATATTGGTTAGGCACTAGCATGGATGTTCTCAGAACTCCTGAATTGTTCATTTAAGATGTTGGGATGGTAACTTTTATACTGTGCACGTTTTAACAAAACTGATGAAATAGAATCAAAAGCCCCTGGACTTTATTCAAGTAAAGAAAAAAACAGAAACTGAGATCAGACTAATGTGTGATATAGCTCTTATATCCACAGGGCATTTTGGTCATCAGTGGACACAGAGCTGTCTAGAGTCATGGAATCATCCATAATGGCTTGTGAAGTACTTGTATAAGGGATGTCTGTGCCCCTCGTCCCCTCCCAAATCTCCATGTTGCCACCCTGACCTCCTGTGTGATGGAACTGGGAGATGAGGCCCCTGGGAGGTCACTAGGCCAGTCATGAGGAAGCTCCCAGATGAAAACCACTACTCCCTGTGGCCTGAGACATTGGCTCCAGCACACACTGACACTCAGGGCTTTGCCTTGCACTAGCGGCCTCCAAAACTAGGTGGGTTGTTTATAAACCCCCAAGCCCACAGCGTTCTGTTCATCCTGCGATGAACAGACTGCTAGAGGACTCCAGGATGAAGGAAGGCCTTTACACACAGCTGAGCCAGGAAGCTGACAGGCCCCGTAATGCTAGAGGACCTGGATGAAAGACCAGTAGGCTGGGCTTGATGGTACATGCTTGTAATCCCAGCCCTCAAGAGGCCCAGGCAAGAGAATTGCCTCAAGTTTGAAGCTTGGGTTACATAGTGAGCTCTAGTTCATCCAGGCTACAAAGTGAAACCTTGTCTCAAAAATAACCACAAATAAAAATAACCTCTTGTGACCCTGTTTCCCTCTATCTCTCCGCCTCTGGATTAGATTAGGTTCCCTCTCTCCCCAGCCAACATTACTAAAGGATCACTCCAGCTCAGTGTTGACCTCACTTTTCCTGCCTTTTCCAAGCCACTCTCTACTTCGAAGCCAGAGGGATCCCTCAAAGCCACTTGGCCCACTATTCTTGTTTCCATGGTCCCCGTTTTCCTTGGACTGAGTCTGTTTCCAAGCCCTGTGTGAGCAGCCCTGCTCCTCCCCAGCTCGGCTGGCTCCCTGGCTCTTAGCTCCAACACTGCAGGTGTGCCACAGCAGAGATCAGAGGACAGCTTTGTGGAGTAGGTCCTCTCTTTCCGCCTTTACTCATGTGGCCAGGCTTGCAGAGCAAGTGCTCTACCTGCTGAGCCAGCTCTCTACCACTTCATTTTTTTTTGAGACAGGGTCTCCCTTTGGTCCCAGCTGGCCTGGAACTCGCTATGTAGACCAGGCTGGCCTTGAACTCACAGAGATATCTCTGCCTCTGCCTCCCAAGTGCTGGGATTAAAGGCGTGCACCACCACACTGGGCCTAAGAGGGTTCTTAGCCGCCATGTGGCTGCTGGGAAGGAACCCGGGTCCTTTGCAAGAGCAGGCAGTGCTCTTAACCACTGAGCTATCTCTCCAGCCCCTCTACCACCTCTTAACCTGGCAAACTGATCTTCTTTCAGGTCTCAGCAGAAGAGTGTCTTTGAGTGGAAGTCTTCCTGGACTTTCGCGCCCTGTTTCCTTACCTGCCTCCCCATTAAACCATTAGGTTAACTAGGGCAGGATTCATACTCTTTCCAGCAGAGTCTGACACATGGTGGGATTAATATTTGTTGAATGAATACACAAATGTGGAGGCATTTAAGTTCTCTCATATGGATGGAGGGGGTTTAGGAATTGGGGGGACTCAGACTGAAAAATAAACAGGAGTCAGGGGAGATGGCTTAGTGGATAAGAATGCCTGCTGTACACATGTGAGAATGTGTGTTCAAATCCTCAAACCCATGTAAAAAGTCAGGCTTGGCCACATATGCCTGCAGCCCCAGCACTGTAGGGGTTGTGGACAGAAGGATTGCTGAGATTTTTGGCTACCAACCTAGCTCCAGATTCAGTGGAAGACCCTGTCTTAAGGGAATAAGCTGGAGATTTTTACAACAGTTCAGCTGACCTCCTCTTGTCTCTGTATGTGGTCACTCAAGTAGACATGTGTGTGTACACACAATGCACACACACGAACATACCCTGGAAAAAAAAGAATAAACAGGAGCATATTGGGGGGCAATCACATTTTAAGCAAAAATAAAATTGAGGCCCATGGGACATATTATCCTGTAAACCAAAATGTAGGAACACTGACAATAGATAAAATAGGGCCTTTGTAAACCAGAATTTCAGAGAATATCCCAATCAACACTGACCTGTCAAATGATCCCATTCAAAATAACTTCAGAGGGACTGGAGAGACAGCTCAGCAGTTAAGAGTGCTGGCTGCTCTTGCAGAGGACCCAGGTTCAATTTTCAGCACCCACATGGGACTAACAACCATCTGTATCTCCACTTCTAGGGAAGCCGAGCCCTCTGCTGGCCTCTATGGGTACTGCACACACAAGTGGACTTACATGCAGACAAAATACTCATACACATAAAATAAAAATAAATAAATAGAAAAATCATTGGAGCTCCTCTTTGGAAATGGCCTTCAGACCTCATTTATGAATTGAATAAGAAATATGCTTTTTTAAAAATTATAACTCTAGATTTTTGGCCCTGAATAGTATTCCTCAGCTTGCTAATCTACCTATTTTTCAGAATTGATTCCAAATATTTAAGAACTTATAATTGTTATATTATTATTAGCGTGTGTGCATGCATGTGTGTGTTGTGTGTGTGTGTGTGTGTGTGATGTGTATATAGCCTTCTTGTTTCTGGAGGGCCTGAAGAAGCTTGGGGACCAATGAGCCTGCCATATGCAGTAGAAAAAAACAAATGTTCCCATGTTAGACAGGGTAGAAAGTAAATATCAAAACTGGAGATTGTCTGATGAGCTCCACATATATAGTGTGGCACATGTGCATGGACATCATAAATAGACTTATAAAAAGGACAATATTTATTTGGATAATTAATGTTTGAATTTTATTATGGAAGGAATAAATATAGTTATATTTTATAATTTCTTTTTATTAAACATTTTATTTTTGCTTCTGTGTACTGAGTGCGTGTGTGGGGGGTGGGGCTGGTGTGCATATGAGAGCAGGTGATGAAGGAGGCCAGAAGAAGGCTTCAGATCCCTTGGAGCTGGAGTTACAGGTGGTTGTGTACTGACATGTGTGTGCTAGGAATTGCACCTAGGTCCTCTGGAAAAGCATCATGTGCCCTTAACCGCGGAGCCATCTCTCTAGCCCCTATAGTTATTTCACGTATTAATATTTTCACTATTCTATACCGCTGGTTCTCAAGATTATAGCCTGTGAAGGAGTGAGACAGCTGGGGGACAGTAGCCAGGTTTCTCAATGAAGAAGCATTCCATGAGACAGAGAACACAGGTGGAGGAGGAGGGCTGCAGGAGGCACTGTGGGACTTGGTGAGTGTGAGGCACCTGTGGCATGCATTAGCAGGCAGGGAGATCTGGAGCTCAAGAGCTTGGAGATGGTGGGGTTCACCAACACAGAAGCAAATGCTGTGACATAGACTCGGGAGGGACAGATGAGAAAGAAGGAAGCAGGGCTAGAACCCCGAGGACAGCAACTCGGACCCCACCTTCTGCAATGTCCCACTCACTACCCCCTTCTCCACCTGGGTATAGAGGTACATAAAATAGTCATCCAAATAGAACATTTACTGATAACAAATCACAGAGAAATTTATTTTAAAACAATTCTTCGGTATACATATACTTTTACTATGGACTAAAGAGGAAAGCAAATTTACATAATAATGTAATAGGCACACTTGTTCATTTTAAAGAGTTAACTAATTAATTAACTAATAATTTATTGCAAATTAATTTGGGACAGGGTCATATTTTGTAGCCCTGGTTGGCCTTGAATTTGCTAAGTAAACCAGAGAGAGAGAGAGAGAGAGAGAGAGAGAGAGAGAGAGAGAGAGAGAGAGAGAGAGAGAGAGATAGTTTTCCTGCGTGTATATAAGTGCACCTATGTGTGCGATGTCAGAACTCCTGGAACTGAAGTTACAGATGGTTGTTAGCTGCCATATGGGTGCTGGGAACTGAATTGGGGTCCTTTGTAAGAACAGCCAATGCTCTTAACTACTGAGCCATCTCTCCAGCTCCTAATTTCTTAAATTTTATGTGTACGAGTATTTTTCCTGTATGTGTGTAAGTGCACCATGTGTGCTGTGTCTGTAGAGACGGGAAGGGAGCACCGGAGCCCCCGGAACCGTAGTTATGGATGGCCATTAGCCACCGTACGGGTGCTGGGACTTGAACCTGGGTCCACTGCAAGAACAGACAGTGCTCTTAACCACTTAGCTGTCTCTCCAGCCCCTATGCATGACCTTTCTGGTGAGACAGGGTCATGATAAAAGATCATGCCCAGCCCTCTCTGCTCCTGATTCAGAATGTGGTCAGTTGCTTCAGCTCATTCTCTGGCCATGGCTAGGGGACATGCAGTCTGCGGTTCACCCTTTCCACCTGGACCTTCATCCTTTTCTCTAGGGCTTCCCTCTGGCATTGTGTCATGTTTTTAATTTGTAACTTAATGATACACTCTCTTAGGGATGAAGATGCTTGCTGGGCAAGTGCAGTTCTCGTAGGTGTCTAAGACCCTGCCTGCATTTGGAAAAAGTAATCAACATGATTAGTGATCAGAAAAATGCAAATGAAGCTGTAATGAGATAGTACAATTCACCCATCAGAATGGATAAAATTCAAAAGATCAACCATATCAAGTGTTGATAAGGATGTTGGAAGTATACATTGACTGAACCACTTTGAAAACATTGAGGGTTAATGACTAAGTCTAATTTACCTCATGATTCAGTAACTCAACTCTGTGTAATTCAAAGATGTATAAAAATAGTTACGACAACCCCATACTGCAAAGCCACAAGAATGGATTGCAGAAGATGACTCATGTGAACTGCTCAAATTCAGGATGGATGTGATACCCCAAATCCTGTCCCCTCTCCAAAACAAGATGCTGTGGGGTGGTACCTTCTTGGACACTGGATGGTGCCCAAGTAATCACAGCACTTCTTCTACTGGCCTTCACCCCAGCTCTGGGCACTGGGGGAGAGTCTGAAGAGCTGTGAGCATGTTAGATTCTGAGCTCTGGAACTACATTCATGGAGGCAAGTGCTGTTGGTCATTTCTGGGTGTTTCTGGCTCCAGGCTCCAGACTAAAGGCTGACTGTGAACCATGAAGATGTGATCAGGATGGTTTAAAGATTCAAGAAAGAGCCAGGCTTGGTGGTACAGGTCTGTAATCCCAGGAATTTCATCCCCAGGAAGGTAGAGACAGGATAATTGGGAATTCAAGGCCAGTTTTGGTAACACAGGGGTCTAAGGCGATCCTGAGCTTCATGAGTCTGTCTCAACCCTCCACCCCGAGAAAAGCAAAGACTCAAATAAAATTAGACGAGTTCACACTCAAATAAAATTAAACGAGCTCCTGTTCATAGTGCTATTAAATTTCCCCCGAGCTGCATGCTTCCTCCTGCCTGTTTGGTTTTGTTTTTTGAGACAGGTTTCATGTAGTATAGCTTGACCTTAAACTTATTTTTTTAATTTATTTTTTATGTGTATGAATGTACTGTCCACATGTAGGTTTGTGCACCTGTGTCATGCAATGCATTTGCATTGAAGAAGAGGGTGTCGGATTCCCCTGGAACTGACCACAGGTCCGGCCCCTCCCCCTACCCCCACTCCTTTTTATTGTTGTTGTTTTTGTTTTTTGAGAAAGGGTCTCACTTCTCACTCTATACCTCTGACTGGCCTGGAGCTCATCATGTAGAACAGGCTGGCCTGGAATTCACAGAGATTCCTTTGCCTCTGCTTTTGGAGTGCTGGGATTAAAGGCATCTGCCACCACACTTCACATCCCCCCTCCTTTTAAAGCATAAGAGCCAAGATGTTAGGAAGTGGGAGTCTGAACGTGAAAGGGCGAAAGGCGACTCTGCTACTGTTCCGTCTTGCACCTGAAACTTGATGCATTCTGTGGACTGAGGGTGACCAAATCCGCCTTTGCTCTAAGAACTCTCATTCTTTACGCCTCTGTGCCCTGTGTCTGCTTTATGCAGTGCGGACCAGTTAGGGGATGAGGTTGCTCACAGGAGGTAAGATTCCTTAAGTATCAGCGGTCTGGGTGGGTGTTTAGAGTACTCGCCTAGTGCACCCAAAGTCCTACACTCCTTCTCTAGCACTTTGGGAAAAAGAAAGTCTTTGGCAAGCAGATAGTGTCACACGCTCAGGCCCTGGTTTTGTTCCTAGACTGTGCTTTTCCTAGGAATATTTGAGTAAAGTGAAAAGCTCTCCAGGCTGAGTCAGAGTGTGAACCCGGAGCATGAGCCGGCCGCTCCGTTGAAGCAGTTAGCATCAGCCTGCTGCCAGCGTGTCTTGGGTCTTTTTCACTGAGGAATCGCCCGCCTGTCTCAGAGGTGGAAAAACAATGTAAAACAAAACAAAAATGAGTTTGGCAAAAAAATCACAGTGGCATCAAAACTCTGTGGTGAGCCCCTTTGCTGTAAACAACAATAAAAAAAAATTAAAGTGCTTTTATGGTTTTCTTTTTTTCTTTCCTGGGGGGAAATGTGGTTTTATATATACACAGAGAGAGAAGGGCGGGTCTGCGTTCAGAACAAGCCATTTCCCATTCCATTTGTTTCAAGCAATAATTCAGAGGCCCTGGAGAAAATAAACCATACATAAATAGTAGAAAACAGACTGCATCCTGTTGCTATGGCAACGCCCTACTTATATCACATTAAGCTGATTCATGTCTTTTCTCACTTCACTGTTAATAAATTATAGTGGCTGATGAGAATTAAGCTGGCTGGAATTGGTGTAGATAAAATGCATATTAATTTGTCATCTAATTATGGGTGTCCCATAATCTTTTTTTTTTTTTTAAAGATGGTAGCTATCTTTTATTAAATGGTGCATTTTAAAAATGACTTTTATTATCTTTCACTAAAACCACATTGATAGATGTTGTGGGTTTGGATACATGTTGATTTCTGACTGTTCCTGGCTTATAACTCCTGTGGATCGGGAGCACACAGCCTGGAAAGTTCCCTTGTCCCTGAGCCTCTTGCCTTATCTTCATTTCAATACAGCCTTGAAACAACCGTCTGTGCTTTTCAGCTGTTTTTAATTTATACACAGTATTTAACCATATGCACATAGACACACAGACAAACAGACACATACACAGACACACATACACATAGACACCCACACAGATACATAGACTTACACAAAGACACATACACACATGCACAGACATCCATACAGATACATAGACATACCCAAAGATACACATAGACACACAGACATACACACAAAGACACACACACACACACACACACACACACCTCAACAACAATGTTAAAGGATGAACAAAAAAATTGGGTTAAAAGACACACCACCATAAGTGATGGCACACGCTTATGACACAAATGCTAGGGCGGATGAGGCAAGAGGAGTGTAAGTTTGAGGCCAGCCTGGGCTACATACTGAGATAACCCCCACCCTCTGCTTTTTTTGAGACATGGTCTCCCTGTTGCCACAGCTGGCATAGAACTCATTATGCTCAGCCAGGCTGACTTTAATTTTTAAAGACCACACCTTTAATCCCACGAGGAAGAGGTAGGTAGATCTCTGTAAGATCAAGGCCAGCCTGTTTGTTCTAGGCCAGCCAGGTCTATATATCCTAAGACCTTGTCTCAAAAAAATATTAGGTTTTAAACAAAAGGACCCAAAACCAAGGAAAATACTGGCAGCACACATAAGCAACAAACTTATTTAATTAATATGCTTAAAAACAAAAAAATAAACTTGTCCTGCTGGCACATGTCAGTAACCCCAGCCTTTTGGGAGACTGAGACAAGAGGATCTTAATGAATTCATAGTAAGTTCCAAGCCAGTTTGGGTCGCAAAGTAAAACCTCTTCACCTTGTCTCAAAAAACAAAACCCAAATCCACCAAATAAACAAGCAAACAAATAACTAAAGACAAAGAAACCTCTTAAAAATCAAAGGAAAGATCTGGGCTGGAGAGATGGCTCAGTGGTTAAGAGTGCTGGCTTCTCGCGCAGTAGTGATTCCGGGTGCAAGGCAACAAAAGAAACAACAAAACTGACACAACTCCAGTTCAAACACCAAGCCCCACAACCAGCCTAGAGGAACTTGATGGCAGGAAGCAGAGTGAGCACAGCACTCAGCAGGATACATACTCAGTTTTTGGAGAACCTTCAGAATAGAAAGGGAAGAGTGAGCAAGACCTTGCAATATATAATGAAAAGTGAAAGCCTGAAACCTAGACCAGCCAACCCTCCATAAACAGGGAGAAAACAGTGGAGGCATCTGAAGGAAGCAAGCAAAGCAAATCTTCAAAATAATGAAGAAACATTTGAGATTCATATCAGAATACAAACACCAAAACAAACCCATATGCCAAAAACACAATGAAAGAATAATATGGGAAAAGCACAGAATCATTCCACACCAAACTCTACCAACCCTACAGAAGATTCCTACAATGAGATCTCCCTGGAGGTAACCCAGGACACAGATCTTAAAGGGGAGAGAATGAAAAACTCAGGAAGGACCTAGAGAGAGAGAATGACAAACTCCAGAAAGAACTAGAAGGAGAGAATGACAAACTCTGGAAGGAAGTAGAAACACTGAAAAGATCTCATGCTGAAATGAAAAAGGAAATCGAACACTCACCCAATCAACAGGAAAGGATGGGAAAAAGCCTCAGCAGCAGAATGGAGGAAGCAGAAAAAAGAATATTAGACCTGTAAGATAACACAGAAAAACTAGAATGCTCAAGTAAAGATTATGAAAAATTAAAAGAAAACCCAGAAGAGTGGAAAAACCAGGAAATGTGGGACACTATGAAAAGACCAAACCTCTGTGTCATAGGGATAGAGGAAGAAGAATTCCAAGAGAACAGTATTGATCAGATCTTCAACAGAATAATAGATGAAAATTTCCCCTCTCTCAATAATTGAGAAAAAAGAAAAGAAAAGAAAAGAAAATTTCCCCAAACTAATAAAAGACAAACCCATACCAATAGCAGAAGCACATAGGACACCAAATAGACAATATCAGAAAAGAAACTCTCCCCGCCATATCATAGTTAAAATGCTAGATGCCCAAAACAAAGACAAAATATTGAAAGCTACAAGAGAAAGACAAGTTGCATATAAGGGGAAACCTATCAGAATTACAGCTGAGTTTTCAGTGCAAACTATGAAAGCAAGAAGAACGTGGACCAAAGCATTCCCAGTGCTAAACGACTATGCCCACCCAGGTTACTATACCCAGCAAAAATGTCAATTATAATTGAAGGAGAAGGAAAAATCTTTCATGACATAAACAAGATAATAGAATACATGTCCAGAAAACCAACCCTTTAGAGAATACTTGAAGCAATTCAAAGGACAGAGGAGAGGACCAACTATCCCCAGGCACTTAGAAAGAGAAATTAATAAAAGCATAACTGCAGAAGTAGAAACCTAGACCAAAAATGCAAATGGATAATAAGGTGAAAGGAAGCAACACACATCTTTCAATAATAACCTTAAATATTAATGGACTAAACTCCCTGATCAAAAGACATAGACTGGGAGAATGGATTAGGAAACAGAACCCATTTATATTCTGTCTAAAAGAAACACATCTCACTCTGAAGGATAGGCACCAACTTAAGGTGAAAGGATGGAAAAAAAAGCAAATGTTACCAAAAAGCAAGCAGGAATTGCCGTTCTAGTATCAGACAAAATAGACTTTAAAGTAAACCTAAACAGAAGAGACAAAGAGGACCATTACATCCTTATCAAAGGAACAATTAACCATGAAGATTTCACAATCATGAATATATATGCACCAAACTCTGGTGCAGTGAACTTTATAAGCACAATTCTCCAGGACCTCAAGTCACAGATTAACCTCAGCACAGTAATAGTACAGGACTTCAATACCCCACTGAGCCCTTTGGATAGATCAACTGGACAAAGAATAAACAGAGAGACATTTGAACTGAACAATACAATACACTGAATGGACCTTATAGACATCTACCGAATATTCCACTCAAACACCAGAGAATACACTTTCTACTCAGCAGCCCATGGAACATTCTCCAAAATCAACCACATAATGGTCCACATTTGGAGAGAATGCAAATAAAACCTCCACAAATACAAAAAGATTGAAATAATTTCATGCATTCTAACAGACCACAGTGCAATAAAGCTCAATATCAACACCAGGATAAGACCTACTATCTACAAGAACACATGGAGACTAAACAACACTCTCCTGAACAATGAATGGCTCAAGGAAGAAATAAAGAAAGAAATAAAAGCATTCCTAGAACTAAACGAAAGTGACAGTACAACACAACAAAACCTATGGGATATTTTAAAAGCAGTCCTAAGAGGGAAGTTTATAAACCCTGGGTGCCTACATTAGAAAAACAGAAAGAGCACAAGTGAACGATCTGACACTGCAGCTAAAAACACTTGAGAGAAAACAGCAAATAAACCCTAAATGCAACAGACAGGAAGAAATAACAAAAATCAGAGCAGAAATCAATGCAATAGAAACAAAGAAAACAACACAAAGAATCAATGAATCCAAAAGCTGTTTCTTTGAAAGAATAAACAAGATAGACAGGCCTCTAGCCCAGTTAACCAAAAGAAAGAAAGAGCAACTCTAAATCAATAGAATTTGTGATGAAAGGGGAAACATCACAACAGACAACAAAAAGATCCAGATAATCATACAGGAGTGCTTCAAAAATCTATACTCTACTAAATTTGAAAACCTAAGAGAAATGGATGAATATCTGAAATCCTGGGAATCACCAAAGTTTAACCAAGAAGAGATTGACAGCTTAAACAGCCCCATAATATATGAAGAAATTGAAAATGTAATAAGAAACCTCCCAACTAAAAAAAGCCCAGGATCAGATGGTTTCATGGCAGAATTCTATAAAACATTTAAAGAGGACTTATAACCATTATTACTCAAACTGTTCAGAAAGATATAAGCAGAGGGAAATCTCCCAAATTCCTTCTATGAAGCCAGCATCGCTCTAATACCAAACCCAGGCAAAGATACAACCAAAACAGAGAACTAAAGACCCATCTCATTAATGAATATAAGATGCAAAAATTCTCAACAAAATACTTGCAGACTGCATACAGACCCACATCAAGAACATCATCACAAAAAAAAAAAAAAAAAGAAAAGATGTGACAGCCAGGTGTGGTGGCACATGCCTTTAATCCTAGCACTTTGGGAGGCAGAGACAGGCAGATCTTTGTGAGTTCAAGGCCAGCCTGGTCTGCAGAGCGAATTCCAGGACAGCTGAGGCTACAGGGAGACCCTGTCTCAAAAAGACCAAAAAAAAAGAACATCATCCATCATGACCAAGTTGGATTCATACCAGAGATCCAGAGATGCAGGGATGGTTGAACATAGGAAAATCAGTAAATATCATAAAACACATAAATGGACTGAAAGACAAAAACCAAAAAACCACACCATCATCTCAATTGATGCTGAAAAAGCCTTTGACAAAATCTATCATTGTTCCACGCTTAAAGTCCTAGAGGGAATTGGACTGGAGGGATCATTCCTCAATGTAATCAAAGCCATATACAGGAAACCCACAGCCAACATCATCCTAAATGGAGAAAAGACAGAAGCATTCCCCTTAAAGGTAAGAACTTGGCAAGGCTGCTCCCTGTCACCACTCCTCTTCAATATAGTCCTTGAAATGCTTGCTAGGGCAATAAGGCAAGAAAGAGAAATTAAAGGAGTATTAATAGGAAAAGAGGAAGTCAAGCTATCCCTTTTTGGAGATGATATAATAGTTTACCTAAGGGATGCTAAGAGCTCCACCAGAAAACTCCTAGAAATGATTAAGTTTCAGTAAAGTGTTGGGGTAAAAAATTAACCTGGAAAAATCAGTGCCCTTTCTTTACACCAAAAACAAGCAACTGAAGAAAGAACATAAGGAGACCTTTCCACTCACAATAGCCTTAAAAACAATAAGGTCCCTAGGAACAAACCTAACCAATGACACCAAAGATCTCTACAACAAAAATTTTAAACCCCTGATGAAGGAAATTAAAAGAAGACATCAGAAGATGTAAAGACCTCCCATGATCATGGATTAGAAAAATTAATATAGTAAAAATGTCCATTCTACCCAAATTAATATACAGATTCAATGCAATCCCAATTAAAATCCCCATGAGTTTCTTCGCAGGCTTGGAAAAAAAAATCCTTAAATTCATATGGAAAAACAAAAGACTCTGACTAGCCAAAGCAACCCTGAGCAAAAAAAGCAATACAGGCGGGACCTCTATACCAGACTTCAAACGATAGTACAGGGATATATAGTCATAAAAACAGCCTGGTACTGGCACAAAAACAAACCTGTAGATCAATGGAACAAAACTGAAGATCCAAACGAGCACATACAATTTCAGCCACCTCATGTTTGACAAAGGAGCCAAGAAGACTCAACGGAGGAAAGACAGCATCTTCAGCAAATGGTGTTGGCAAAGCTGGATCACCACTTGTAGAAGAATAAAATTAAACCCCTTCCTCTCCACCTGTACAAAAATCAACTCCAAAATGGATCAAAGACTTCAACATGAAACCCGAAACTCTGAAGGTTGATAGAAAGAAAAACGTTGGCAGCAACCTGCAGGACATAGGTGTAGGAACTTTCTTTTTTTTTTTTTTTTTAAATTTTCGAGACAAAAGGGTCTCCTGTAGCCCCAATTGTCTGGAACTCACTCGGTAGACCAGGCGGGCCTTGAAACTCACAAAGATCTGCCTGCCTCTGCCTCCCAAGTGCAGGATAAAGGCTGTGCCACCACACCTGCAGAGACTTTCTAAATCAAACAGCAAGCTGCACAGGAAATAAGATCAGCAATTGACAGGAGGGACCAATTCATTAAACTCAAAAGCTGTCTGTACAGATAAAGGAACAATCAGGGAAGTGAGAAAAACCCACAGAGTGGAAGGAAACCTCCACTACTGATAATATCTGACAGAGCATTAACTTCTCAGAATATAATAACTAACTTACTCAAAAACAAAGAAAAAAACAAATGACTCACTCAACAGATGGAGTAAAGTGCTGAAAATAGACTTCACCAATAAGGAAATAAAGATAGCTTAGGAAACAACATTAAGAAAAGTGTTAACATGGGCTGGAGAGAGTGGCCTAGCGGGTTAAGTGCGCCGACCGCTCGTACAGAGGACCCAGGGGGGTCGAGCCCAGCACCACACATGGCGGCTGAGAAACGTCTGAAACCCCAAGTTCCAGAGAAATCCAGTTCCAGGGGGAAATCCGGAGGCCCTCGTCTGAACCTCCGCGGCATTGCACAACGACACGGGTGGCATACCAAACCTGCATGCAACAGTACATTCATACATATACAGAATAAAGAAATTAATAAAAATAAAAAAAATAAATAAATAAAAAAAAAAAGTGTTCAACATCGCACATGGTGGCGCATTCCTTTTAAAAAACCAGCAGTTGGGGAGGCAGAGACTAGCGTTACTCTGGAAAAAAGATCAAACACAGTCTGGTCTACAAAATGAATTCCAGGACTCTGGGGGCTGCAGGGACACCCTGTCTCAAAAAGACCAAAAAAAAAAAAAAAAAAAAAAAAAGGGTCACATAGCTAATAAGTAGGAAGTGCAAAATAAAACCACTGTAAGATATCACATCACTCTGATAGGACTGGATAGGATCAGGAAAACAAATGATACCAGTGCCGTGGAGAGGTTGTGGGGAAGGGACACTCACCCACTGCTGTGGGATGTAAACTCATACATCACTATGGAAAGCAGGTGAAGAACACTTAAAAAACTCAAATGAGGGGCTGGGAGAGATAACTAGCGGTTAAGAGCACCGACTGCTCTTGCAGAGGACCCGGGTTCGATCCTCAGCAACAGCATGGGGCCAAGACGCGTCTGTAACTCCAATTCCAGGAGACTCCAGTTTCCAGGGGAATCCGAGACCCTCTTTCTGAACTCCGTGGCGTTGCACAACACCAGTGCACAAACCGCATGCAGACAAGTACATACACATTCAAATAAAAAAATTTAAAAAAGAAAAAAAAGACGCAAAACCAGCCTACCACCTGACCCAGAAATACCACTCCTGAGTATATATACACCGACAAGATTATCTTACAGCAGAGTACATGCACAGCCATTTTTTATTGCAGCTCTCTACACATTTTCGAAAGGAGCTGGAATCATCCAAAGGCCCCCTCAACCAATGATGGATAGAGAAAATGTGGTACACATCTACACAGTGGAGTTCTATGCAGCAGTAAAGAAATGACATCAATGAAACTTTGCAGGTAAATGGGATGGAACTAGAAGATATTAATGCTGAGTAAAGAAACACAGTCCCAGAAAAACAAATGACGAATGTATCCCACATCTGTGTATGCTAGCACCAAGGTACCCCTTTTGTTATTTGTAAGGCAAACGGAGCAACATTAAAATTACAATCCTTTTTACCTGAAAGCAACTGTGCTCTTACAATGTGAATCCCTTAACAGGTTCTAGAATTAACCTACCGTTTATTTTCAGACTTTGAAATATTGGTATATGGGTGAAGGGTATGTATGCAAATTTTAGAGTAATATAAAATTAAAAGGGAAAACTGTGAATCCTGAAATATGATTTGGAAATAACAAAGTTTGTTTTCAGACGACATAATTTTAGTATAGGTGAGATATGCATATATTGAAGCAGTACAAGTTGGAGGGAACAGCAACAACAAAAGAACTGGTCAAAGAACTAACTTAAACATGAAGTGCTCTCCCCAAAAACGGTAATTCTTTGCTTTTAAAAACTTTGAAGACTCAGAAAAAGATGCAGACATGTATAGCAGAAGGCATGAACGTGGGTGGGGTGTTGGGGGCGTATGGAAAGGTAATGAGTCTAAATTGGACCTAAGAAATGAGGTATGGGGGCGGGAGAGATGGCCTAGCGGTTTAAGAGGCACCGACTGCTCTGCAGAGGACCCGGTTCGATCCCCAGCCGCACCCACATGGCGGCTGAGAACCGTCTGTTAACTCCAATTCCATGATAACTCCAGTCCAGGGGATCCGACAAAGCCCGCTTCCGACCTCCGCGGCATTTGCACGACAGGGTGAACAAACCTACATGCGACAGTACATTCATACATAAAAATAAATAATAAAAATTAAAAAAAAGAAATGATGTATGAAATGTTAATAAAATAAAAAATATATGCAAAAAATGAAAACAAAATGTAGTTAGAGGACAGGAGAGATGATGGCTCAGTAAGAGTGCTTACACAGGACCTAGGACCTGTATTCCAATCTCTAACGCCCACAGAAGAAGTTGGACTTGAGGGGCTGGAGAGATGGCCTAGCAGGTAAGAACGCCGACCACTCTTACAGAGGATCCGGGTTTTGATCCCCAGCAACCCACATGAAGGCCGAGGAACCGTCTGAAACGCCAATCCAGGAGAACTCCATTCCAGGGGAATCCGACACACCGTCTTCTGACCTCCGCGGCAGTTGCACGACACGGGTGCACACTTACATGCATAAGTACATGCATACGCATACAGAAATAAATAAAGTAATAATAAAAAAAAAAGAAGTTATGACTTGGCCTATGAATGCTCTAGCAATGGAGGCTACAGAGACATAAGGATCCCCGGGATTTACTGACTTCCAGCCTTATTCCTGGTTCAGCCAGAAACCCTTTATCAAAGGGAGATGGAGCAGGCGAGTCAATGTTCTCCTCTGGCCCCCATGCCTGAATGTGCACACACATCCATGTGCCCGTACAACACACACACACACACACACACACACACACACACTTTTATTAAAATGTGTTTAAAAAATGGCCAGGGGTGATGGCTCAAGCCTTTAATCTCAGCACTCTGGAGTGCCCAGATGGCAGCTAACAATTTCCAGTTCCAGGGATCCAACACCACCTTCTTCTAACCTTGGCGGGCATTGCATGACATGAGTCACATACATGCAGGAAACAAAATAAAAATAATAAATAACAGAAAGAAACCTCATACACTACTTGTGGCACATGCCTGTAACCTCAGACCTTGGGAAGCAGAAGTGGGGGTGGAGTTAAATAGTGAGTCCAGGCTAGCTGGCCTACACAAGACCCTACATCAACAAACATGTTTTTTTTTTTTTTTTTTTTTTTTTTTTTTTTTTTTGTTTTTTTTTTTTTTTGGTCTTTTCGAGACAGGTGTCCGCGCCCGGCTTCGAAATTTTTTAAGTAATTAGAGTACACCTAAAAGTTCAGCAGTCTTCAAAAATTATTGAGCATAAAAATTACTGTGAGGCTGAGGGTGTAGCTCAGTGGTAGAATATCTGCCTTGCATACGTGAAGCCCTAGGTGTATTCTCAGTAACACAAAATAAATAATAAAAGCTAAACATTTTAGCTTGGTGTGATGGCATACATCTATATAATCCCAGCACTTGGAAGGTAGAGCAAGAAAGATCAGGAGTCCAAGGCCACCCTGGGTACTGGAGTCTTGTCTCAAGTGCGGTGGGGTTTAATGGAGATGGGTTTGGTTTGTTGTGTTTTGTTGTTTTGTTTTTTTTTTTATAAGGTTTATCTTTGATTTATTTTTCTTATTATTTTTATGTGTATGCAGTGTTTTAACCTTAGTTTAATTTTTTTTTTTTTGTGTACTAGTGCCACCTGGGTGCTGCAGAGGCCAGAGAATGTGTCAGATCTCCAGACGATGGAGTTAAGATGGGTGTTAGCCACTGTAGGTGCTGGAAACCAAATCCTAGGTCCAGCTGCAGGTAAGAAGTCAGTGCTCTTACCACTAGCCATCTCTCCAACAGGAGCTATGTGTTAATTTTTTATTGTATTTATTTATTTATTTTATTTAGTGATCTTGGTCTGTTCAGACAGGGTCTCCCTGTACCACCAGACTGTCCTGGAACTCACTCTTAAACCAGGCGGAATGGCCTTGAACTCACAAAGATCCACCTGCCTCTCTCCCCTCCCAAGTGCTAGGATAATAAGGCAGTGCACCACCAACGCCAGCTATTTTTTAGTTTATTTCTTTTTTTTTATTGTCTTTTTTTTGAGACAAGCTCTCCTGTAGCCCCAGCTGACTGGAACTTGCTATGTAGATCAGACTGGTTTTGAACTCCAAGAGATCTGCCTGCTTCTGCCTCCTGAGTGCTGAGATTAAAGGCATGTGCCACCACACCTGGCCAGCTATAACTATTTTTGAAAAAAAATTAGGAGAATAGATAGTGTTAGAAAGTTAAAATCACCAATTTCTCTAATAAAAAAAGGTATAGGGGGCCCATTTGATAGCTCAGCAGGTACGGATGCCTGCTGCCAAGCCTCATGGTTTAACACAATCCTGATGACCATAGAGGTGGAAGTTGTTCTCTGACCTCCACATTCACAGGTACACACACACACATATAAATAAATAAATAAGTAAATAAAAATAATAATAGGGACTGGGGGGACGATTAGGCAGTTAAGAATGCCCTACTCTTGCAGAGGCCTTGAGTTCAGTTCCCAGCATCTACTGGGTGGCCCACAACTGCCTGTAACTCCCGCTCTAGGGGGTCCATTCCATCTTTTGGCCTTTATAGGTACTTGTACAGGTGGACACTTGTGCACACACTTGTGCACACACACCACACATGCACACATGCGTGCATAAAAAATAAAGTAAATCTTAATTTTTAAATTAAAAATAACTTTAAAAATAGAAATTGAGAAATCAAGAGAGAGAGAACACTTGATATTTTGAGCTATGTTGATAAATAATAGAAGAAACACGGCGTGGATGCCTTTGGGGTATGGAAGGGAAACGGAAGACCGGTAAGGGCAGAGATAACTAATTTTTATTGTATCGTTTTTAGTACTATCTGACTCTATAAAATTTTAAGCACTTGGAAGATCTGAGGGTTTGACATTTCTAAACTGAAGATTCTTCATCCTTAGTTCAATGTCTATGAACCCCCCGAGTCACTGATGTCTTAAAATAGGCTGGCGTGTTTGAAAGCTTCTATGGTGCAGAATGAGAAGAGTAGAGGAAGTCCATGCCTTTCATCTTTAACTTTCTAGATTTAGCCTTCAGGAGGTTCACTAACCTTCCAAAACATCACCCACTTAAATTCTGATTTTATTTACAACAGAGTAAAGAGGTTTACATAACTGTGACACTAAAGTCAAGAAAGTGTGGGGTAATGAAATGCCACAGCTCAGTGTAGTGAGATACAGACAGAAAAATCCTAACTGATAACAGCAAGTTGAACGTGTTTGTGTTTATTGCTCTGTTCTTTTCAATAGCCAAGATATGAAGCCAGCCTAGATGTCTAGGAACAGACGAATGGTTCAAAAATAATAGTTTTATTCAGTCTTGAAGAACGAACAGGTAAGCATATGGAGAGTTTAGTACCCATGACTGTCTTCATTTTGGTTCCCCCTCTCCTAATAATGAACTTGGTAGCCTAATTCTTTTTTAATTTTATTTATTTTATTTTTTCAATTTTTTTTTATGTGTATGAATGTACTGTCTGCAATGCCACAGAGGTCAGAAGAAGGTGTTGGATTCCCCTGGAACTGGAGTTAAAGACAGTTCTGGTTCTTAGCCGCCATGTGGATGCTGGGACTCAAACCCAGGTCCTCTGCAAGAGCAGTCAGCGCTCTTAACCACTGAGCCATCTCTCCAGCCCCGGTAGCCTAATTCTTTAACCTACATATACTACACACATGTACTTACCAATCCTGGACCCCTGTTTGCATTGGGCTATACACACCCTCTCTGAACAATGTACGAGTAAGTTTCTCCTCCTCTGACAATCATCAAACTCGGACAGTTTCTGTTCAAATACATTCTCAGTGTATCTAGGTTAAAAGAATAGAAAGACTAATCCAATGCGAACTGGTTTTGGGTGGGTGTGCAGTAAGCAAAACTGTCCTCAAGCAAAACTTTTAGGGAGAACCCCCTTTTAAGCAATTTTTGCCTAGGGATAACTGGACATGCTTATGATTGAAATAAAAAAGCATTATGGGAAGGAACATAAGCAGTAGAAAAATGATTATATGACCTAATCAATCAAAATAGAGAACTGCCTTTACTATACTGCTTAATATCCAAACTCCTCCTTCTCTTGAACCCCATAAAAGGAAACCCCAGTAATAGCTGGGTTCGTGGCTTATCTTCACTCATGTGGCTTGCTGCTCCTTTGCAGTGGATTCTGGTCGTTTTTCCTGCTTTGCTTTAGATGACTTTTCCATGCTCCTTTGACAGCTGTGTGGGCTTTTATTGCAATTCTTCAGATAAGAGGCAAAGAACCTGGAAATGCAGGAGTTCCTAGTCACTGCCACATTTCCTCTAGGCTTGGACAAAGACAGCCTTACTCTTAACATCAGTTTCAGCCAAGAGGGACCTGAACTGCTCTGGGAACCTGCCCCTTCAGAATTTCCTTGAAATTATGTTCTCAAGCAGGGTCACTCTTTCTTTTACTGAAGTAGTATATCCAGGATGAAATGAGGAAAGACAAATGGGCCCTTTTCAGAGGATCTTGTCCTTTCTGCCCCTTCCTGGCTTAGAACAGTGCACATGTGCATATACGCGTAAACAGATGTTAGAACAGTGCGCATGTGCATATACACGTAAACAGATGTAGCAATTTCAGTGCTTTCAGTGAGATGAAGACAGTTTGCAGAGCTTGATGTATAAAATATACACATATATATTCATACATTATTCTGGGCTAAGAGCAACAAGGGATTCAAGTTATAATGTTCCCAAGTCACACTAAGAGCATACAGTTCAGTGAGTTTGTCTACATTGTAACAAGCTAAGAATAACTTTTTGGTTCCAAGGTTAAGTAAAAATCATTTGTCCAAAGCATGTCCATATGTGTGAAAGTCCTGGCCTAGACCTCAACCACCAGTAATGGAACTGGATATCATCATGTTAACATGTGGTTCTCTCATAGGTAGTCTAACATGCACACACACACACACACACACACACACACATATATATATATATATATTAGATGAAAGTACAAGGGAGACTATGAAGAGAGACAAGAATGTCTAAAAGGAGGGTGAAGGGAGAAGAAACACAAAATAGTGTGTATTTTCTTTCATATGTGGAACCTAGATTTCTACATATATGTATATATACATACATATGTATGACATGAAAGCGGAGGGGAAGGAAGGGATGGGGGTGAGGATGGAGGGATGGGAGTGTCTAGGTGGGGCAAATATGAGCAAGGTGCAATATGGGTCTGAGAAGTCACAGTGGCGTTCACATCTGCCCAGGCCCAGGGCTCCTACTGCCTTCTGCCCTGGTCAGAGAAACTTCTTTTTGCTCTGGGTGACGGCGAATACAGACTCATAACCAGTCAAAATGCTGAGAATTAATGACTGCTGACTGCTCATCTCTAAACCGGATACCTATATCACCTCCTCTAAGACCTAGGCTAGGGAATGTTCTGGAAAAACAAGATAGTGGGGAAGACTGCTATGAAACATTGTCTTATGGATGTGACGTGGCCCATATTAATCATGAGCTCCCTGCAGGCATGGCTAACTACTTGAGATGGGCACACACACACACACACACACACACACACACACACACGCACCCTGAATGTAGAGGAGGATAAATTGGGAAGAAGTGGGTCTTCAGGAATGGGGGTGGGTGGGCAAAAGGGGGTATCAGGAGGTGAATATGTTCATAGTACATTGCAGTCACGTATGAAATTATCAAAAATTAAGTAAAAATAATTAAAAGAAAAAATATACTGAAACTCATTCTGTATGCTAACTAAAAAGGTAATTTGAGGAAGATGAATGTGCTTGGAGTAAATAGCATTGTTCCAGGATAGCTAAGAATTAGAGTACGGAGCACAGCTCACTGTGGGTAGGTTACATGAGAAAATCCTTGTGATGGTTGTGATCCTACAGGAGCGAGACCTGATCAAACTTCACCTCTACTGTGGATCGAGATTCAAGGTAGACTTGCCTGGGGGTGTTTAGATGTGAAAAGAAATTCCAAACTAAATGAAGATATCACAGTTTATCGTGAAACATAATGACATCGCTTGATTTCTTGGAAAATCCACCAGGATGAGGAAGCCATGCCTTCAAAGGCGTTGTTCCAAAAAAATAACAGAAGCAAAGGAAGAGGAAGAGTGAGTCATAGGCAAACTGTCACAGGTTCATATACCATATGAAGGGGTCATCAGTTACAGATGATACCAACCATCTATTGAGAAGACATAAATGGATCATCCGGGAAAACTAGGATTAACTAGAAAGGACAGGAATGGGGATGTAACCAAATGATAAGGTGCTTGCTTAGCATATGTGAGGTCCCAGGTTCAATTCCCAGGACATATACATACACCATAGTTTCGTAAGAAGTCAGATTACAGGGCGGGAGAAATGTCTCAGGGGTTAAGAATACTTGCTGCTCTTGCAGAGGACCTGGGTGAGGTTGCCACTGCGCACGTGGTAGCTAGTAATGGTCTGTAACTCTGACTCCCTCTTCTGCTCTCCATGAGTGTTTCATGAATATGGTGTACTTAAAATACATGTAGGCAAAACACCCAACCACATGAAAAATGCATTTTTAAAATTATAAGAAGTCATATTTCGAGATAATAGTTCTTCCATCAAATTTGAGTTAAAAAGAAATCTGGGGCTGGGAATGTAGCTCAGTGGTAGATTACTTGCCTAACATACACAAAGCCCTGGGTTCAATCCCCAGCACTACATAAACCAGGCACCATGGCATAGGCCTGTAATGGCGGGAGGATCAGAAGTTCAAGGTTGTGTTGAGTTTAAGGCCAACCTGGGCTACATGAAAGAAAGAAAGGAAGGAAGGAAGGAAAGAATGGAAGGAAAGAAAAGAGGCAAAGATAAAAAGTTCCAGATGGAAAATGCTCACCAAGTGCTTGAAAAATCAAACCTGACCACATCCTGGTGAAATTTCTAAACCCCAAGGATAGGAAGGGAATCTTAGAATCTTCCAGACAGATGTAGTTGCCTAAATGAAAAGACAATCAGGCCAAGTTCATCTGCAATACTTGACTCTAGATATAGTGAAAAACAACATTTGCAGATATTTGAAAGAGAAATAAAACACAATTTTAGCACCAAAAGAAAGAAAGAAAGAAAGAAAGTAAAGAAAGAAAGGGCCCTGAAATCAAGGTTTCTATTCTGAGACAACTGATTATTATATTTATATAAAAAGCAAAATTTTGACAGACATTTTTCTGGTAAACAATAGTACAAAATAAACTGAAATTATATAGACCTGTACCTGTTCCAAAGAAACTGGTTAAGAAGGACTTCAACTGAAAACTTAAAATTCAGAATAAAAATTTCAAAATAGGGGCTGGAGAGTTCGCTCAGTGGTTAAGAGCTCTGGCTGCTTTTGCATAGGACCCAGTTTCAATTCCCAGCACCCACATGGCAGCTAACAACCCTCTTAACTCCAGTTCCAGTGGAATCTGATGCCCTCTTCTGAACTCCATGGGCATTGCATGACACAAGTGGACTTACACAAGTGCAGGCTGTACACCCATACAGACAAAATAAAATAATAAATAAAATACTTTTTAAATCTCAAAATAGCATAAGATAAGAAAGCATGTAAGAAACAGTGGTAAACCTTAAATTAAGCACAATTCATAGTTACATCTAAATAAACAATGTTAATATGATTGCAGATTGCCAAAGATGATTAGGAGCCATTCTTTTTTTTCAATTTTAAATTTTGTAAAAAAATTTTTATGTGTATGAGTGTACTGTCTGCATGTAGGTTGATGCAATGCCACAGAGAGAGGTCAGAAGAGGGCGTCAGATTCCCCTGGAACTGGAGTTAAAGATGGTTCTTAGCCGCCATGTAGGTGCTGGGAATCGAACCCGGGTCCTCCGCAAGAGCAGTCAGCGCTCTTAACTGCTGAGCCATCTCTCCAGCCCCAGGAGCCATTCTTGAAACAGACAAGTCATTTTATAAAGATGGAAAAATAGCTGGGCGTGTTGGTGCACGCCCTTAATCCCAGCACTCGGGAGGCAGAGGCAGGCAGATCCCTGTGAGCTCAAGGCCAGCCTGGTCTACAGAGTGAGTTCCAGGACAGCTGGTATTACAGGGAGACCCTGTCTCAAAAAGACAAAACTAATAAATAAATAAATAAATGACAAAAAAAAAAGAAAGAAAAGAAAAATAACCTGGATCTTGACTTCTTTTAAAGATTTCTTTTACTTTTTAATTATGAACATGTATGTGTGATTCTGTGTGGGCATGGGCACATGTGTGCAGGTGTCTGTGGAGGCCAGAAATGTTGGGTCTTCTGGAGCTGTAATTACAGACAGTTGTGAGCTGACCCATACAGGTCCTGGGAACTGACCCTGTGCCCTCTGCAAGAGCAGCAAGTGCACTTAGCAACTGAGCCATCTCTTCTGAAACAGCCCTTTGACTTTTGATACTTTAAGAAATAAATGGCCTTGGATACAAAGCCTATTCAAAAGAAAGAAAGAAAGAAAGAAAGAAAGAAAGAAAGAAAGAAAGAAAGAAAGAAAGAAAGAAAGAAAGAAAGAAAGAAAGAAAGAAGGAAAGGAAGGAAAGGAAGGAAAGGAAAGGAAGGAAAGGAAGGAAAGGAAGGAAAGGAAGGAAAGGAAAGGAAGGAAAGGAAGGAAAGGAAGGAAGGAAATGAAGGAAAGGAAGGAAAGGAAGGAAAGGAAGGAAAGTAAGGAAAGGAAAGGAAAGGAAGGAAAAGAAGGAAGGAAAGGAAGGAAAGGAAGGAAGGAAAGGAAGGAAGAAAGGAAGGAAGAAAGAAAGAAAGAAAAAGAAAGAAAGAAAGAAAGAAAGAAAGAAAGAAAGAAAGAAAGAAAGAAAGAAAGAAAGAAAGAAATGGCCGGGCATGGTGGCACATGCCTTAACTTTAATCCCAGCACTCAGGAGGTAGAGTCAGGCAGATCTCTGTGAGTTCAAGGCCAGCCTGGTCTGCAGAGTAAGCTCCAGGCCAGCTGGGACTAAAGGGAGACCCGGTCTCAAAAAGAGCCCCCCTCCCAAAGAAATAAACAACAACAAAACCCCACTGAAGTGGGGTGGGACAAGCAATAGAGGTATGGAAGATGGCTGTTGGCTGGGCATGTGGCTCCACTGGTAGAGTGTTTGCCTGTGATGTATAAAGCTCTGGGTTTGATCCTTAGTGACAGAGAAACCGAGTGTGGTGGTGCACACCAAAATCCTAGCACTGAGAGGTAGAGACTAGAGGATCCGAGCTCACGGTCATCCTCAACTATTTAAGTTTAGCCTGGGATTCATAAGCCCCAGTCTCAAAAGTGAAAAAAGGAAGAAGGAAACAATTAAAGGTATTTAAAGCTGGGCGTCGTGGCACAAACCTATAGACCCGGCACGAGAAGGTGAAGCAGAAGGATCATTGGTTCAAGAGCAATCTGAACTATATAGTGAATCCTTATCAAAAAAATTAAAATAGGGGCTGGTGAGAAGGCTCAGTGATTAAGGCTGCTCTTGCAGAGGACACAGGTTTGGTTTCTAGCACCTCCCGTGGCAGCTCACATCCATTCATACAAACTCCAGTCCCAGGAATTCTGATGTTTTTTTCTGGCTTTTTTTTTTTTTGTCTTTTCAAGACAGGGTCTCCCTGTAGCCCCAGCTGTCCTGGAACTCACTCTGTAGACTAGGCTGGCCTTGAACTCACAAAGATCCGCCTGCCTCTGCCTCCCAAGTGCTAGGATTAAAGGCGTGCACCACCACGCCTGGCTTCTATAGGCACTGTATGCACACAAAACCCTTATACACATAAAACAAAAATAAATTAAATATAAATAAATTAAAAATTTAAAAAACCCAGTCCTATCCCTCAATACCTCAGAATGTTGACCTTACTTGGAAATAGGGTCTTTACATTGATGATCAAGTTAAAGTGAGGTCATGAGGGAGCCTAATCTAACAAGTCTGGTGTGCTGGGCATGGTGGGCATGCCTTTAATCCTAGCACTTGGGAGGCAGAGGCGGGCAGATCTCTGTGAGTTCAAGGCCAGCCTGGTCTACATAGTGAGTTCCAGGACAGCTGGGGCTACAGAGAGACCCTTTCTCACCCCCCCAAAAGGTGAAATTTGACGATAAAGGCAGACCTGCACAGGGAGAAGATGGTCTAAATCATCACCAGAGAGCGTCTGTAACTGTAAGGCCAACAGGATCTGTGTGAATGACTTTTCTGGGAATGCCTTCTGTTACAAAGGGGAATCCTGTAACTAAAGTTTATTTTATATTTTGAGATCATTTAACACCATTTCAGCTTGTTTACATTGTAAATAATCTCATTAGGCATTGTGCTCCTCATAAGATAAATATATAGCTTTAATTGCTCATGATCCTCCCTTGCCCCTGACCCAGAATAGTACATAATACTGTATGTTGTCAAATATCATCTCTAGGAGCAGTGGCATTGAAAGCATGAATTATTCCTAGTTTATGTTTCAAACAACAGGTGGAAGTATATATATTGGTAACATCTGCTGGTGGTTGTGTGAGCTGTTCTGTGTCTGTAGGGGTCAGAAAGGGAAAATCCTCCCCTGATAAGACAAAGTTCCTCATTTCTTTCCATGCCATGCTGATGTGGTATTTGAATAAAGAGAGTGTGTCCTTGGTTGGAAGAACAGTCCTGCCAAAAATCAGAAGGGACAAGCAAGTTGGGTTCGCTCTTCATTTTGATTGACTCCAGGAATCAGACTGTCTTTGTTCAGGCTGCTGCAGTGTGGCATCTCCACCACAAAGAACCTAATGAATGCCAGGTCCACAGGAGGCAGGAATGTCCCCTCCCCCATCCCCCCTCGCCCCGCCCTCCCCACCCCCAGCCATCAGAAGAGAACATTTGCCAGCGCTTGCAGCTCAGATTCTGGCGTCTAGGGCTGTTATGGATACTTTGCTGAAGATGAGCCAAGACATCCATATACAAGTAAGTAGAAGCACCAGGAGTGCCGTGTGATGATACAGCTCCAAGCCCACAGACAGCAAATGCTACAGAAAAGGACAATTTGTAGGGCAAAGAAGAGCTCATTGAAAAAAATAAGGCACCTTTTTTGGTTTTCAACCATGGACACAGTGTACATATATGGTAAAAATGCTCACAAACAGAAGAACATAACTACTTTCAGATAAGAAAGAAAGAATATTTCTTTTTCAGAATTAGGCATCTTGAGTTGTTAAAAGTAGATAACGCAGAGGCAGGCGGATCTTTGTGAGTTCAAGGCCAGCCTGGTCTACAGAGTGAGTTCCAGGACAGCTGGGGCTACAGGGAGATCCTGTCTCAAAAACACCCCCCCCCAAAAAAAAGTAGATAACGGATAAACAGGACTTGTCTAAGACAAGCAACAATGTCAACGTGAGATGGGTAGGTTGTAAACAAAGGTTTGCACTTTCCCTAAGACAACTACTTGGATACTGTGGTGGTTTGAATGAAAGCATCTCCCACAGGTTCCAAGCACTTCAACACTTGGTCCTCCATTGGTGGTGTTGTTTGAGGAAGGTCATGGAACTTTTAGGAGGTGTGGCCATGCCGGAGGAAGTGTATCACTGGGGGTGGGCTTTGAGGGCATACGGTCTCGTCCCACTTCCAGTCTCTTTCTGCTTCCTGTGCCTGCTTGAAGATGTGAGCATTCAGGCCTCTGCTCCAGCCACATCTGCCAGCAAGCCTCCCCACCATAATGGACCCTTGTTCCTCTAGAACCATCAGAAAAAAGTAGCTAATACGGATATGTCAAGAAAAGACTTGCAAATTTTTGCTTTTTCTCTAAACACCTTTCTTACAAGGTCTTGCTAACCAGACGCTAGAGGAGTAGTAAAGGAGACTTGTGGGTCTTGTCTCCCTTGTATATTGTATCCTCTTTTGGGCACACACACATTTTTTCTTTTAATCTCCACAGCTCACAACAGGGTATCTGTGATGTAAAAGGAGGGCAGGGCTGGGGCTTTTGTGGATGGGACCTAGTATGATATTCACAGACATCTACTTCCACTTCGTTGGATGGTAGCCTTGCTTATATCCATGCCTGGTGGCCTTGGGGTCCTTGTCTTGGCTCAGGCAGGCACTAGCGGTCCTACTTAGCATCTGGCAGGACTTGATCCTTTCAAAATACTGTAACAAAATACCTTAGCTGGGGTGGCTTATGAAGAGGAGAAACATTTCTCTCAGCTCTGGAGGTTGGGAAGTCTAACAGATTCAATGTCTGGTAAGAAGGGTGGGGACAACATTCAGACCATAGCATGGTACATGCTCCTTCATGTCAAATGAACATCTGTCCTTAGCCTACCCTGCAGCCTCTGTGGTGCTGTCAGCTCTGTCCTCATTCTGGAAGCCAGCACCTCAAGGACGTGCGGGAACTTCTGAGTCCTTTCCTCATAGGAAGTGAAGTAAACCTGGCTCTCGCACATGATCTTTCTCTGCCTCACCTTACCATGGAGCAGTTCTGCTCTTCCCCACATGGTGGGGAGGAGACCACACAATGTGGCAGACGCCTCCAAGTGTTCTCAATGGACAGCCAGGAACTCCTCGCTCTGACTCCAGCTTTCCCGACACCATAGTATCCCACTTCTGGTACCAATATCCCCACAAACCACTTCTTCTTAGGCTTCTGCCCAAAGAAAGATGGTCAGAAAATGCATCTCTCTTCTTTAAATAGAAGACAAGACCAAGATGGAAAAGGTGATTTCATGGCAAGCCCTTCACAACTGAGTTCATCCACCTGCGGCTTTTATTAACCCCACTGTGGCAATCAGACAGTCCTTTGACTGTGCTTCTGAAACAAGGACTTCAGGACACTCTTTTCTCTATGGTCCAAGCCTGATTTTTTTCTTTTTTCTTTTTTTTTTTTTTTAATCTTGTCTTGCTGTAGATTTTTAAAGTCCTCTTTTGTGCCAGGTCAGAGATGCATACCTGTGATTCCAGCACTTGGGAATGACCACGAGTTCAAGGTCAGTCCAGCCTACATAGCGAGAACTTGTGTCAAAATAAGAAGTAAATAATCTTATTTTGGTGATGAAAAACTGACCATAAAGTTTCTTTTTTCTTCTCCTATCCCTGTTCTAGCTATCTAAATCCCCACTTAGGCAATGGATTACTAAGGAAAAGAAGAGTATTTAACACATGTAGAGCTGTAAAAGAGAACAGCACATTTGTTTAAAGCAGAGATGTTACCCTTGTTTACATAGATTTCTATAGACAGAGGAAGCACGTTACTTTCAATTGCTTATGAAATATTCATTAAAATAATCACATACTTGGCTCAAAGAAAATTTTCATGAATTTCAGAACATAAAGATTTTATAAACCACATTCTCTGCCTGCAATTCAATTAAGATAGAGAACAACACAGGAATATGAAAACATAGAAAGAGAGAAGCACGGCCATTTCAAAATTAAAGTGTGATTCTCAAAATAGTCCCTGAATCAAAAAAGAAAAGAAAATAGTCATTTATTTAGGCACTAACAAAAGGAGAGCAATTTATAGCAAAGTTTATGGGAAGTGGCTAGAGTTATATTCATGGGAAAATACAAAACCATGCATGCCTTTATCATTTTATGAAAGAAAGAATGGAAACTAATTAACTGGTCTTCTTTCTTTTTTTTTTTTTTTCTTTTTTTTTTTTTTTTTAATTTTTTTTTTGATTAATTTGTATTTATTTTCTGAAGTATTGCTGTTTATGAAGTGTAACTGTCTGCATGCCATAGTCCTGTGCCAACCCGTGTCGTGCAACGCCGCGGAGGTCAGAAGAGAAGGGTTATCGGATTTCCCCTGGAACTGAGTTCTCCTGGAATTGGGTCAGACGGTTCTTTTCTCGGTTCAGACGGTTCACTCGTCTCTACGGCTCGCCGGCATCCTTCTCGTCTCGGTCGTCGGCTGGCGGATCGGACAACCGGCCGTCCTCTTGTAACAGAGTGTCGGCACTCTTAACCGGCTAGAGCATCTAGGCTACTCTCCTCTCCAGCCCCTGGTCTTCATTTTCTTTCTTTAATCATTATCAATCATTGGCTGGGGTGTTTTTCCTAGTCCCTGGGAATCTTTGTGAGTGGGTTAGGAAAAGGGAAAGTGGGTATACAGAATTAAATATATTTTAAAATTCATTTTTTTGGACTGGAGAGAGTCAATGTCCTCACTCAGCAGTTCATAGGCAAAGGGCAAACTCTGGCTGTTCTTCGCGAGAAGCACTTGTTCGTTGGTTTCCCAGCAATCTATTATCAGGAACGACGCATCACAAACCACCCGTGTAAACTCTTAGTTCGCAGGGGGATTCAACACCCTCGTGCTGTGCCTCCGATGTTGCACCTGGCCATTCTCCTTGTTACTCTCTCTTCCTCTCTCTCTCTCGCTCCTCCTCTCTCTCTCTCTCACACACACACACGCACAACAACAACAACAAAAAAAAACCCCCCCCCAAAAAAAAACCCACCACTGAATTCTTAAAAACCATTCGCAGGGGCTGCAGAGCAGATCGGTCCCTTAAGCCAGGTTAAGGAGCGCCGACCGCTCTTACAGAGGACCTGGGTTCGATCCCCAGCACCCACATGGCGGCCGAGAACCGTCTGAAACTCCAATTCCAGGAGAACTCCAGTTCCAGGGGAATCCGAGACCCTCTTCTGACCTCCGCGGCATTGCACGACATGGGTGCACAGACTTGCATGCAGGCAGTACATTCAAAACACATACAGAAATAAATAAAAAAAAAAATTAAAAAAAAAAAAAAACATTCGACAGGGGCTGAAGATATGTCTCAGCAATTAAGAGCACTGGCTGCTCTTGCAAATGCCCCAGCTTCAATTCTCAGCACCTATATGGTAGCTAATAATTGTCTAAAATTCCAGCTCCAGGGGAATCCAACACCCTCTTCTGACCTCTTTAGGCATTACATGACAAGGATGCACTTACACACAGTCAGGCTATATACTCATATACATAAAAATTTTTTTAATTAAAAATTTTATTTTATGTGTGTGAGTGTATTGCTGCCTGTGTGTAAGTGTACCTGTGTTGTGCAGTGGACATCAGATCCCCTAGAACTGGAGTAATGGATGGTTGTTAGCTGCCATGTGGGTCCTGGGAATCAATCCTGAGTCTTCTGCAAGAGCATTCAGTGCTTTTAACCATGGAGCCATCTCTCCAGCCTCATAATTTTTTAATTAAAAAAATTCAACAGGACTGTAAAATAATGAAGACCAGATAGCTAAGTGAAAGAAGGAATTTAGAGATTATCAAGTCAGATTTGCCTACTTAAGATTAATTAGATTTGGGGCTAAAGAGATGGCTCAGTGGTTAAGAACATTGGCTGCTCTTGCAGAGAACCGTGGTTTAATTCCTAGCACCCACATGACAGCTAACAACTGTCCATAACTCCAGTTCTAGTGGAATCTGATGCCCTCTTCTGACATCTACAGGTACTGCATGACACCAGTGCACTTAACATGCAGGCAATATACTCATACACATAAAAATAAAAATAATAAATAAAATATTTAAAAATTAATTAGATCTTTCAGCTTATTAAAGCCAGGGTCAGCATATAAAGCTAAGTTCTCCCTAAAGTATACAGTAAAGAGTTATCTCGGGCTTTGGAGGTCTACTTATTCCTAACAAAGAACCAGTCCTTGACCTGTTTCTGGGAGACAACCTCTAAGCCCTCACAAAAGCTTGCTTGATAGTTCCTGGGTAGCTGAGGCTATGGGAAACTCCCAGTGGCTTATGGGAGCAATGTGGTTTATGGTTGGCATGGTATATCACATTGACCAGGGCTGGAGGCTCAGTAACTAAGGTGAGTCATGTAGATGTTCTAGACCTGGGTCGCTTTGTCCCAATAGAAACTCTGGATACACGAGCTCAGGCAAATGTTACTTATACTTAATTCCCTATCATCTGCTGCTGTTGATTGCTTTTTGTTTGTTTGTTTGTTTGTATGACAAGGACCTGGGCTGGAGAGCTGGCCCAGCCAGTAAAGGTTCAGGCTCACCATCAAAAGACAATGGCCTCAGACTCAGTACGTAGCTGAAGATGACCTTCAACTCCTGATCATCACTCCTCTCTCTCAAGCACTGGGGTCACAGGTGTGCACCACCATGCTTGCTTCTCCTTATTTGGTTCTGTTTCTGAGACAGAGTTTTGCTGTGCGATCCAGGCCGGCTTTGAACTCACAGTGCTGGGATTATAGGAGTGCAGCACCGCCTCATTTGGCACCTGTTGCTACACATTGCTGAGATAATTGAGCCGTTGGAATACAGCTTTGTGGAGGAGGAGGACAGCCAGGGCAACCGAAGCTGGCGCTCGCTTCTCTTGGACAGCTATGCGCCGTTGCCTTTGCTCATTTTTTTATTTTATTTATTTCTGTATGTGTCTGAATGTACTGTCTGCGTGCAAGTCTGTGCACCCGTGTCGTGCAATGCCGCGGAGGTCAGAAGAGGGTCTCGGATTCCCCTGGAACTGGAGTTCTCCTGGAATTGGAGTTTCAGACGGTTCTCGGCCGCCATGTGGGTGCTGGGGATCGAACCCGGGTCCTCTGTAAGAGCGGTCGGCACTCTTAACCGCTAGGCCATCTCTCCAGCCCCGTCTTTGCTCATTTTTAAAACAATTTTCCTCCCTCCCTCCCTTCCTTCTTCCTCTTCCTCCTTCCCCCTCCCTTCTTCCTTCCTCTTCCTCCCTCCTTTCCTTCTTTCCTTTCCATTATTCTATGTACATGAGTATACATGCCTGCATGTCATGCAGTACCTGTAGAGGCACACCTCAATGACGTACTTCCTCTAACCAGGCTTCACTTCCTGGAGGTTCCACCAGCTCCTGATAACACCAACTGATTAGGAATCCACTAATGGATGAAGCCATTGATCAGGTGGATCCAATCACATCCTAGAAGTCCATCCGCTAGCAACTGTGCCTTTAACACATGGACCTTTGGGAGGGCACTTCATATCTAAAGAAATAAAGACATCATTTGGGAACACCTCTAAAGGACCACATTCTTGACTTGTGAGATGGCTCAGCAGGTAGAGATGCCTACCACCAAGCTGGGACCCACATGGCGGAAGGCAAGAATGGACTCCACAAGTTCTCTGACCTTCACAAGTGCACGTGGCACATGTGCCTCCCACCTTGTGTGGCCAGCTTTAGTGTTAACCCGACACGTCTGGGTCGAGGGACCCTCAGTTGGGGGAGCTGCCTCCATTGGACTAGTCTGCGGACTTGTCTGTGGGGCATCTTCATGACTGTTGAGTGATATGGGAGGGTCCAGCCCACTGTGGGCAGTGCCACCCCAGGACAGGTTGTGTATTGTAGAAGAAAGCAGGCTGAGCACGGGGAGTAGAGGAGCAAGCCAGTAAACAGCATTCCTCCAGCTGCTAGCTTGGGCTCCCTCAGTGATGAACTGTGACCTGGGAGAGGTAAGATGAATCAACCCTTTCCTCCTCAATTTGGTATTGGTCAGAGTGTTTTGTCACAGCAATTGAAAGCAAACTAGAATACCCCTCCCCCCAGTATACATATATAAAAACACACAAATAAATAAATGTGCCTGTTTTGGTTTTGTTTTCTTTTGTTTGAGATAGGGTCTAGAATTTGCTAAGTAGCCCAGGGTGTTCTGGATCTCACAGAGATCTATCTGCCTGCCTCATCTCCCTAGTGCTGGGATTAAAGTGTGTGTCACCATGCCCAGCTAAATGTGCTTTTTTAAAAAAAGAGGAAATTCCTAAAAATGGATTAGCTGGAATTTTAGAAAAAGCAATTAAGACTTTTAAAGTTAAAAAATAGAACAAATTGAAATCAGAGTTGATCGGTACATTAACTTTGAATTGCTACATAACAAACAATGGCTTAAGACAACCTTCAGTTGCTATCCCGAGTTTCTGTGGGTCAGAGGTCTGGCACTGCTGAACTGGGTTCCCTGCCTCATAAGACTTCAGTTAAGAGGCCAGGCAGTGCTGAGTTCTCATCTGATGACCAGAATGGAGAAGAGTCTGCTTTCAAGCTTACTGTATAATTGGGGGCAGGAGTCGGTTTTCATCAGGCCCGGCGCTCAGGCTTCATGCAGCTCTCTGCCAGCTGGAAACTGCTCTTGTTTTCTTGCCTCCTGAGCCTCCCCTCAGTGCAGCTCACAGTGCAGACACTTGCTACATCCAGGGCAGAAAGAGAGGCTGGCAAGCCAGCCATGGGACACTCTTGTAAACTCAGCACTCAGGAGGCTGAGGCAGGAGGATTATCATGAGTCTGAGCCCAGCCTGGGTTACCATACTAAAATTTTTTTTCTTTAAATGCCGGCTTCATTGGTGGACCGAGATTCAGATAAAAAAATGACAGGAAAGTAAATCAACCAGTGTATAAAGACCAAAGATGGGGGCTGGAGAGATGGCTCAGCAATTAAAAGCACTGGCTGCTCTTGCAAAGGACCCAGGTTCAATTCCCAGCACCAGCATGGTGGCTACAACCATCCATAACTCCAGTTGCAGGGGAACCAGTGGTCTCTTCTGGCCTCCGAGAACATTGTATGACATGGGTGCACTTAGATACATGTGGGCAATACACTCAGACACAAAAAATAAAACTTTTTTTTATAAGCATTGCAACATTTTAAAATTGTATTTATTTTTTTGTATGTGTATGAATGTACTGTCTGCATGGAGGTTTGTGCACCCGTGTCGTGCAATGCCAAGGAGGTCAGAAGAGGACATTGGGTTCCCCTGGAACTGGAGTTAAAGATGGTTTTCAGCCACCATGTGAGTACTGGGGATGGAACCCTGGTCCTCTACAAGAACAGTTGTCGCTCTTAACCACTAGGCTATCTCTCCAGCCCCCCAAAATAAAACATTTTTAAAAAGACCAAAGACTTTTAATCCTAGCACTTGGGAGGCAGAGGCAGGTGGATCTCTGTGAGTTCAAGGCCAGCCTGATCTACATAGCTAATTCCATGACAGCCAGAGTTACAAACAGACCCTGTCTCAAAAAAAAAAAAAAAAAAAAAAAAAAAGAAAAATATCACGTGGAGGAAAAAGAACAGCCCTAGTAATTATTCTCAGTAAGATTGAAAATTTCCATTGCTAATAGAAAAAAATTTAAAACTCTATATGATCAAATGAAAATTTTAGGGAGAATTTCCTTTGACCCTAATATAAATGGAATTGGACCAATAAACATGAACTTCCAACTCTTTTTATTAAACCAAACTATATATAATTATATATATTCCCCCCCCCTCTCTCTCTCTCTCTCTCTCTCTCTCTCTCTCTCTCTCTGACATA
>VZQC01015407.1:1158005-1205169 GCA_009823505.1 Rhizomys pruinosus
TTCTGCCTCCCAAGTGCTAGGATTAAAGGCATGCACCACTAAGCCCGGCAATCAGTATGATCTAATTACTGTGTAGTCCTTCCAGTCCCATTTTCCTTTTACTCTAAATGTAAAAATCATTATTATTGTTGTGGGTGGGTGTGTACACGTCACAGTCAGAGAACAGCTTTTTGGAATTATTTCTCTCCTTTTGCCTTTATGTGGCTTCTAGGAATTGAATTCAAGGCTTGTGGAGAAAGCACTTTTATCCACTGGGCCTGTTGGACTCAAACTGCCACACTCACAAAATTAACTAATGAGGGGCCACAGATTAATATGAAATTTATTTAATTTGCTGGTGCACCAGGACCCAATTAAGAAAACTGACACATCAAGGGAGCCAATTGTTGATCTGTCAGGGACGCAACCCATTCCACACAGGGATGAGCGACCTCGACTGTCTGTTACAGAGAACTTTTTTTTTTTTAATTTTTATTTATTTATTTATTTTATGTGTATGAATGTACTGTCTGCATGTAGGTCTGTGTACCCGTGTCGTGCAATGCCGCGGAGGTCAGAAGAGGGTCTCGGATTTCCCTGGAACTGGAGTTCTCCTGGAATTGGAGTTAGGATGGTTCTCGGCCGCCATGTGGGTGCTGGGGATCGAACCCGGGTCCTCTGCAAGAGCCGTCGGCGCTCTTAACCGCTAGGCCATCTCTCCAGCCCCTGTTACGGAGAACTTTTAAAGACAAAAACCACCAACTAGAGGAATTTGGTGACATCATACATACACAATTGCAAGGCTATAGAAACACAATGCAAGCAGTAGTGACCTTTAAGCTGATTGGCTGCGTTTAGCAGAGTGAAGTCCCTTGGAGAGGAGTGGGCTTCTTAGGGGGTAGGAAGCATTCCTACAGGGCTGGGAAAGTTCATCCTGACCTCAGGTAGCTGTGGGAACTAGGAGCTCAGGGTCCGACTGGATTCTTGTGTCTAAGGTAGTCGGGGGAACCAGGCTTGCTTCAACTAGATAGCTCTTTCTGAGCTGTCCTAACAGGGCCATTCCACTGGCCCATTGTTTGTTTTCTGATTAGATGAAATTGAAAACCTCAGGATTTTTTTTTTTTTTTTAGTATGGTTTTGCTTTACATTTCCTTGAGAGCTAAGGATGTTGGACATTTTTTGTGTGTGTTTATTGGTCAGAAAATTATTATCATTAATGAGAAAATTGAACAAAGTTGCTGGAAATGCCACTATATAAAGCACAATAGTGTATTTGTGCATCACTGACTGCGTGCTCCTCCATCAGCAGAGCCGGGCTGACATGCTTCTGTGTCATGATGGACAGAAATCCCTTGAAACTAGGAGCTGAAATAAACTTTTCTCCCTTAAGTTGTTTCTGTCAAGTATTTTGGTCATTAAAGATGCAAAAATACCTAATATGATGGGTGTTGAAGTGCATGCACTTGTGAGACTGAGTTCCAGGCTAGCCTGGGCTACATAGCAAGATCCTGTGTCAAAAAAAATAAAAACCAACAAATGACACTGTGTCCTTAACTGTCTTTGAAACAATTCACTGACTCCCCCAAGTTTAAAACTGCATACAGACAAATGTGGTGGCATCTATCTTTACCCTTGAACTTGGGATTAGAGGCAGGAGAATCAAGAGTTTAAGGCTAACCTGTCTATACAGCAAGTTGAGGCCAGACACCAGACCCTGTCTCAAAAAATAGAAGGCCAGCCTGGTCTACAGAGTGAGTTCCAGGAGAGCTGGGGCTATAGGGAGACCCTGTCTCAAAAAGACCAAAATAAATAAATAAATAAATAAATAAATAAATAAATAAATAAATAAATAAATGAAAATAAATAGAAAACCAAATAAACAACAAAAGAAAACAAAACAAAAAACAAAAAACCTACAAAGAAACTCTGGATATACATTAGAATTAAAACTTAAAAAAATGTTTTCTGGAAAGGATAGATAGATAAATATCATTAGAGGATGGATCATATACATGAAACTGAGAAAAACAACATGGAAATTTAATGAATGATAAAAATAATATTCCCTATAAAGGGGAAAAGATATACTCTTTAGTAAGTAATGTTAGAATGGATGGCTTAATATTCCATTCAATACAACATTAAAACAATGATATGCTCTTGCAAGAAAGTAAAACTCAAAGGATCTAACCTATAAATTAACAGTTAATAAAACCATGAAAGCACTATGAAAAACAAAATTAAGGAAGATAGAGCATTAATGAAAATTTCAAAAAGCATGAATCAGGAATAAAGCAAGATAGGAAGTCTTCTATCTGCCCAGGAAACAGATCTTACTGAAAAAAGTAAACCAGATTGAAATAGACAAGTTTAGGAATCAGTAGGTTCAAATTGTCATTCTTTCAGAATAGACATATATATATATATATCTATATATATATGTATATATATATATATAGTAATTTTTTTTTTTTTTTTTTTTTTTTTTTTTTTTTTTTTTATTTTTTTATGTTTTAGACTTTTTAATTTTTATTGAGCACATTTCATCCATTTCTTAATCAAATTTAGACTCATTCCCCCATCCATGCCCACCCCTCGATGCACAAGTTTACTCTTTTTCTTTTTTTTTTTTTTGTATTTTTGAGATGGGGTCTCCCTTTAGTCCCAGGTGGCCTGGACCTTGCTCTGTAGACCAGGCTGGCCTTGAACTCATAGAGATCTGCCTGCCTCTGCCTCCCGAGTGCTAGGATTAAAGGCATGCGCCAACATGCCCAGCGAACTTTACTCTTTTTTAAAAAATATTTTATGCCGGGAGTGGTGGCACACACCTTTAATCCTACTACTTGGGAGGCAGAGGCAGGCAGATCTCCGTGAGCAAGGCCAGCCTGGTCTACAGAGTGAGTTCCAAGCCAGCTGGGAATAAAGGGAGACCCTGTCTCAAAAAGACCGAAAATATATCTTATTCATGAATTTTATTTTATGTATATATGTGTATTGCTTGGGTGTATGTAAGTACACCCATGCCATGCAATGCCCACGGAAGACAGAAGAGGGTGTCAGATCCCCTGAAACTGGAGTTACAGATGGTTGTCAGCCACCATGTGGATGTTGGGATTTGAACCCAGGTCTTCTGCAAGAGCAGCCTGTGCTCTTAATTGCTGAGCCATCTCTCTAACCCGATCCAATAGATCTTACAGAAATCAACAAAGATACAGAGAGAGGCAAAGATTCAAGAAAAGTCAAAACATTCCTTTACCAGCTGTCAAGAGTTGCTGTAAAACTATAGCAATAAGATAATGGCCCTGGAATCAGGACAGAGAAGAGAACGGAAGCATGGTAACAGAGCCGCACATATGCAGAGAACAGAACGGAAGCATGGTAGTAGAGCCGTACATATGGAGAGACTTGACTCTTGAGCAAATCTGGGATCATAATGTCTGAAGGCCAAGCGGACTTTTCAACACATGATCCTGAAGCATAAAAGAGCAAAACTAAATTAGAAATTTTATAAATGGTGTTTTCTTCCTTTCCTCGTAGAGGATTATGCATGCCACCCATTGCCCTACGACGGACAATGCCTCTCTATTAGATACTTTTCTGTAGCTGTGATGAAACACCATGACGAAAAGCAATGTAGGGACAAGGCAGCAAGTGGCTGTCATCTGTTAGTTGCTTTCTCCCAGCATCTATCAGTTGGCAGCAGGTCTTCAGCTAAGGCTGGGGCTTCCTCACCGCCTTTTCCATCTATGCTGGGCTCTTGTCTGCCTTGGGTTCGCACAGGTCTGTTGCATACCGTCATATGCATTGTGTGTTCCTATGTGCAACTAGCCTCTGGTGTCCAGATAATAGAGTTTTCTGTATTTGCCACCTCTTACTATCTTTCTGCCTCCTCTTCTACCACAATCCGTGAACGTCGGGAGGAGAGGTTGGAGGCTAACAACTGTCCTAACTCTGACGCGTTCTGACTTCTGTGGCATTGTATGAGACAGGTTTACTTACACACATGCAGGCAATACACTCATACACATAAAATAAAAATAATTCATAAAACATTTTATTTATTTATTTATTTATTTATTTATTTATTTATTTATTTATTTTTGGTCTTTTTCAAGACAGGGTCTCCCTGTGGCCCCAGCTGTCCTGGAACTCACTCTGTAGACCAGGCTGGTCTTGAACTCACAAAGATCCGCTTGCCTCTGCCTCCCGAGTGCTAGGATTAAAGGCATGCACCACCACGCCCAGCATAAACATTTTTTTTATTAACTTTATTTCTGTATGTGTATGAATGTACTGTCTGCATGCAAGTTTGTGCACCCGTGTCGTGCAATGCCGCGGAGGTCAGAAGAGGGTGTCGGATTCCCCTGGAACTGGAGTTCTCCTGGAATTGGAGTTTCAGACGGCTCTCGGCCACCATGTGGGTGCTGGGGATCGAACCCGGGTCCTCTGTAAGAGCGGTCGGCGCTCTTAACCGCTAGGCCATCTCTCCAGCCCCCCGCATAAACATTTTTTAAAAAGAAGAAGAAGCTTCTTTGGTGAGAGCTGAAAGATGCACTCATCTCTGGGCATAACAATAAGTTGTTATGAGTCAGTTTAATATTATGACTTGCTTAGCAGGATGATGGTATTACGTTCATCCCTATGGCCTGTGACCTGTCTAGCCATAAATTCTTGACCCTAATACCAGTGGCAGGTATGGACTCCCTGTTGTGAAGTGGGCCTTAAATCCAATTAGAACTTGGTTTGTTCCTCCCCTAAGACCTGGGCCACTATTGCACCAGGAGGCACATTTTGCCAAGCCAGTCGCTATGTAGCTTGGAGGGTTCACAGCTGGGTAAAGTTGGTGATTACCTTTCTCTGCCAATAGCATGCGTGGTACCCTCTAGTACTATGAAAGCTAGCCACAGAGGTGTAGCTTCAAGGTCAACACAAGCTTGATTTCTTCTTGTTTGTTCTGTAATTCAGGTATAAGGTCTTATCATCCAGTTGGCGAGTAATTAACTGCAATGACAAGAGCCAATTTGGTTTGAGGATCTATGGGATCTCTCTGGTCAACAAGTCCAAGAGAGGGAGTATTCCTGGTATTGGACTTTCATTCGCTAGCCTGTGGCATCTATTAGGGCCATTGAACCCCGTCATAGCATAACTACATTTAAACTCTTTTTGTATTGCATATGTATATATTGAAAGAAGCGTCTATAGTAGCTTTCCATATGACTCCTTCAAAAGGCCTTTAGTGGGGGCTGGAGAGATGGCTCAGCAGTTAAGAGCACCGACTGCTCTTGCAAAGGACCCAGGTTAGATTCCTAGCACCCACATGGCGGCTAAGAACCGTATTAACTCCAGGGGAATCCGACACCCTCTTCTGACCTACGTGGCATTGCACGACACGGGTGCACCAACCTACATGCAGACAGTACACTCATACACATTAAAAAAAAAAGATATTAAACATTAAAAAAAAATTCTCAGCCATTTGTGGCCTCATCATTTGAGAACTCTGTTTAGTTTCTCGCCCCAATTTTTAATTGAATTGTTTTTTGATGTTTAGGTTTTTTTTTGTTTGTTTTTTTTTTTTTAGTTCTTTGTATATTCTAGATACTGATCCTCTATCAGCTGTATAGCTGGTGAAGATTTTTCCCCATTTTGTAGGCTGCATCTTCACTGGAAGAATGGTGTCCTTTGAAACACGGATGCTTTACAGTTTCATGAGGTCCCATTTGATCATTTTGGTCTTACTGCCTGAGCTATTGGGGTCCTATTCAGAAAGTCCTTCACAGTGCCTATAAGTTCCAATGTAGTCCCTACCTTCTCCTCTATCAGATTCAGAGTATTAGAGCTTATGTTCAAGTTCTTGGTCCATTTGGAGTTGACGTTTGAGTGGGATGAGATCTAGTTTCATTCTTCTGCATGTAACTACCCAGTCTCACAGCACCACTTATTAAAACCAGGGATGGTTATGTCTCCAGCTTTTCTTTTATTGTTCAGAATTGTTTGGGCTATCCTTTTTGTTTGTTTGTTTGGTGTGTGTATGTTTCCATATGAAATTTGAGATTATTTTTCAGTTTCTGTGAAGAATTGTATATTGGTATTTTAATGGGGATTACATTGAATCAGTAGGTTGTTTTTGGCAGGATGGCCCTTTTCACAGTATTAACCTTACTGATCCATGAGCATGGAAAGACTTTTCACCTTCTGGAATCTTCTTCAATTTCTTTCTTCAGTGTGTTAAACTTTTTATTTCACAAGCCCTTTACTTCCTTAGTTAGATTTATTCCAATATATTTTATGTTTTTTGGAGGGTGTCATGCTCATTTCCCTTGTTTCTTTCTTGGTATGTTTGTTGTTGGTATATAGGAAGGCTACCGAATTTCTTTTTGTTTGTTTTGTTTTTTGACTACTGATTTTTTGAGTGTTAATTTTATATCCTGCTACTTTGCAGAATGTGCTTATGAGCTCTAGGAACTTTTGGGGGAGCCTTTAGTGTCTTTTATGTATAGAATCATATCATCTGCAAATAAAGACACTTTGACTTCTTGTTTTCCAATTTGTATCCATTTTACCTCCTTCATTTGACTTATTGCTATAGCTAAGACTTCAAGTGCTATATAGAACAGGAATGGAGAGACTGGACATCTTTGTCTTCTTTCTGATTTTAATGGTAATGGTTTGAGTTTTTCTCCATTTAATATGATGTTGGCTGTGGGTTTGATGTATATCATCCTTGTCATGTTGGGATATGTTCCTTGTTTCCCTAGGTTCTCTATGAGTTTTACAATGAAGTCTCCCCTTTTTTGTCAAAAGCCCTTTCTACATCTAATGAGATTATCATATGGTTTCTGTCATTGAGTTTGTTTATGTGGTAGATTACATTTATTGATTTACATATGTTGAATCTGTGCATCTCTGGGATGAAGCTGATTTAATCATGGTGGATAATCTTTACGATGTGTTCTTGCATTTGGTTTTCAAGGGTTTTTTTTTTTTGTCTTTTTGAGACAGGGTCTCCCTGTAGCCCCAGCTGCCCTGTGTAGACCAGGCTGGCCTTAAACTGCCTTTGCCTACAGTGTACTGGTATTGTGCCACCATGTCTGGTGGTTTTCAAGTATTTTATTGAAAATGTTTGCATCTATGTTCATCAGAGAGATTGACCTGTAATTTTCTTTTTGGGGGGGTCATTGTCTGGTTTTGGTATCAGAGTAATATTGGCTTCATAGAAAGGATTTAGGAATGTTCCTTCTTTTTCTATTTTTTTGGAATAATTTGAGGAGTATTGGTATTATTTGTTCTTTGAAGGTTTGGTAGAATTCTTCCTTGAATCCCTCTGATCTTGGGCTCTTTTTGGTTAGGAGATTTCTAGTCTGTTTTACTGCATCTATCTTATTGGTTGTTACGAGCCTGTTTAAATTATTTATGTCATTATTATTTAACTTTGGTAGGGGATACATATCTAGAAATGTATCCATTTCTTTTAGATTTTCCAGTTTAGTGGAATATAGATTTTTAAAAAAATATTTTACTTCTTTTTATCTTTACGTGTATGACTGTACTGCTTATATGTATGTAAGTGCACCCATATTGTGCAATGCCTGTGGGCAGAAGAAGGTGACAGATTCCCCTGGAACTGGAGTTTTGGATGGTTCTTAGCCTTCATGTGGATGCTGAGAATTTAACTGGGGTTTTCTGCAAGAGCAGCCAGTGCTCTTACCCATGGAGTCATCTCCCCAGGCTCCCAGAACACAGATTTTTGAAGTATACCTTTGTGTTTTCCTGAATTTCCTTAGATCTGTTGTAATGTTGCCCTTTTCATCTTGGAGTTTCTTAATTTGAGTCCTCTCTTTTGGTTAATTTAGCTAAAGATTTGTCGGTCTTGTTAATCTTTTTCAAAGAAGTAATTCTTTGTTTCTTTGAGTCCTTGTATTGTTTTCTTCACTTCTATTTCATTCATTTCAGCCATGACTGAATTATTTTTTTTTCCTGTCTACTCATTTTGGGTCTTGTTGTTCATCCTTTTTCAAGGCTTTCAGGTGCATCATTAAGTTATTAATATTATATGCCTCTAATTTTCTGGTGTAGGCTTCTAGTGCTGTAATTTTTGATCTGAAGACTACCTTCATTTTGCCCTATAGATTTTGGAATGCTGTGCTTTCACTTTCATTCAATTCTAGGAATTTTAAAATTTCCAACTTTCATTCAGTAGTGTGTTGTTTAGTTTCCATGAGTTTGCATACTTTTTCCCATTTCTATTGTTGGTATCTAGCTTTATTCTTTTGTGGTCATATCGAATACAGGGTGTTATTTCAGTTTTCCTAAATATATGGAAATTTGCTTTGTGTCCTAGTATGTGGTCAATTTTGGAGAAAGTTCCATCAGCTACTGAGAAGAAAGTATATTCTCTGTTGTTTGGGTATAAATATTTGTGGTCCATTTGATTTATGAAGTCCAGGGTTTAACTCCAGGGTTTCTCTACTTTTTGTCTGGCTGACCCATCTATTGGTGATAGTGAAGTATTGAAGTCCCCTACTACTATCATTGTGTTGGTGTCAATGTGTGATTTTAGATTGAATAGAGTTTCTTTTATGAAATTGTATGCATCTGTGTTTGGTGGATATACGTTTAGGATTATAATATTCTTGTGTGTATTTTTCCTTTTGTGAGTATCAACTGATTTTCCTTATATTCTGACTAGTTTAAGTTTAAAGTCTCTTCTTTGTTCCATTTGTTTCTACATTTTTCCTTTTTTTTTTTTTTTTTTTTTTTTTTTTTTTGACAGGGTCTCCTTATAGCCCCAGCTGGCCTTGAACTCAGAGATCCACCTGCCTCTGCCTCCCGAGGGCCAGGAGTAAAGGCATGTATCACCACATCTGTGCCTTTTTATTGGGAATTGAGACCATTAATATCGACAGCTATTATTGACCAATGCTTTTTTTAATTGCTGGACTGTTGATATTGTAATGCCATTTTGTTAGACCTTTTTCGATTAACTGTTCTGGAATTATTTATTCTTTTTACCCTTTTGAGAGTGTTTAATCCTCACTTCAGACTATTCTATTGAGTATTCTCTACACAGAATTGGCGAACACAAATTACTTAAATCTGTTTTTATCATGCAGTGTTTTTCTTTCTCCTTCAATTGCAACCATTAGTTTTCCTGGGTATAGTAGTCTGGGCTGGTATCTGTGTTCTTTCATGGCTTTTAGGACATTGGTCCAAGCTCTTCTGGCTTTCAGCCTCCATTGAAAGGTATTATTCTGATGGACCTGCCTTTATATGGACTTAATCTTTCTCTTTTGCAATTTTCAATATCTTTTCTTTGTTCTGTACTTCTAGTGTTTTGACTATGGTATGACATAGAGAGTTTCTTTTTTGGACATGTCTACTTGGTATCATGTATATATTTTGTTTCTTGATAAGTATCTCTTTCCTTATATATGGGAAGTTTTCTTCTATGATTTTGTTAAAAATATTTTCTGTGTTTTTGATCTCTGTTTCTTCTCCTTCTTCTATACATATGAATACTAGGTTACTAAGTTTGGCTTTTTTTTTTTTAATTTTTTTTGAGACAGGGTCTCCCTATTGCCTCAGCTAGCTAGGAACTCACTCTGTAGACCAGGCTGGCCTTGAACTCACAGAGATCCACCTGCCTCTGCCTCCCAAGTGCTAGGATTAAAGGTGTGCACCACCACGCCCAGCTTAAAGATGGTTCTTAGCCGCCATGTGGGTGCTGGGAATCGAACCCGGGTCCTCTGTAAGAGCAGTCGGTGCTCTTAACCACTGAACAATCTCCCCAGCCCCCTAGGTTTGGCCTTTTAATTTTTTTTATTATTTATTTATTTTATTTTATTTTTTTTTATTTATTTTGGTATGTGTATGAATGTACTGTCTGCATGCAGCTGTGTGTACCCGTGTCGTGCAATGCCGCGGAGATCAGAAGAGGGTGTCAGATTCCCCTGGATCTGGAGTTCTCCTGGAACTGGAGTTTCAGACGGTTCTCGGCCGCCATGTGGGTGCTGGGGATCGAACCCGGGTCCTCTGCAAGAGTGGTTCGGCACTCTTAACTGCTAGGCCATCTCTCCAGCCCCGGTTTGGCCTTTTTATAGAGTTCTAAAGGTCTTGCAATATTCTATTCCTGGGTTATTTTAGATTTGACATTTTCTTTCTTTCTTTCTTTCTTTCTTTCTTTCTTTCTTTCTTTCTTTCTTTCTTTCTTTCTTTCTTTCTTTCTTTCTTTCTTTCTTCTTTCCTTCCCTCCCTCCCTCTTTCTTTCTTTCTTTCTTTGTTTCTTTCTTTCTTTCTTTCTTTCTTTCTTTCTTTCTTTCTTTCTTTCTTTCTTTCTTTCTTTCTTTCTTTCTTTTTCTTTCTTTCTTTCGACAAGGTCTACCTATAGCTCCAGCTGGCCTGGAACTCACTCTGTAGATCAGGGTGGCTTGAACTCACAGAGATCTACCTCCTGAGTGCTAGGATTAAAGGCATGCACCACCACACCCAGCTTAAAGATGGTTCTTAGCCACCAAAAGAGCAGTCAGTGCTCTTAACTGCTGAGTCATCTCTCCAGCCCCTGACATTTTCTTTAATTAAATGATCCATTTCTTCAACCTTGTCCTTGAGATCTGATATTCTCAGTTCCATTTCATTGAATCCCTTTTTGATCTTTCTTCTGAACTTTCTGTTTAAGTTCTTTTTAAAAACAATTGTTTTTAATATTTTATTATTTTTATTTTATATGTATGAGTGTATTGCTTGCATGTAATTAAGTGCACCTGTGTCGTGCAATCCCCATGGAGGTCAGAAGAGGGTGTATTTCAATTTGGTTTTTCTTCAGAGATTTTATCTCTTTATTGAATTCTATTTTCATGTCTGAAATTGTGTTAGTTATTTCATTCAACTGTGTTTTCATGGTCTTCATTCAGTTTTTTGATTCATATCCTCTAAGTTCCTCGAACATATTTAGAATTGCTACTTTGAAATAATTGGTTTTTTTTTGCATCAGCTTAGGTTGCCTTTCTCAGGGGACATTACGATGGGGTGCTACTTTCAAGAGGAGACTTACTGCTCTGGTTATTCATGTCATTTGAGGTTTTTTTGATGAGACCTAGGCATCTGGACTTGTATAGGTGGTGGTATTTCTTGGTATGGGTAGGTGAGCTCATCTTTGTTGAGTGTGTGTTTGTATCTTTGTTTACTATTTCCCCAACTTGCCAGTTATGGTCCAGGTGAGTGGTGCTTGATGTTCAGTCTTGGGGCCACTCTGTATCGATGTGCATTCCTCTTTGTTTTCAGTCAGAGTTTCTTGCCTGACTGNCCCTCCCTCTCTCCCTCCCTCCCTCCATTCCTTCCTTCCTTCTCTTTTAGATAAGGTCTCCCTGTAGCCCCAGCTGGCCTGGAACTCACTATATAGAAGAGGCTGGCCTGTATCTCACAGAGATCTTGAGATCCATCTGTCTGTGCCTCCCAAGTGCTGGGATTAAAGGCATGACCCACCATGGCCAGGGTTTGGTTCTTGGTGTTTGGTGTTGAATTGGCCATGTTAGCCCACCTTCAGGGATTCTCCTCTCTGCCTTCTATCTCACCACAGGAACACTGGGTTGCAGACAGGAATTACTATCATGTGTTTGAATGCTAAGCTTTCATCTCAGGCTCTCATACTTGTACAAGAACTTTACTCCTGAGTCCTCTCCCAGCGCACTCACTAATTCTTCATTTGTGTCTATTCTGTTGCTAAGCCCATTCTTTATTGATTCATGGCTTCAATGGACAAATTTTCTTTCCAGAGTTTATTTATTTATTTATTTATTTATTTATTCTTTGGTCTTTTCGAGACAGGGTCTCCCTATAGCCCCAGCTGTCCTGGAACTCACTCTGTAGACCAGGCTGGCCTTGAACTCACAAAGATTCGCCTGCCTCTGCCTCCCAAGTGCTAGAATTAAAGGCATGCGCCACCACGCATGGCCTTATTTTATTTTTTTATTGATGTTGCTCAGTTTGCCATACAATTGGGGCTAGCATCCACAGATGAGTAATACCATTCATCGTTTTATTTTCCTGGGACTGTGTTACTTCACTCAGCATGATATCTTCTAGCTCCAGCCATTTATGTGCACAGCTCATGATGTCATCTTACTTTACTGCTGCATAGAACTCCATTGTGTAGATGTACCACATTTTCTCTATCCACTCCTCAGTTGAGGGGCACTTGGGTTGGCTCCAGCTCCTTGCTATTGTGAAGAGAGCTGCAATAAACATGGCCGTGCATGTATCTCTGCAGTGGGGTGAGTCTTCAGGGTACATGCCCAGGAGTGGGTATGGCTGGGTCAGGTGGCAAGTACATTCCAAGTCTTCCAAGGGTTCTCCACACTGCTTTCCATAGTGGCTGTATGAATTTACATTTCCACCAGTAGTGGATGAGTGTTCCTCTTTCCCCACAACCTCTCCAGCACTTGGTATCATTTGTTTTCTTGATCCTAGCCAGTCTTATTGGAGTGAGATTATATCTTAGAGTGGTTTTGATTTGCATTTCTTTAGTGATTAATGATGTTGAAAACTTCTTAAGATGTTTCTCAGACATCTCTAATTCCTCACTTGTGAAATCTCTGTTCAGCTCTTTGCTCCATCTATTGAGTGGGTCATTTGTTTTCTTTCTTCTTTGGTTTTTGAGTAGTTTACCTATTCTGGAAATCAATGCTTTGTCAGATGTATCTGTGGTGAAGGTTTCCTCCTACTCTGTGGGATTCCTCTTCACTTCCTTGATTGTTTCTTTTGATGTACAGAAGCTTTTGAGTTTAATGAGGTCCCATTTGTCAACTGTCGACCTTAATTCTTGCCCAGCTGCTGTCTGATTTAGGAAGTCTTTTCCTAGGCCTATGTCTTGTAGCCTGCTGCCAACTTTTTCTTCTATCGCCTTCAGAGTTTGGGGTTTCATGTTGAGGTCTTTAATCCACCTGGAGTTGACTTTTTTTTTGTCTATTTGAGACAGGGTCTCCCTGTAGCTCCAGCTGTCTTGGAACTCACTCTGTAGACCAGGCTGGCCTTGAACTCACAGAGATCCACCTGCCTCTGCTTCCCAAGTGTTAGGATTAAAGGCATGTGTCACCACGCCTGGCCCTGGAGTTGACTTTTGTACAGGGCGAGAGGTAGGGGTTTAATTTCATTCTTCTACAAGTGGTGATCCAGTTTTGTCAACACCACTTGCTGAAGATGCTGTCTTTTCTCCATTGTGGATTCTTGGCCCCTTGTCAAATATGAGATGGCTGAAATTGTATGTGCTCAAATTTGGATCTTCGGTTTTGTTCCATTGGTCAACAGGTCTGTTTTTATGACTATAGCCCTGTAGTATAGTTTGAAGTCTGGTATAGAGATCCCCCCTGTATTGCTCTTTTCACTCAGGGTTGTTTTGGCTATTCGGGGTCTTTTGTTTTTCCAAATGAAATTAAGGACTTTTTTTTCCCCAAGCCTGTGAAAAAACTCTTGGGGATTTTAATTGGGATTGCATTAAATCTATAAAAGAGTTTTGGTAAAATGGACATTTTTACTATATTAATTTTCCCAATCCATGAGCATGGAGGGGTTTTTCCATCTTCTGATGTCTTCTTCAATTTCTTTCTTCAAGGCTATAAAATTTTTGTTGTAGAGATCTTTGGTGTCTTTGGTTAGGGTTGTTCCTAGGTATTTTATCATTTTTGAGGCTATTGTGAATGGGAAGGTCTACTTGAATTCCTTCTTCAGTTGCCTGTTGTTGGTGTAAAGAAAGGCCACTGATTTTTTTAGGTTAATTTTGTATCCTGCCACATTACTGAAGCTCTTAATCATTTCTAGGAGTTTTCTGGTGTAGTTTTTAGCATCCCTTAAGTAAACAATCATGTCATCAACAAAAAGGGATAGCTTGACTTCCTCTTTTCCAATTAGTACTACTTTAATTTACTTTTCTTGCCTTACTGCTCTAGCAAGTGTTTCAAGCACTGTATTGAAGAGGAGTGGTGACAGGGCCTTGCTGAGTTCCTACCTTTAAGGGGAATGCTTCTGTCATTTCCCCATTTAGGGTGATATTGGCTGTGGGTTTCCTGTATATGGCTTTTATTACATTGAGGAATGATCCCTCTAATCCAATTCCCTCTAGGACTTTAAACATGAAGGGATGCTGAATTTTGTCAAAGGCTTTTTCAGCATCAATTGAGATGATGGTGTGGTTTTTGTCTTTCAGTCCATTTATATGCTCGATGATATTTATTGATTTTCATATGTTGAACCATCCCTGCATCTCTGGTATGAATCCAGATGGTCATGATGGATGATCTTGATGTGGGTCTGTTTGTGATTTGGCAGTATCCTGTTTAGAATTTTGGCATATGTGTTCAATAGAGATGGGTCTATAGTTCTCCTTTTTGGTTGTATCTTTGCCTGGTTTTGGTAATAGAGTGATGCTGGCTTCATAGAAGGAATTTGGGAGAATTCCCTCTGATTGTATACTTCTAAACAGTTTCAGAAATAATGGTTGTAGGTCTTTTTGAAATGTTTTATAGAATTCTGCTGTGAAACCGTCTGGGCCTGGGCTTTTTTTAGTTGGGAGGCTTCTTACTACATCCTCTATTTCTTCATATGTTATGGGTCTGTTTAAGCTGCTGGTCTCCTCTTGGCCAAGCTTTGGTGATTCCCAGGATTTCAGATATTCATCCATTTCTTCTAGATTTTCAAACTTGGTAGAATATAGGTTCTTGTAATATTCCCATATAATTTTCTTGATCTTTTCCTTGTCCGTTGTGATATTTCCCTTTTCATCACAGATTGTATTGATTTGGAGTTGTTCCTTCTTTCTTTTTGTTAACTGGGCTAGAGGTCTGTCTATCTTGTTTATTCTTTCAAAGAACCAACTTTTGGCTTCATTGATTTTTTGTATTGTTTTCTTTGTTTCTATTTCATTGATTTCTGCTCTGATTTTTGTTATTTCTTCCTGTCTGTTGCGTTTAGGGTTCATCTGTTGTTGCCTCTCAAGTGCTTTTAGCTGTAGTGTTAGATCATTCACTTGTGCTCTTTCTGTTTTTCTAATGTAGGCACCCAGGGCTATAAACTTCCCTCTTAGGACTGCTTTTAAGGTATCCCATAGGTTTTGTTGTGTTGTATTGTCATTGTCATTCAGTTCCAGGAATGTTTTTATTTCTTTCTTTATCTCTTCCTTGACCCATTCATTATTCAAGAGTGTGTTGTTTAGTCTCCATGTGTTCTTGTAGGCAGGAGGGCTTGTCCTGGTGTTGATGTTGAGCTTCATTGCACTGTGGTCTGACAGGATGCATGAAATTATTTCAATCTTTTTGTATTTGTAGAGGTTTCTTCTGTGTCCCAGTATGTGGTCGATTTTGGAGAATGTTCCGTGGGGTGCTGAGTAGAAAGTGTATTCTCTGGTATTAGGATGGAATGTTCGGTAGAGGTCTATGAGGTCCATTTGGTGTATCATATCGTTCAGTTCAGATGTCTCTCTGTTTATTCTTTGTCCTGTTGACCTGTCCAAAGGGCTCAGTGGGGTATTGAAGTCCCCTACTATGAGTGTACTGGGGTTAGTGTGTGACTTGTGGTCCTGGAGAATTGTCTTTATAAAGTTTGGTGCACCAGAGTTTGGTGCATATATATTCATAATTGTGAAATCTTCATGGTCAATTGTTCCTTTGATAAAAATGTAATGGCTTTCTTTGTCTCTTCTGATTCCTTTTACTTTGAAGTCTATTTTGTCTGATATCAAAATAGCAACACCTGCTTTATTTTGGGTACCATTTGCTTGGAATATTTTTTTTCCATCCTTTTACTTTAAGGTGGTGCCTGTCCTTGAAGGTAAGATGTTTCTTGTAGACAGCATATAGATGGGTTCTGTTTCCCAATCCAATCTCCCAGTCTATGTCTTTTGATTGGGGAATTTAGTCCATTAATTTTTAAGGTTCTGACTAATAGGTTTGTGTTGCTTCCTTTAACCTTATTATCCATTTACGGTTTGGGTTTAGGTTTCTACTTCTGTAGTTATGTTTTTATTGATTTCTCTTTCTAGGTGCCTTGGAATGGTCGCTCCTTTCTTCTGTCCTTTGAATTGCTTCAAGTATTCTCTGAAGGGTTGGTTTTCTGGACATGTATTCTTTCATCTTGTTTATGTCATGGAAGTTTTTTCTCTCTCCTTCAACTATAATCGACATTTTTGCTTGGTATAGTAACCTGGGTTGGCATCTATAGTCCTTTAACACTGGGAATGCTTTGCTCCACGTTCTTCTTGCTTTCATAGTTTGCATTGAGAAGTCAGTTGTAATTCTGATAGGTTTCCCCTTATAGGTCACTTGTTCTTTTTCTCTTGTGGCTTTAAGAATTTTGTCTTTGTTTTGGGCATTTAGCATTTTAACTATGATATGGCCTGGAGAATTTCTTTTCTGATCTTGTCTGGAGGTCTAGGTGATTCTTGTATTTGTATTGGTTTGTCTTTTTTTAGTTTGGGGAAATTTTCATCTATTATTCTGTTGAAGATCTAATCAATGCCATTCTCTTGGGATTCTTCTCCTTCCTCCATTCCTATGATGGGGAGGTTTGATCTTTTCATAGTGTCCCACAGTTCCTGGTTGTTCCACTTTTGTATATTTTTAAATTTTTCTTAATCTTTACTTGAGGTTTTTAGTTGTTCTGTGTTATCTTTCAGGTCTCATATTCTTTGTTCTGCTTCCTCCATTCTACTTCTGAGGCTTTTTCCATTCCTTTCCTCTTGATTGGATGAGTGTTTGATTTCCTTTTTTCCTCTTTTGATTTTTTTAGTATTTCCACTTCCTTTTGGAGCTTCTCAATCTCTTCCTGCAGCTCTTTGCTTCATGGTTGGTTTCCTTATCTTTCTCAACATGGCATCTTTTCAGTGTTTCTACTTCCTTCCAGAGTTTGTCATTGTCTCTCTCTCTAGGTCCTTCTTGAGTTTTTCATTCTCTTTTCTTAATTTTTTGACTTGCTCTTTATACTCTTGTACTTCTTTAAGTATGTTCACAATTGTACTTCTAATATCTGTGTCCTGGGCCATCCCCAGGGGTATCCCACTGTAGGAATCTTCCACAGGGTTGGTAGAGCTTGGTGTGGAATTATCCTGCACCTTTCCCATGTTGTCTCTTCTTCGTGTCCCTGGCGTGTGAGTTTATCTTTGCCTGTATTCCAATATGAATCCCAAATGTCTCTCCACTGTGTCGAAGGCTTGCTTTGCTTGTGTCCTTCAGATGCCTTTGTTGTTTGTTTGATTTGTTTTTTTTCCTTTTCTCCTCGCTTATGGAATGTTGAGTTGTCTAAGCTTTAGGCTTTCTATTAGAAGTCTAACTCACTCTTCACTTTCTTTCCGAATGTTCTCCAAAGAATCCACTTGGACACTCCTTCAGCAATCCCAGTTGGTGGGTGGAGGTGGGGGGGGGTTGCTGTTTAGCCTGCGCCCTGGTACCTGTGCTTCATGTGGTCTCAGGAGATCCCGGATCTCAAGACTTACACAAACCCACCTTTTTTACCAGATGGGAGGACAACTCCGCCCCCACAGCCACACAAGGCAATCGGGCCAAAGACAAGGAAATCAAATCAAGCAATCCGCCTTGCTGAAGCACCCAGCTCCTACCTGTGCTTCAGGTGGTCTTGGGAGATCCTCCTGTTTTATTTTTTAATTAAAAATATTTCATTAATTTTATTTCATGTGTATGAGTGTACTGCCTGCATGTATGTATATGCACCTGTGTCTTGCAACATCCAGGGAGATCAGAAGAGGGCATTGGATCCCCTGGAACCAGAGTTATGGACGGTTGTTAGCTGCCATGTGAGTGCTGGAATTAAACCTGGGTCTTCTGCAGGAACAGCCAGTACTCTTAACTGCTGAGCCATCTCTCCAGTTCCTGTTTTTAAATTTTTATTTGGTTATTTATTTTTTTTCTAAAATACTTGGGCATTTTTATATTATTGCTCCTTATTCATTTAATCCTTTCCTTAATTTCGCATTGTGTTTCTGATAATTTCTGTAGTTGACATCTTTGATGATCTGAGGTGTTAGTGTTTGTGGCTTTTAATTACAATAACTTGTGTTTTAGGTTTTTTGTTTCAACATTATATTGTAGGGAATTTTTTAAGTTTGGGAACTTTTCAGGACTGAAATAAAGCCTGCCGTATTTTGTTCAACAATACTTTAAGGGGTAGTGAGATGGCTCTGCAGTAAAGGCCCTTCTACCAAACCTGACAACTTGAGTTCCATCCCTGGGGCCCACATGGTGGAAAGAGAGAGCTACTCCCACAGATTGTCCTCTGACCTGTGAATGCATGCCAACTGAGTGCCCCCAGTTCCTGCTTCTTCCCCCCCCACCACTAAATCACATACAGAAAAAATAAATAAGTGTGAAAAAGAGAACACTTTAAGTTCTCAGCATGGCCATCTGTCAGGTATGTCCAACCTGCAGCTCTTGGTCCACATGTTTTGTGGGAGAGCTAGGAGTATGAACCAGCACGAAATTGTACGGTTACTTAAAACATGAGATTTTGTTTAGATATGCTTTCTGTCTCTATTGAGTGGTTCTCAGTCAAGAACTTTGTAGATGACAACATTGTGTATCAGTGTCACAAGGTTGAACACATCTGATTGAATTCAGGCTATATGCTTGCTTAGAAATCTCGGGGAATAACTGGTTTCCTTTTCTACTCAGTACTAGTAAAGTTTTAGGAAGAGACTTAATTATCTTTTAAGTCTCCCGGGGAAGGAGGAGGGGGATTCATTCATTGCTAGCCCATCCTTGCACTAAGTCTAGGTTGTTTCCTACCCCGTCTCTCATGTAGTGCTGGAGATGGAACCTAGAGCCTCATACATGGTGGAAGGAAGCTGTTGTTGAAATGCACCTCAGTCCTACATCTAGTTTCTTCTTTGTATATATATTTTTATATTTTTGCATATTCTTTGTATATTTTCTCTAGACAGGATCTTACTCTCTAGCCCAGGCTGGCCTGGTACTCAATATGTAGATCAGGCTGTCCTCAAACTTAAGCTGAGCCTCCTGCCTCTCCTGCTTCTGCCTCCTAAGTTCTGGAATTCAGCATTACCACCTGGTCTAGCTTCTTTTTTTAAATTTTATTCATTTATTTATTTATTTATTTATATATTTATTTGTGTATGAATGTACTGTCTGCATGTAGGTCTGTGCACCCGTGTCATACAACGCTGCAGAGGTCAGAAGAGGGCGTCAGATTCCCTTGGAACTGGAGTTAAAGATGGTTCTCAGCCACCATGTGGATGCTGCAGATTGAACCCAGGTCCTCTGCAAGAGCAGTCGGTGCTCTTAACCGCTAGGCCATCTCTCCATCCCCGCTTCTTTAGCTCTTCTAATATGTACCTCCTTGTTTTTTCTAGTTTTGCCCCTATTCTTCTTTTCTTTTAGACCAATACTATACTTAGAGATAGTTTTAGGGGTGGATACAGTGCAGCTGTAGAGTACTTGGCTAGACTGTAAGAGACCTTGAGTACAGGTTTTGGTTTTTGTTTTCTTTTGAGACAGGATTTGCTGAGTCCATTCGGTGGTGCTTCTACATACATTATACATATATGTATATCCAAACCTATCAAACCTTCTCTCTGGAGAAGAGTGATTTTTCTCTTCTTCTGCAACATTGATTTCCTGTAGCTCTTCATCTACAGGTGGGTGAAATTCCTCCAACCACAGTGGCCTGTCAGCTGATATTATCACCATGCAGGTCTTGTTAGGCAACCATAGTCTTGAGATTTTACAGGTGCAGCTGTCCTGTCTGTCTGCCCCTTCTTCTTCTGCTATGTTCCCTTAGCCTTAGGGGTGGGAGTCGGATTCTATTAACAGACTTCCCATGTCACTTATTCTTTGCATTTTCATGATTTGTGGAACTTGTTGCAAAAAGAAGCTTCTTTGATGAGTGCTGTGGGTGTAAGGATTAAGTATTTGGAATACAGTTAGAAATTATATTGCTTTAGGAAAACGATAGTTTTAGGTTCTCTTCTAGGGTGTATGACTATTTGGCTACATTTACAGTACCTGTCAAGAATTCCCTAAGTCCAATTAGATAGCTGTTGTTAGCCCCCAAGATAAAAGTGCTGCTATTGCATCTTTCAGATTATCTCCCTAGGCCAGTCATTATTGTGCTAGGACTGTTGATTGCTTTCCCCCCTTGGCAAGCTTGGATACCACCTCCTCAGAGGGGAGGCTTCAAGGTCAGTTTCAGCTCAATTCCTCCACGTCCTGGGTCCTAAGTGTGTGGTATCTTCAAATTCTGGGAGGCAACCAATGGCAATAATTTATATTGTTTGGGGAGTTTCCTTGAAGGGAGGTTTCTCTTGCCCAGCACTGTGATTTTTGCTAGATAGCCTTTAACTATATACTTACTCATTTATATATTATGTATGCATTTTAAGTAAGCTTATAAAATGTTTTCTTTTAAAGATATTTTATTTATTATTATTGTTATTATTATTATTATTTGTCTTTTTGAGACAGGGTCTCCCTGTAACCCCAGCTGTCCTGGAACTCACTCCATAGACCAGGCTGGCCTTGAACTCACAAAGATCTCCTGCCTCTGCCTCCCAAGTGCTAAGATTAAAGGTGTGTGCCATATTTATTATTTTTATTTTTGTGTATGGATGTATTACCTGTATGTATGTAAGTGCATTTTTGTTGTGCAATGTCTGTGGAAGTCAGAAGAGGACGTCAGATTCTCCTGGAACTAGAGTTACAGACATTTGTTAGCTACAATGTGGGTGTTGGGAATCAAACCCGGGTCCTCTGCAAGAACAGCCAGCGCTTTTAACCTCCAAGCCATCTCTCCAGTCCATTAAACATTTTCTCTTGGCTTTTTCAGACACTCAAGGATTAGTATTATATCTCGTTCCCTCTCCTTCTATATTACACTCCATCCCCTGCTCAGTTAAAATCCCCCCATTTCCCCTATTTCCTCCTCGACGGCACTGGTGACCTACTGTCCCTTCTCTAGAGCTCCTTCTCCCCACCCCTCATGGTCCCTGTCTACTTTCCTGGCTTCTGCAGTTCCTTCATGTTGTGGACTCACATCTAAAGATTCAGAGCTAGGATCCACAAACAGGAGAGCATGAGGCGTCTGGCTGTCTGGGCCTGGCTTCCTTCTTTCCGTATAACGTCTTCCAGTTCCCTCTACTCACCTGCAAATTACGTGATTCCATTTTTCTTTACCGCTAAATAGAGGTCTATTGTGCATGTATATACACTGCATTTTCATTATCCATTCATTAGTTGGAGGACCTTTAGGGTGTTTGCATTTCTAGGTATTTTGAAGAGTAGCAGTAAACACTGCTGAGCAAGTATCTCTGTAATAGGATATCAAGTCTTATGGGTCTATTCCCAGGAGTGGTATAGCTGAATCATATGGTAGATCTACTTTTAGGTTTTGTTTTTTGTTTTCTTACAAGTCTCGACACTGACTTCCATAGTGGCTCTACCAGTTTTGCAATCGCATTGCCAGCGAATGAGGGTTCCCATTTCCAGACATCCTCATTGACATTTGTTGTCAGTTGTTTTCTTAATCATGGCTATTCCGAATGGGGCGAGATGAAATCTTAAAGTAGTTTTAATGTGTATTTTCCTAATGACTAAAGATGTTTAACACATTTGAAGGTATTTCTTAGTCATTTTTATTTATTCTTTTGAGAATTCTCCCTGTTCAAATTCATAAGCCATTTTTTTTTTTTTTTGGTCTTTTCGAGATGGGGTCTCCCTGTAGCCCCAGCTGTCCTGGAACTCACTCTATAGACCAGGCTGGCCTTGAACTCACAAAGATCCACCTGCCTCTGCCTCCCAAGTGCTAGGATTAAAGGCGTGCACCACCATGGCTGGCTGTAGCCCATTTCTTAATTGGGTCATTTGTTTTCTTGATTCTTTGAATATTCTGGGTATTAATCCTGTATCAGATATATAGCTAACAAAGATTCTCTCCCACCCTTTGGGCTTCCTCTTCACTAAGTTGATTGTTTCCTTTGCTATACAGAAGATTTTAGCTCAATTAGGTCCCATTTGTCAATTGTTGGCCTTAATTCCTGAGCAAATGGAGTCCCATTCAAAAGTCCTTTCTTGTTCCCATTTCTTTTTTTTTTTTTATGTAATTTATTTATTGTTTGTTTTTCTATTTACTTTTTGAGACAGGGTCTCCCTTTAGTCCCAGCTAGCCTGGAGCTCACTATGTAGACCAGGAGATCCGCCTGCCTCTGCTTCCTGAGTGCTGCGATTAAAACTGTGTGCCACCACACCCGGTCCCCATTTCTTATAGGGTACTCTGCCTGTGTTTTCTTCCAATAATTTCAGCATTTCACATCATGTTGAGGTCTTTGATCCATTTGGAGTTGACTTTTGTGTGGGGTGACAGATATACATCTAATTTCATTCTTGTACATGTGGACATACAGTTTTCCCCAGCACCATTTGTTGAAGATACTGCACCCTCCCAGCTTGGTGAGTTTTGGAGAAACTCTCTGGCCCCAGCCATCTTCCCCACACTCCCAGGCCTAGCTGGAAAGGTGAAGTCTGTGCACCAGCCCTGGCAGACCCAACAGAGAGTCACATTTGTATTCTTTCTTTGTTACTACTGAAATGGAATTGTTCCAGTCTCTAAGTCAATCTTCAGATTGACCTACTAATTCTTCATACATCATCTGAAAGCCACCAAACTGTGCAACACCAAAAACAGAACCAAGGTTCCGTTCACCAAAGGCAGGCTAGAACTTCATGCCAGACACACATTCATCAAAAGCAGCTCACATGATTGGCTCATACCACAAAAAAAAAAAAAACAAACAGTATAAAAGACCAACATGTTATTATGAAAACTAGCAAGTAATAGTTTTTTAAATATTCAGAATGACATAAAGCAACTAAATACAGATGGTTAATCAAATGAGCAGAAAACATAGGGCACATACTAGGATGCCCAAAGTCATGAGTAAACTAAAATTCTTGCCAGGCATGGTGACACATGACTGCAATTTTATCACTCAAGTGGAGGCAGGAGGGTCAAGAGTTTGAGGTCAGTCTGGGCTACATGAAACCCTGTCTCAACAACAAATAAGCATATAAAAACAAACTCCCCAAGACAACAAAACAACAACCCCAATTCTCTTTCAATGTCTAAATAGCACCACAAGCTATCAGCCCACTTTTTGTTACATGATTGTTGAAGTGGCATCAGTTGTCAACATGATCTTTGACATGCAGTCTAGGCAGACAGTACAATAGCTGTCCCTGGTTCAAAAGTGGGTCTGAATAAAGAACATGGTTACAGCCAGTGGGGTCATCCTGGGTGAGTCCTGGCATCCAAAATGGAAAAGTGGGGGGGCTGGAGAGGTGGCTCAGTGGTTAGCAACACTGGCTGCTCTTGCAGAGGACCTGGGTTTGATTCCCAGCACCCATGTGGCAGCTGACAACCATCTGTATCTCCAGTTCCAGGGGAATCCAAGGCCCTGTTTTGACTACATGGGCATTGTACAACATGGGTACACTCACATGCATGCAGACAATACACTCATAAATATAAAATAAAAATGAAAAAGAAATGGAAAAGTGGAAGGCCTACTTCCCTCCAGAAAGCTTTTTTTTTTTTTTTTTTTTAAGAAAGGGTCTCCTGTTGTCCAGGCCTCAAACTTACTGTGGAGCCAAGGATGACCTTAGATTCTGAGATTCTGATCCTCCCTCTTCCACCTCCCAAGGACTGGGACTCTAAGTGCAGACTTTCATGCCTGGTTTCTATAGCACTGGCAACGGAACCCAGGACTTCCTGCATGCTAGGCAAACATTCCTCCAACTGAGCTACACCCCAGCCTCTAGATGCTGTCCTTCGCTACAGGGGTCTTTTCACAGCACAGAAGAGGACTTCTAGACTTCTTAGGGCTTTCTGCAGGTGTAGCTGGTGGAAAGCAGCAAGGCTGCCCTGAAGTGAGCTGCCAGGCAGCAGGCTGGGCACACCCCCCTGGATTACTGCAGACATGGATACTCCCAAAGCATGGGAATTTGTTCACATCTGTGCTCTCACAAAATGAGAGGGTTGTGGCTGGAATGAGACTTGAGGGTCATCTGACAAGAGTGAAACCATGAACATCAGTTCTGCGAATGTTGGGATCCAGGTACTGCAAAGCCTAGGAAGTTCACTATTATTTCTGCCTATCCGGATCGCAGAGCACTGTAAAATTCTGCGTATTTCTTTTCTATCCATTAAAGTCTCAAGAGCAGATTTTGTGTTTGCTCTCAGGAAGAAATTGGAGACTTAGTTCACTGAATGTTATCTGACATCAAATATCAAAACCAACCATGAGAATTGCTAATTTGCTGCCCAGACCTTTGCAGTTATTGGCTCGCCTTCTCCTCAGGGCAATAATTCTGAATATGAAGGATCCATCAAATGGCTCTGGGACCAGATGTTCTCTCCTCCCCCTCCTCCTTCCTTTCCTCCTTCTTCTCCTCTTCCTTTTCCTCTTCTTCCTCCTCCTGCTTCTCCACCTCCTCCTCTTCATTCTTTTTCCTTTTTGGAGACAGGGTCTCATGTAGCACAGGATAGCCTTGAATTCACCGTGTAATGGAAGAAGACCTTAAATTCCATATTCTGTTGCCTCTGTCTCCCAAGTGCTGAGATCACAGGTGTCCACCTGTGTCTGGCTCATGCAGTGTTGGAGACGGAACCCAGAGCTTTGCTCAGGCTACTCAAGCAATTCTGCCAACCGTACATCTGCACTCCCCTCTGTGGTTCTCATTCCTTCTTATAAGTAGCTCTTCTCCACTGGTGGAGTCTCTTTCCTTCCAGAGACCAGAGAAAAGAGAAAGACAATTCACACCAGGTATAAAACTTGAGATCTTAGAGAAAAGAGAAAGACAAAAGAGAAAAAAAATAACCCCAAACTCCACACCTGTGGCATTTTTGGAAGAATGGGTCTGGGTTACTAGGCTCTGCTCATCTGCGTCTCTGGAATTTTTCTTTTTTTGTCTCCTATGGACAATATTCTTCCTGTTTACTTCACTGTGGAGCAGAATTATCTGCTACATTTGCCAAGTCTGCTGAAAGGGAAGGTCTCGCCTGCTGGCATGAATTATGGGCTCTGTGCTGTGACAGCAACTCTGGGTATTAGTGAAGAACCCTAGGGACAAAAGAAATTAAGTTCAACCTTTAGAACTTTATTCTTTTGTTTTGCTCTTCAAATAACACATATGAAAATTAATGACTTAACACTCAATAAACATTCACAGAATTTACCAAAGGTGGTTCTACAATTTCAAGAAAAATTGAATCATCTTTAAAGAAGCTGCAGATTAGAGAGAGAGAGAGAGAGAGAGAGAGAGAGAGAGAGAGAGAGAGAGAGAGAAAGTTTCAGCCGTGGTGAGTTCTATGTACTGCATTCTTAGGTATAAGAGCAGTACTGTACTGATCAGGAAAAATAGCTGCTGTCCCCCAGATCACTAGGGTAAAGGTCTGTGTCCTGCTCTTATTGCACGTCCACAAGTTCAAAGTGGGTGCTGGGTGCTGGAGTCTCTGTCACACTGTTTTCATACTGACGGAGGCTCTACGTGTTAGTCAGGCTCTTCGTTACTGTGACAAAATACAACTTAATGGAGGACCGAATCACGTTGGCTCACTTTTTCTGGTATTTCAGTCCACGGTCCTTGACTCTGTTGACTCTGAGTTAGGGTGAGGTAGAACATGACAGTAGGAACGTGGGGCAGAGACCCCTCACCTCATGACAGACGGGAAGCAGAGAAAGGGGAAGGAAGTGGGGACCAAGTCTAACCTTAATGGCTTACCCCAACTTCTAAAGTTTCCGCCCCTCCAAAAGCAGTGCTACTTCTGGGGGTCAAACATTTGACAAATGAGCCTGGGGTGGGCATTCCATAGTCAGACCGTAACATCACACTGACCAGGTATTGTTGTTTCTGTGGCAGATAAATTAGCACTGAAAAGCTTCTGCCAAGAGCCATACATCCTTCACTCACATTTAAGACGGCCTGTGCCTCAGAGTAGAAGAGAGCTGAATACTACAGCAGCGCCCAATACAATAATCTTCATTTTTCCTTTCTTCTTTCTGTATGTAGTGTGTGCATGTTCGGGGGGCAAATGTGCGGGTGGCGGGAGTTGCCAGTGTATGTGTGTGCATGGGGAATCCGGAGGTCGACATTAGCTGTCTTCTTCCATCACCCTCCACCATATATATTGAGGCAGGGCTCTCAGATGATCCCAGAGCTTGCTCGTTCAGTCATTCTAGGTAGCCAGTATGCTCAGAGGGCCCTGTTTCTGCCTCCTGGGGGCTGGGATTACAGACGGGCCACCACCCCAACCTGGTGTAGCGAGTGCTGAATGTTGAATTCCACTCTGCATATTTGTACAAGTGCTTTACCCATTAAACCATCTTCCAGTACCAGGTCCTATTTTTTTTTTTTTTCTTTTCGAGACAGGGTCTCTCTGTAGCCCCAGCTGTTCTGGAACTCGCTCTGTAGACCAGGCCGGCCTTGAACTCACAAAGATCCGCCTGCCTCTGCCTCCCAAGTGCTAGGATTAAAGGCGTGCGCCACCACGCCCGGCTCCAGGTCCTATTTTTAAAGCCTTACTACTTAAAAAATTTGTTTATTGTTTTTATTTATTCATAGTTATGCGTGTCTACCTGAGCTTATATGTACCACTGTGGAGCCTGTTCTCTCCTTTCAGGCTCAGCAGCAGATGCCCTTACCCGTTGAGTCATCTCTTTCCCATGTTAGTTAACCATTAACCGTGTATGTTGTTGAAGACAGACAAAAAGAAATCCTCAAAAACAACCACAGTTCCTCTTCCTTTGGGTTCTTTCTTACTTCTCATAAATTAAAGGGCAAGTCTGACTTCGCAAATCAAGACTAAAATCAAATCAAAATTAAAAGCACTGGTGTTAGCTTTCGCAGCTTCTACTTGTTCATTAATAAAACATGTATGCACGAACATGCTATGAAATATGAGTTGTATAATTTTTAGTGATTTTACATATAGTTAATATTTGAATTTCAAACATGGCTCTGTACAATATAAAGATGAATGGTAAATTTTATATTACTAGCTTAAAATTTTACTTTCTCTTTACTTAAAATGACATGAAACAGCAACTCAAAACACCAAGACAACCTGAAAGAAAGATCACAGGAGAAAGGAAGAAGATGGAAGATTTGGGCTGGAGAGATGGCCAACTTACAGAGGACTTGGGTTCGATTCCCAGCACCCACATGGCGGCCGAAAACCATTCGAAACTCCAATTCCAGGGGAATCCGACACCCTCTTTTGACCTCTGTGGCATTGCACGACATGGGTGCACAAACCTGCATGCAGACAGTACATTCATACACATACAGAAATAAATAAAATAAAATTAAAAAATAATTAAAACAAAGAAGATGGAAGATTTATGTTTTAGTCCTGAAAAATTTTTATTACATTCATTTATTTTATGTTTTAGTCCTCAAAATTTTTTCGTTACTTTCATTTATTTATTTTATGGGGGTGCAGCTACCAACCGTGCTTATGGAAGTCAAAGAACAATGAGTTCTCTTCTTCTACCATACGGATCCTAGCGGTTGAACTCAGGTTCCTTGAGACTGACACTTTTACCAATGGCCTTTTTTTTTTTTATTAAGCCAAGGTCTCACTCAGCCCAGGCTGGCCTTGAACTTCCTGGGATCTTCCAGCCTCTACCTCCTACATGTAAGATTATAGCGACACACACCTCCGTGTGTGGTTTTATGCTTTAGTTCTTTTGCTTTGTTTTGTTTTGTTTCTTGAGATAGTCTTGCTAGTAGCCCCAGCTGGCCTAGAATTCTATATGTAGACCAGGCTGGCCTTGAATTTGCTGCAATCCTTTTCCTGCCTCCCAAGTGCTGTGCCAGTGACCAGCGACTTTACTATTTTGTGAACAAGAGGGCCAGCACTTCCACTTTGCTCTGGGCTCTGCAAATCATCTAGCCAGCCCTGCTCTCAAGTTCCAGACAGTCACTGTCAAAGACTTGTCAGAGGACATAGGGTGAGCTTCCCCTCCCCAGAGGGACCTTATGTCATCCAATCCAGCGACTTTTCAAATCCTCTTTTCTACAACATGACTTGTTTGGTTTAAAGCCTCAATATAAAACAGATCAATGCCGACTGCTTTGGTTTGGAAGGGGGAGGGGAAACCCTCTCCACTTGGCCCCTTCACCCCTGTACTCTGGCTCCTTTGACACTGGAATGGGAGCATCTCTGTGAAATGCTTAGTTTCCAGCGGGGCTGCAAATACCGACAGTTATCTAGCAGATTGAAAGAATAGTCTTGATTGATGGCAGGGGAGCTCAGAGTGCAGTGGAGGTTCTGATTTGCACCCAGCAGTGAGGTCAGGAAAAAGGAAGATTCTTTCTTGGAAGGCAAGCCAGTCTTAGGCATTAGCAGACAATCTGTTTTTTTTAAGTCTCAAAAACCTTTCTCCTATAGGTTTAGTATAATAAGCAAACTTACTATTATTCAAGGTGCTACATAGTCACCCCTTCTTAACGTTGAAGCCATGAGTAATAACACAAACTCTTTTTTGGTCTTTTTGAGACAGGGTCTTCCTCCAGACCCCTCAATAAACAAACAACAAACTCTTGTGTTACAGCAACATTTTCCTCTTTATTTTTGTTCAATGTGAAAACATTGGGTTCTGGACCTGCCTCGCTGTGGGCGCGCATGCCTATTGCAGCCAGCAGAGCAGACCTCTGCCCTGGTTGGAATATGCTCTTTGAGGTTTACTGGTCCAGGCCAGCACCCTTGTGCCCAGTGTGCATTTGGTGTCTCCCAGGGGCACCGCATGTCAACCCCTCTCCCAGATTCCAGCCTTGCTCCCTTCTCAAGGTCAGCTAGCACTAGACCAGACTACCAGACTCTTGATTTTATCTAACCTTTGTTCCTTTTACCACATCTGATTCTAGAAGAAATCATGCCTGACCTTTTTGACTTACTGCTGTTAAAGGCACTTTGCAACATTGCTTCAAATTATTTCTTCCTTTCATGTGTTTAATTTTTTTTTGTTCTTGTTCAAACACTATATATAAGTGCAATAAGCATTAGATTGAATAAAAAAAAAGAATGTTTTTTTCATTATAATAATTTAAAGATGTTTGCTCCCTGCCCCCGGAAACCTAAATTTCTCTGTCTCTGGAATGAGTTCTAGAAAATGGAATCACTTAGTCCCCCATATCAAGCCACAGGCCCAGAACAGTGGCTCTCCCCTTTATCCCTTCTTCCTTAAAGACCCTCATTCCAGAAGGATCCTGCCCCAGGCCTGGGAGGGAAGAATGTTACACAGAATCTAGACAGACAGGTCTTGCTGGGTTTGCCTCAGTGGGTGGTCATGACATCAGCCCCTTTGTTCCTGGACCTTTCTTCCGACCTTCAGGTTTCTGTGTCTGAGGGCTTCTGTGTCTTAGCAAACTTCCATTAACCTGTGATGCTTCCTCTAGCAAAACTGACCTAGATTATGGGAGTGCTGATCCTGTCCCCCCTGATGGGTGAAGAAAGGGATCACCACACCTTTCTGCCCCAACTGAGAGAAGATAGCTAGGTGTTTTCCTCACCTAGGCTTTGTCCCCTCCTCTCGTCCCAATAATAAAAAAAGTCAGACCTTCCTTTTCACCTCTGCTTGTACAATTTTACGTTGGCTTTCTTCAAAACAAAGATTAACTCAAAGGATTTTTGTTTTAGCAAACAAATGCTAAAAGCCAAACAGATCCTATGGAAGTGACCCCTCCCAGAGAAGACTTATTCAGGCAAGAACTGTGGTGGGTGGCAGACTCTGGGTAAGCAGGTGAGGTGAGAGGTGGGCACACCCACTGAGCATAAGCACAGTCTCTCTGGTCTTCAGAGTTGGGGTAGAGCGGCCCTTTCAACAAAATTAAACCAATTCGTGTGCTGATAGAAACTGGGCCCCAGATAGAGGGAAGTGTGACCAGTAATGGAGAAAAGCAAGGAGATTTATTGTGGGTAGGGAAGCCTGTGACCCCAAGTTCATCTTAGCGTAAAGTAATGGCTTGAGCTTCAGGGCCTTTTCATTGTTACTTTAAAAAAAAGTATTTTTAAAAATTCTTTGACAACTTCATACATGTGTATTTATTTTAGTCATTTTTACCTTCTCTCACCCCCTCCCCTTCCTCTGAACCCCTTCTTCCCAACAGGAGCCCCTCCTGGGTGTTTTTTGTTTGCTTTGTTGTGACCCGATGAATTTAATTAGGATTGCTTACTTGAGTGAGCATTGCCGAGGGGCTGGAGTGCTATTTACTGGAACATGGGAGTTGGTTCTCTCGTTCCACCTTGTGGGTCCCCAGGGATTGAACTCATACTATCTGGCTTGGTGGTGTTAGGTCTGAGTTTCCCAGAATTCCAAGGGATACACAGATGTCCACTTCCTCCAGAGGCTGTCGATTTTATGACCTCTTTCCCTTACCTGAGGTCCCGTCCAGGGCCTATAAAGGAGAGTACCTCAGTCGCCATCTTACTTGCTGGCTGATAGGCTCCAGAGCCCACAGCTTCCATGCGCTGACAATTCTTGAATAAGTTCTGGGAGTGACTAAGCCTCAGGCGCCTGTCTTTTATCAGGGGCTTGCACCATTATAGACCTAACAGGTGGCAAGTGCCATCCCACCAAGCCAAGCACTGACAATTTAACAGTGACTTTACCACAGAACATGACTCCTCCTCCACCAGCAACTACTAACTGCCCACAGCTTCTTCTCCAGGAGGGCCATGTGAACGCGTCCCCCATCCATAATGGAATGCAGATGCCACATCTTCTGTAGGTTGTCTGCAGGTAACCAACCATAGCTGCGGGAGTTGGTGAGTGCAATGGCCGGGTCGTGTCCAGAGCTCGGCCCTTCACAGAATTCCCGCCCATCCCTTACCTCTTACGTTTTTTCCATTTCTGTTTGTTTGGTTTTGAGACAGGTTCTCCCAACATGGCCCTCGCTGTCCTGAAATTCATTATGCAGACTACGCTGGCCTCAAATTTGAGGTTGCTCTTCCTTTCCCTCTGCCTCCGATTGCATCATAGGCATATGACACCAAGTCTGGTTATGCTTTTGGTTTACGTAGAAGAACTGAGGCAAGGGGCAGGGGGTCTGTATGATTAAGCAGGCCTGGTCAAGTTTCTCATTGATCTTTGTCTCAGTTCGGGTTGTGTAAGGTGGTCTTAAGAAGTCCTTACTGCTTGAGGGGACAAGCTGACCTCGGGAGATGAGTTAGTCTCTTCCCTGTGCTGCCCCATCCTCATGGATAAATGCCCCATCTGGTGGTGAAGAGTCTGTTCTAATAAAGTTCATTGTTTACTCATTTGAAAAAAAAAAAAAAGAGTCTGTTCGTCAAGGCTGTGCTGTTCCTAGAGCCCAACATGACCACAGGTTCAGCATTAAGACTGCAGCCTGGAAGGGGATGAGTCAGTTTGACAGACATTCCTTAGTGACTTATGTTTATGCAGAGGCAAGCAGGAAAGCAGACACAAAATGAAGATAGAGATGCTGGGCGTCGATCCTGCTTTTAGTTACTGTGTGGGCCCAAGGGATGAGGAGACCAGCTTGTTAGCAAAAGCACACCTTATAGAAAGAAGTAAGGAAGGGAGGGAGGGAGGAAGGGAGGGAGGGAGGGAGAGGAAGGGAAAAGAAGGGAAAGGAAGAAAGAAAAAGAGAAGGAAAGAAAAGAAAAGAAAGAAAGGAAAGGGAAAGGAAGGAAAGAGAAAGAAGAGAAAAAACAAAGGAAGGAAGGAAGGAAAAAAGAAAGAAAGAAATAAAGAAAGAAAGAAAGAAAGAAAAGAAAGAAAGAGAGAAAGAGGATCCACTTTACTACCTGTAAAGCTGAAGGCTTACTCAGCCTGAGGCTCTAGGACAAAATCTGGAAAAGGCACTGGTAATCGAATGGACCTTATTCTTTTTAGGAGACTAAAGAGCTAATACCACAGGAAGGGCTGACTCTGTAGGAAGCTATGACCTTATAGACTACGTACATCCACTATTGCTCTGGGTTTTAAAGTTTTAAGGTTTTTATTATGTGAAATTAAGATGCTTCTTGACTTTCCTTTATGAAGTTGTTGATAAAACTGGGAAGAAAACACAAAGTGTTCCTCAGGCACTATGTGGGCACAACTCTTGGAATTCCCCAGGTGGCATTTGGACCCAGCTTATGACTCTAATGTTGGATAATGGGGCTTTCAGGTGTCTTCAATGTTCCGGGTGAAGTTTTAACACAGTATCATGCTTTTCCTGGCCCAGTAGGCTAATCTGGGGTAGAACTGGAACATGCACCTTAAGGCCAGATCTCAGCAGCCCGAATCAGGCCATGCCTCCCTGCTGCTCTCTTTGGGAGAGGGAGTTAAGAAGCAGTCTGTGCTGTGACTTGACAGCTCTCAACTTATGGCACCTGGCTCTTTCTTGCTACCTGTCATGTACTATCCTGATCTAAATCATGTGATGTGAAACTTTCTACCACCCCTAAAAGGTTATAAAAAGTCAGAGCTTTCCTTTGTTCTGGGGGATTGGTCTACAGATGGCTCAGGGGAATTTGTTCCCAGAAGGGTTCTGAAGAAGCTTCTTTGTCAACTGCCCATCTCTCTTGTTAACCTCATCCACAATCTCCATTGCGCCTCCCACCCCCTTTTAAAGTCAGGATCTGTGTATCACTGGCTGGTCTAGAATTTGCTATATAGACCAGACTGACCTCAGACTCACAGAGGTCTACCTGCCTCTGCATCTGGAGTGCTGGGATTAAAGGTGTATCCCACGACACCTGACCTACTGTTGTTTTCTTTTACCACTATAACAGTGTAGTTCTGACAACAATGATTCTCATAAAATGATTACAGTAAAGGTTATTTAAGGTTCACTTTATAAGTGGTTTCTCTTTGTAGGTAGTTCTTTATACGAGCTCTAGAAGAGCCGTCAGCAAGATGGTTCAGCAGGTAGTGCTTGCCACCAAACCTGATGAGCTGAGTCCAATCCCACATAGTAGAGAGAATTGACTCCTGCAGATTGTCCTCTGATCTCCACACATGGTCTCTAAATAAATAAATGTAAAAAACAAGCACAAAGGGCTCCATAAAGCAAACACAGTAAAATGAATGAGTACTAAAATGTCATTTTACGGATGAGGAATTGAGGCTTGCAAATATTGATCTCTTACTTTCTCCTGGTCACATAGGTAATTTATGGTAAAGTGGCATTCAAACCCAAAGCCTACAGTTTGGACTCAATCTCTCTAGCCTGAGACAAGAATTGTCTTTCTGTTCATTTTCCTTGAATTCATATGTCCTCTCCCCTTTTAAATATTTTAGTTAAAAAATTTTAAAGCCAATTTTTATTGAAGCTTTGTGCATTTCATACAAAATTTCCAATCAAGTCTAGACCCGTTCCCCCTTTTTTGACCCCCGACCCCACTAGAGCTCAATTCTGCCAAACATGTTTTTCAACTTTTTCTCAGTCTCTTTTAAAATTTTCGATGCTCGCCGGGTGTGGGTGGCGCACACCTTTAATCCTAGCACTTGGGAGGCAGAGGTGGGCGGATCTTTGTGAGTTCAAGGCCAGCCTGGTCTACAGAGTGAGTNCTTTTCTCAGTCTCTTAAAATTTTTGATGCAGAAGTTTACTGTTTCAAGCAGAAGTTCACTGTTTCAGCCAGTTCTTTGACCCAGTCTTTTTGTTATTGTTGACCCAGTCTTTTTGTTATTGTTGTTGTTCCTTCCAATTTACATCACTCCAAAATATGCATATATGCATGCCACATATATCATAGGTTTTAGCATCTTCAGCTTATGATTTTTTTTTCTTTATTAGACTGAAAGATGTCATGTTTGAAGGCTCCTCCTTGGCAAGCCCAAACAACCATCAGTCCTGCCCTTGTGCTCCACACTGGGGTTTTCCCTTCCCATGGTCACCAAATGAGGTCCAGTAAGCACCACGTCCTGTCTTGATCTTCCTGTACTGGTGTATTAGTCACTTTCCTGTTGCTGTGATAAAACCACCATGAGCAAGGGAACTTATAAAAGGAAGAGTTTGGGCTGGAGAGATAGCCTAGCAGTTAAGAGCACCGACTGTTTTTTCAGAGGACCTGGGTTCGATCCCCAGCACCCACATGGTGGCTAAGAACCGTCTGTAACTCCAATTCCAGGAGAACTCCAGTTCAGGGGAATCTGAGACCCTCTTCTGACCTCTGCAGCATTGCACGGCACGGATGCACAAACCTGCATGCACACAGTACATTCATACACATACAGAAATAAATAAATTTTTTCTTAAAAAGGAAGAGTTTATTTGAGCTTACGATTGATGGTTCCAGGGAATCAGAGTCCATTGTGGCGGGAAGCATGGTGGTCGGGGCTGGAGCAGAAAGCCAAGGGTCACATCTCACAATGAGCACAGGAAGGAGAGTGACTGGAGACCGCAAGGCTTGTTAAACTCACTAAGCCCCCAATGACGTACTTCCTCCAGCACAGCCACACCTTCTAAGACCTCCAAGAACAGTGCCGCCAACTGGAGACAAAATGTCTGAATACTTAAAGCCTATGGGGGACACTCATTCAAACCACCACAACTGGTCTCTGTGATACAGCCTGGGTAGTCCAACAATAGCAATCAATACTCTGAAGAGGCTGAAATCCCAGTAGTAGCTCAGTCCACAAGCTGGATGTCTGAGCAGTCCCCATCTGGCACTGAAGGTTTGGAGGATTTTTGGAGAGACATGAGTCTTCAGTCCATATTGGAAGGTTGAAAAGCTGTGTCTCTTGTTTTATTTTAAATTTTTTAAAATTTATTTTTATTTTATGTGTATGAGTATTTTGCCTGCATGTATCTAAGTGCACCACATGTGTGCAATGCCCACAAAGGCCAGAAGTGGGCATTGGATCCCCTAGAAGTGGAGTCAGGGACAGTTGTCAGCCACGATGTGGGTCCTGGGAACCAAACCTTGGTCCTTTGCAAGAACAGCTAGTGCTCTTAACTGTGGAGCCATCTCTCCAGCCCCTTCCTTTCCCCTCTTTAAAATGAAAAGATAAAGTGAAAGGAATCATTTTCCACTTGAATGAGCCCATAGCTACGGCTGAGGATTCCCCCTGCTTTGCTGTCTCACTGCATCCAAGGGGCTTCTTCCATTCCTTATGCCACATAGAAGCAGAACCCTCCACCAGTGCTGTTGGCTGAAGTGAAGAAACAAATATTGGAAGACAGGTTTAATGTGAAAGGGTGTTCTGCTCCCATACACTGGGGAGACAGGAAGAAGGTGGATGGGGTTCCTTAGGAGATGTGGAGAGCTACTGTATGGAAGAGTCCCAGTACCAGGCTTTTAGCCCCAAACTCCTGACTGCAGCTATGTTACCTGTATCCAACTGTCCTTGTGACAGACAGTGAGGGGCATGCACACCTGTGTCCCATGGGGGTGCATCAAGAGAAGACCTGGCCCCTTACAAAAGGGAGTGTGTTGTCCCGCGCAGCAGTCTCGCCGGCAAGAACTTCACGTGGACAACAGGATTCTTCTGTGGTAATATTTATTGTGCACAGCTCTTTTGTGAGAAGGACCCCAAAATGGGGCAGAAGCACTGCTTATATAGCAGTCTAGAGGGTTCGTGTATGCTCTGGATTGGTACAGTGCCCTGATGCCTCATTAGCATGCCCAAGGCGCGGGCCCAGAGAGTGCGGGCCCAGAGAGCATGGGCTCGGAGAGTAGTAGTCATGCGCAGTTTGTCCAATGCAAAGGCAACGGTGGGAAGCGGCTTGTAGTGACTCAGGAAGTCGGCGCCATCTTAGGGCGTGGTACAGCACACATTGTTTGTGTGGTAGGCTGCCAACAGTGTGTGTAAGAATTTTTCTGAGGGAAGGCAGTAGTAGACATCCACCATTTATAAAATGGAGCAAATGGTACCAGGTGTGGTGGCGCATGCCTTTAATCCCAGCACTCTGGAGGTAGAGGCAGGCGGATCTCTGTGAGTTCAAGGCCCACCTGGTCTATCTAGTGAGCTCCAGGCCAGCTGGGACTAAAGGGAGACCCTAACTCAAAAAGACTAAAAAAATAAAATGAGCCGTTAAAGGCGGAGGCTAAGAACTGCAAAAAAAAAAAAAAAAACAAACCCAAAAACGAAGCAAATGAAAACAGTAAAAACACATAGCTCCTATTAATGAAGCTATAGCTGAAAGAAAAATACGCTAGACTATCAGGCAAGGTCAAATGGAACATTTTCTCAGTCAGAAATAACTAAAATAAAGCATGGCTTATTTGGTAAGCTAAGACATTGAAGGAAGGGTAGAAGTTAAAAGTATTTCCAGAGGCTGAAGATTCTTGAAGCCAATAGCAAAGCCTATTTGGTTAGGAGCGCAATTTCTGGGAGAAAAGCCACTCCATTGTTAAGTATTCCACAACACTGGTTGACTGATTAGAGCTTCCTTGAATGGAGAGAGCTGGAATGCTGCAGATCCAGGGCCAAATTATCTAGGTCCCTTAATAGTCATTTATTGTCCACTCCTCTGTTTGATCTAATACCCTTGTGACTGTTGGGGAAATCTTTAAGGATCTACAGACCACCAGCCTCCACCAACCCAAAGGCTAAGAATGTTGTCAGATAGCATCTGAAGCCTGGGGCAGAGACCTCCCCACTTAGCTGTGACCTAGTTATCTGATATTCCCACCAATATATTGAAAAAGGCCTTGATTTGTGAAGAAAAACTTCATGAAATTGTTTCTCCACTGTAACATGGTATTTGGAGTAACCTGGATCTGTGCTTATATTTGGCTCTAGAACAAGCCATCCCATATTCTCTTTGTGGTGAGAGTTGTTTTTGCATTGACAAGGTTCTTGGCAGGTTGGCTCTTCTGAGCAAGGAGAGAGCAGTTCCTGTCACTGCTGGGAAAACAGCCCCTGAGCCAGGACCTGGAGGTACCCCGTGAAGCTTCCTGATTGCCTAACAAACTGGTTATGAGTCAGGAGCCCACCCCTGTAAATTTGGGATGGTTTCAGTGCCTTTGAGGGTGGCTTCTGAACATTGAAAACACTATATACTTATTTTTAAAAATTAATATTCAAGTTATTAAAGTTATAAAATTTAAAAAACTAGTCATTAAACTTTCAAATTCAGTTTATAGCTTCTAGTAGCATATGTAATACTCTAACAAAATTTTAATAATCTCTCTGAAATGTACTTTGATTATGTTTTATATTATTTACAAGCTTTGTAAATTAAAGCCCTTTAAATATTTCAAATGCATTTACTCATTTAATGATTTTATTTCCTTTCAAGAGATAATCCTCTGTGATAAATAGATTTTCCTGAGACCTCAAGCCTTCTAAATGTAATAAAAAAATTAAAGCTTGGTGAATCTTTTCTTCTCTTGACTGTTTCATTGCTGTTAACAAACAGTAAAACACTGCTTTGAGATCACAAGTCTAAATAATCCCTCAGCTACACATTTTTATTAATCCTATATGATTAATCTGTGAAATAGTCTAAGGTTCCAAATTCTTGACATAACTACTTAAACTACCAGATGTACAGATTATTTCCAATATTTTCACTTGAATTTTTATTTCTTCTTTTTTTTTTTTAATTTTATTTATTTCTGTATGTGCATGAATGTACTGTCTGCATGCAAGTCTGTGCACCCGTGTCGTGCAATGCCGCGGAGGTCAGAAGAGGGTGTCGGACTCCCCCGGAACTGGAGTTCTCCTGGAATTGGAGTTTCAGACGGTTCTTGGCCGCCATGTGGGTGCTGGGGATCAAACCCCGGTCCTTTGTAAGAGCGGTCGGCACTCTTAACCGCTAGGCCATCTCTCTTTCTATGAATAATGAATTAGAAGCAACCATTTCTAACTCATCAAGAAAACCAACACTTCATCTGAAACACTTTTCGGCTTTCTTTCCATGCATATTTGCAGAGTTGTTCATGGACTGGAGATATTTTTTTGAGATTTGAGGTTTTATTTTTTAAATGTGGGGTCCCTTCTAGAGCTTCTGGAAGGGCACAGTCAAACTCCAATCTACCTGAGGAATTCTATTGCATTTTACATTCTTTTTTTAAAAATTTATTTATTATTTTATGTGTATGAGTATACTGTCTGCATGTAGGTTGGTGCGCCTGTGTCGTGCAGTGCTGAGGAGGTCAGAAGAGGGCATCGGATTCCCCTGGAACTGGAGTCAAAGACGGTTCTTAGCCTCCATGTGGGTGCTGGGAATCAAACCCGGGTCTTCTGCAAGAGCAGTCGGTGCTCTTAACTGCTGAGCCATCTCTCCAGCTCCACATTTTACATTCTTTGTTTTTTTAAATATTCAAATGTCTTCATGGTAAATTCAAAGACGTTTGATTTCAGAGAACTCTTTTCTTGGGTTCTCTGATGGAGCTATACCTTATTTAGATATTAAAATAACTTTGGATTGAATTTTCGCTTGATCTCAAAACGTTGCCTTTGGTTGCAACTTCCCAGGTCATTTGGATTAACTTCAGGGAAAGAAAACAAATGGCCAGAGGGCATTTCAAGGATGCCAGCAGAGAAGAGTCCAGAAGCTCTGTGACTGTGCAGGGCCTGACATTCTTTTCTTAATTTTTGCTCAGTGTGACAACTAAAGGTAATGTCTGATCCTGGACTGGATTCTGGGTGGAGGTAACAGCAGCCCTGATTGATGGAGGGAGGGCTGCCAAGAACTTTGTCAAAGCAGGTGCACGCCTATGGTTCCCCCACCTGGAAAGTGGAGGCCGGAGGACTAGGAGTTCAAGGGCTGCCTGGGCTACAGGAGATCCTATCTATAAGCAAACAAGCAAAACAAAATGGAACCTAAAAGCGTTATCAGGAAACTGATACATTTTATTGTGTATTATGCAACAGTATTATATAAACCTTGAATTTCTTTAACAAATGCTGCTGAGGAAACTGGATATCTACAAGTAGAAAAATGAAACAAGATCTTTATCTCTCATTCTGTACAAAACAATCTAAATGGGTGAAAGACCTTAATTATAAAAGTTGAGAGTGGTGGTGGGGAGCTAGCTCAGTAGTTACTGAGCACTGGCTGCTCTTGCAGAGGACCTGGGTTTGGTTCCCAGCACCCACACAGTGGCTAACATTGGAGCTAATCTGTAGCTCCAATTCTAGGGGATCTAATGCCTTCTCTGGCCTCCTCAGGCATTACATGAACAGGGACATTTACATCCATGCAGGCAAAACACACACAAAAATAAAAAATAAATAGAAAAATTTAAAAAAAAGAGTTGAAATTCTGAAACTGTTAGAGAAAAAGTAAGGAAGACACTTCAGGATATAAGCATAGCTAAAGACTCTCTGAATAGGATTCCAGCCCCTTAGGAAATAAAGCCCAACAATTGATATATAGGAACTCATGAAGTTAAATGATTCTGTATGGGGGCTGGAGAGATGACTCAGTGGTTAAGAGCACTGGCTGCTCTTGGTGAGGACCAGGGTTCTATCCCCAGCATCAACACAGTGGCTAACAACTGTTTGTAACTCCAGTTCCAGGAGATCCAATGCCCTCTTCTGACCTCTGAGGGCATTTCGTGACATGGGTGCACTTACACACTTGCAGGCAATACACTCATAAAAAATTATTTAAATGCTTCTGTACAACAAAGAAAACAGTTAAGTAAAGAGATAGCCTACAGAGTGGAAGAAAACCTTTGCTGGCTATATATCTGACAGAAAATACACAAAGAATGGACACAAAAACTCAAAAAACTAAACAAAAACAAATCAGTCTAGTCAATACATGGGCTAATTAAATGAACAGACAGTTCCCAGAAGATGAACTACAAATGACAATAAACATAGGAAAAATAATTAACTTCTCTAGCCATTAAAGAAAGGCAAATTAGAATGTAAGAGACATTAAATATGAAGCTTTTCTTTCAAACTCTGTAAAACTTTTGGTTTACATACCCTGCCAGACTTTTGTTTAGGAAAAGACCCTGATGCATTCCCAAGCCTTTTGGGGTGGTGAACCTCTTCCCCCTTGTTAGCCAACCTGCTTCCCCTACTCCTTTGTGCTGATTCTTTAAATCAATTAATTAAATTTATTTATTTTTATTTTATGTGTATGTTATGAATGTTTTGCCTGCAGATGTGTAAGTGTACCTATAAGTGATTGCCTGTCCAGGTCATAAGAAGCTGTCAGATCCCCTGGAATTGGAGTTACTGATGGATATTAGCCACCATGTGGGTGCTAGGAATGGAAACCAGGTCCCCTGGAAGAGGGGCCGGTGTTCTTAACTGCCGAGACATCTCTCCAGCCCCTGCACTGATTCTTTTAAACTAGCCAACCTGTAAAGACTATGAGGTCAGACCCCAGCCAATAGGGAAAAGACACAGTATTTTTTTTTTTTTTTTTTGTTCTTTCTGTATGTGTATCAATTTACTGTCTGCATGCAGGTCTGGTGGCACCCTGTCGTGCAATGCTGTGGAGGTCAGAAGAGGGTCTCGAGGTCAGAAGAGGGCGTCGTTTTTCCCTGGAACTGGAGTTCCCCCTGGAATTGGAGTTCAGACGGCGTTCACAGTCGCCATGTGGGTGCCTGGGGGATCGAACCCGGGGCCTCTTAAGAGCGATCCATGCTCTTAACTGCGTATGCCATCCATCTCGCCAACCGACACAGGAGCTCTTGATTGAGGGATAAAAACCTATCAAACTTCCAGGTTGGCATGATGTGCTTGCTTGATCTGAATGATCTCCATGCCCTTTTTTTTTTTTAATTTTTATTTATTTTTGTATGTGTATGAGTGTACTGTCTGCATGTAGGTTTGTGCACCCGTGTCGTGCAATGCCGCGGAGGTCAGAAGAGGGTGTCGGATTCCCCTGGAACTGGAGTTCTCCTGGAATTGGAGTTACAGACGGTTCTCAGCCGCCATGTGGTTGCTGGGGATTGAACCCGGGTCCTCTGCAGGAGCAGTCAGTGCTCTTAACCACCAGGCTATCTCTCCAGCCCCCAAAAAGTAAAAGCTGCCCTACTGAGTTATTTTCACTTTGTCCAAGTTCTTTCTATATTAGCAGTGGCGTCCTTGGCTTAAAATTTTATTTTTAGGGGCTGGAGAGATGGCCTAGCGGTTAAGAGCATTGACTGCTCTTGTAGAGGACCTGGGTTCAATCCCCACACCCACATGGTGGCTGAAAACTGTCTTTAACTCCAGTTCCAGGGGAATTCGATGCCCTCTTCTGATCTCCATGGCATTGCACAACATGGGTGCACAAACCTGCCTGCAGACAGTACATTCACACATATATGAAAATAAATAAAATTTAAAAAAGATTTTATTTCTAACAAAAACTACATTGAAATTTTCTCTTACCCCAGTCAGAATGGCTGTCATTAAGAAAGTCAGTAAGTAACAGCAAAGGCTAGCGAAGATGCGGGGAAAAGGGGACCTTGTACACTCAGTCCTTGAGGCTGCAAATCAAGCACTTTACTAAGCCATCTCCTCAGCCCGATTTTGGTGGGTTTTGAGGTTGCCTGAAAAGTGTTGCTATGGGATTAAAATCATATCACAGGGTTGTTCCTAAGGCACTGAACAGGATTACAGCTGAGGTAAAACTTTGGATTACTGGGAGGAGGAAAATTAAGCCTTCAACTTGGATTACTGTCATTTATTTGAATCTAGTTTGGAATTTTTTTTCCAGCTGGCCTGGAACTTGCTATGTAAGCTGGGCTGGCCCCCCATCTCACAATCTGCCTGCCTCTGCTTCCTGGGTGCTGGATTAAAAGTATGTGCTACCATGCCCGGCTCTGTGTGCTGGAATACTTGAAGCTAGTAAGGGCTTCAACCATACTCAGGAGTGAGGTGCTTTTCTGGCTCCCCATGACGCCATAATTTTCCGTTCTATCTTGCCTCATCAACCCTTAGGAGGATGAAGAAGGAGAATCATAAGTTCAAGGTCATGATGGGTTACAAATCAAGACCCTTTCATTTAAACTAAGAAAGAGAAAACAAAACAAAGAAACACATAGAGAGAGAGAGAGAGAGAGAGAGAGAGAGAGATCCTTTTTCTAAGGAATTGTATGTGTATGGAAGCACTTGAGGGAAAAGGAGCATTAACTCTCCAATATACAGCCCAAAAACAGGGGCTGGAGAGATGGCCTAGCGGTTAAGAGTGCTGACCACTCTTACAGAGGACCCGGGTTCGATCCACAGCACCCACATGGCGGCCGAGAACCGTCTGAAACTCCAATTCCAGGAGAACTCCAGTTCCAGGGGAATCCGACACCCTCTTCTGACCTCCGCGGCATTGCACGACACGGGTGCACAGACTTGCATGCAGACAGTACATTCATGCACATACAGAAATAAATAAATGCCGGGCGTGCTGGCGCACGCCTTTGATCCTAGCACTTGGGAGGCAGAGGCACACTGATCTCTGTGAGTTCAAGACCAGCCTGGTCTACTGAGTGAGTTCCAGGACAGCCAGAGCTACAGGGAGACCCTGTCTCAAAAAAAAGACCAAAAAAAAAAAAAAAGGCATTGCACTTAACCACGAGGCAAAAATGCTCATATACATAAAAATAAATAAATCAGAGCCAGAGAGAAGGCTCAAAGGCTATGAACACTGCCTGTTCTTGCAGAGGACCCAGGTTTGATTCCCAGCACCAACATGATAGCTAACAACCATCCTCAACTACAGTTGTAGGGCATCCAATCCCTTCTTCTGACCTCTGAGAACAGTGCATGACACTGGTATATTTACATGCGTGCAACAATACACTCATATACATAAAAATAATAAAATATTTTATAATAAATAAATTAAGGGCTGGGGAGATGGCCTAGCAGTTGGGAGCACAGACTGCTCTTGCAGAGGACCTGGGTTCAATCCCCAGCACCACGTGGTGGCTGAGAACATCTTTAACTTCACTTCCAGGGGAATCCGACACCTCTTCTGACTCTGTGGCATTGCACAACACGGTGCAACAGACCCACATGCAGACAGTACATTTTCAGTACACAATAAAAAATAAATAAAAATTTAAAAAAATATTTAAAAAAATATAAAATAATACATAAAAATATAAAATTTAGTTTTTTTTTATTATTTTTATTCTTTTTAAAAATTTTATTTATTTATATTTTTATCAAATCTAGGCTCGTGTCCCCCCCACCATTCCCCCACCCCACCAGCACTCAGCAATTCGTGCCACAAACATGCTTTTCATCTCTTTCTCACGTCTTTCTCAAATATCTCCATGTGGAAGTTGACCGTTTTGGGCAAAGAAGAAGACTGTTTTCAGTCCAATTCTTTATGCAGTTCTTGTCTGTTGTTGTTGGGTTGTGTGTGTGTTGTTTCCAAATATGTCATCCTCCCAACGTGCCTTTGGACAAAAGCCTCAGGGGGCTGTACACAAAGGTAAATACTTACAAAACTACCGGTACTGGCACTAGCAATCCAAGATAAGGGATACCATCGTCGTTTGTTTTTCTGGTACACTGTGTTACTTCAACTCCAGCATGAAATGTCCTCTAGCTCCAAGCATTTTCCTGCAAAGCTCATGATAGTCGTCTTTCTCTTACTGCTGCAAAACACTCCATTGTGTAGATGTAATCCACATTTTTCCTGCTATCCAGTCATCAGTGAAGGGGCATTTGGTTGGTTCCAGCTTTTGCATATTGTGAAAGAGAGCTGAAATAAACCATGGCCATGCATGTATCTGCAGTGGGGTGAGGTCTTCAGGGTACAATGCCTAGGAGTGGTAATTGGCTGGGTATGGGTGCAATTCAATTCCAAAGTCTTCCAAGGGTTCTCCAACTAAGCCTGCTTTCCATAGTGGCTGTATGAGTTACACATATCCTACCATGCAGGAGTGAGTATTCCCCTTTCCCCACAAGCCTTTTCCTAGCATTTGGGATCATTTGTTTCTTGTTTTTATCTGCATTTCTTTTTTGAGTATGATATCATTAAAGTGGTTTTCAATTTGCATTCCTTGATTATTAATGATAGTTGAGACGACTTCTGTAAGGTGTTTTCTCAGACCATCTCTATTCCTCACTTGTGAAGTCTCTGTTTAGCTCTTTGCTCCTATCTATTGATGGGTCATTTGTTTCTTTCTTCTTTGTTTTTGAGTAGTATTTCGGAAATCATATGCTTGTCAGAAGTACATGAGTGAAGGTTTCCTCCCACTCTGTGGGATTCTCTCTACACTTCCTTGATTGTTGTTCTTTTGATGTTACAAAGCTTTTGAGTTTAATGAGTTCGACCATTGTCAATTGTCTACCTTAATTCTTGCAACTAGCATGTCCTGTGCTGATTAGGAAGTCTTATTCCTTAGCCTATGGGGCGTCTTGTAGTGTTGCTTACGAGCAACATTTTGCCTCTATCCACTTCAGTGGTCCAGTTTAGGATCTTTGAATCCATCTGGAGTTGACTTTTACAGGGCAAGAGGTAGGCGGTTTAATTATCAATATCTTCTACAAGTGGTGATCCACGTTTTGCCAACATCACTTGCTGAAGATGCTTCTTTTCTCCATTGGAAGTGTCTCTATTGGCCTCCCGACTTGCAGAACTAGAGATGGCTTGAAATTGTATGTGCTTCAGGTATTGGATCTTCGGTTTTGTCCATTGGTCAACAGGTCTGTTTTGTGTCAGTATCGTAAGGCTGGTCTTCATGTCTATGAGCCCTGTATGTATAGTTTGAAGTCTGGTGATAGAGATCCCCTGTGTAGCTCTTTTTCACTCAGGGTTGTTTTTGGCTAATTTCGGGGGCTTTGTGTTTTCCAAATGATGATTACGGTCCTTGTTTTTTCCAAGCCTGTGAAGAAAAGCTTTGGGGATTTTTGACTGGGATTGCATTAAACTTACAAGAGTTTCAGTAGACAGTGGACTCTTTTTTGGGGGTCTTTTCTTTTTTTAAGGTTCCTGTAGGGCCAGCTGTCCTGGAACTACTCTGGTAGACCAAGCTGCCTTGAACTCTACAATAGATCCCCTGCCTCTGCCTCCAAGTGCTAAAGATTAAAAGGTGTGCTCCACCTCGGCCTGGCAGAATGGACATTTTTCCATAGGTTAATTTTCCCAATCCTGGAGCATGGGAGGTTTTTTTGCCTCTGTCCTGGATATCTTCTTCAATTTCTTTCTTTAAATAAAGGTTTAGAATTTTTGTGGTGTAGAGATCTTTGTTGTCCTTTAGTTAGGTTTGTTCTAGGTATTTTAATTGATTTAGCTGATTGTGAGTGGGAAGGTCCCTTGATTCCTTCTCCATTGCTTGTTGTTGGTAGTAAGAAAGGCCACTGAAGTTTTTTAGGTTAATTTTTGTATCCTGCCACTTTGTCTGAATCTCTTAAATCATTTCCTAGGAGATTTTACTTGATGTAGATTTTTTTTAGCATCCTTAAGTACAAAATATTCATCAACCAAATGGGATAGCTTGACTTCCTCTTTTCCAATTTAGTAACTCTCTCCTTTAATGTTCCTTTCTTGCCTTATTGCTCTAAAGAAGTGTTTCAAGCTACTATATTGAAGAGGATGGTGACAAGAGGGGCAGCCTTGCGTAGTTTCCTACCTTTAAAGGGAATGTTTCTGTCATTTCCTCATTTAGGATGATATTGGCTGTGAGTTTCCTGATATATGGCTTTGATTTACATTGAAGAATGATCCTCCAATCCAATTCCCTTCTAGGAACTTAAGCATGAGAGGAATTTACTTGTCGATTTATTCAAATGCTTTTTCACATCAAATTGAGATTGATGGTTTGGTTTTTGGTCTTTCACTTCAATATTATGTGTTTGAATGATGTTATTGATTTTCATTATGTTGAACCATCCTTGCATCTTCTGGTATGAATCGCAACTTGGTCATTGATGGAATATCTTCATGATGTGGTCTGTATGTGATTTGCCAGATATCCTGTTTTAGAATTTTGCCATCTGTGTTCATTAGGTGAGATGGGTCTATAATTCCTCCTTTTTAAGTTATATCTTTGCACTGGTTTCTGATAATAAGAGTGATGCTGGCTTCATTACAAGGATTTGGGAGAAATTCTCGATTGTTTGTACCTTCTAAAACATGTTTCAGTAATAATTGGTTGTAGGTCTTTTTGAAATGTTTATAGAATTTGCTGTGAAACTGTCTGGGCCTGGGCTTTTTTTAGGTTGGAGGTTGCTTATTACATCTTCAATTTCTTGCATTATGTCATGGGTCTGTTTAATGCTGTCGAATCTCTCTTTGGTTGAAGCTTTTGGTGATTCCCAGATTTCAGATTGTTCATCCATTTCTCTTAACACTCTTATTGTTTGTTTTCAATTTGAGTATAGCGTTTTTAAGTATTCCAATGATTTTCTGGATCCTTTTCCTTGTCCTGTGTGATATTTCACTTTTCACACAAGATTGTATTGTTGCAGTTGTTCCTTACTTTTTTGTTTAACTGGTGCTAGAGGTCCTGTCTTAGTTTATTCTTTCAAAGAACCAACTTTGTGTTTCGATTGACTGTTTTTTTGTATTGTTTTCTTTGTTTCATTTCATTGATTTCTGCTCTGATTTTTGTTATTTCTTTCCTGGCTTGTTATGTTTATGGTCATTCTGTTGTGTTACCTGCCGTCCAGTGCTTTTAGCTGTGTGTGTAGATCACTCACTTGTCGCTCTTTCTGTTTTCTAATGTACGCAACCAGGGCTTAAACTTATTAACTCCTTTAGGGATTGCTTTTAAGGTATCCCATTAGGTTTTGTTGTGTTGTGTATTTATCATTGTCATTCAGTTTCAGATTGCTTTTTTTTCTCTTTTCTTTATCTCTTAGCCATTGACACTTCAATTATTCAAGAGTGTGTTGTTTAGTGTCCATGTGTTCTTAGTAGCAAGTAGGGCTTATCCTGGTGTTTTGATTTGAGCTTATTTTTGCCAGCTGTGGGTCTGTAGAATGCACTGAAAGTTACATTTCAATCACTTTCTGGATTTGGTAGCTTTTTTTCTGTGATCCCAGGATGGTTCGATATTTGGGAAGAATGTTCCATGGGGTGCTGAGAGAAAGTGTATTCTCTGGTATTAGGTGGAATATTTGGTTAAGAGGTCTATGAGGTCATTTGATTATCATATATTGTTCAGTTCAGAGTCCTTCTGTTTATTCTCGTGTCCTGTTTGAACCTTCTAAAGGACTTCAATGGGTATTTAATCCCTTCTCTATGGATGTACTGGAGAAGTAGTCTGTGAACTTTGTGGTCCTGGAGAATTGTTTGATAAAGTTTGGTGCAC
>VZQC01015407.1:1207547-1234353 GCA_009823505.1 Rhizomys pruinosus
CAGTGGAGGCCAGAAGAGGGTGTCAGATCCCTTAGAAATGAAGTTATGGACAGTTGTTAGCTGCCCTGTGGATGCTGGGTCCTCTGCAAGAACACCCAGTCCTCTAAACTGCTGAGCCATCTCTCCAGCCCTTATATTTATGTCTTTACATTTTTTTTTTTTTTTTTTTTGGTCTTTTTGAGACCCTGTCTCCCTGTAGCCCCAGCTATCCTGGAACTCGCTCTGTAGACCAGGCTGGCCTTGAACTCACAAAGATCCGCCTGCCTCTGCCTCCCGAGTGCTAGGATTAAAGGCATGCACCACCACACCCAGCTCTTTTTTGTCTTTTTAAGACAGGGTCTCCCTGTAGCCCCAGCTGTTTCAGAACTTACTGTGTAGAACAGGTTGCCCTTGAACTCATAGAGATCCGGCCATTTCTGCCTCCTGATTGCTGGGTTTAAAGGCGTGCAACACCACTCCTTGTTTGTTTTTTTTGTTTTTGTTTCTTTTTTGAGACAGATCTAGCTGTGGGGAATGTAAATGAAATGTACTGTCTTTTCTATAAAAGGGTTAAATGAGACGAAGAATGTCCCAAAGAAATTTATTAAAATACTCCCCGAGGAACCTCCCCTGTGCAGTTAGCATTTTTCTAAGATTAAAGTTTATGTTCAAGGTTGAATCCTGCTCCCAGAAGCTGACTTTTGCTTATGAGCTGTGTTATTTTTAGCCAACTGTATAAGAGTGTGAGACTGACCCCTCAGAGTGGGGCACAGGACCCCCCATTTAGTCATAAAAAACCATGGTTGGACAGGCTGAAGAGGGCATGACAGGAGATGGCAAACTGGCCCTGAAAAGCAGCGGGAAGCTTCTGATGCCCTTAGAATACTTGTCTGCCCACAGAGACGGCATGGCTCTACCATACACCCTAAGTTGCTTTCCAGTAGAGGATCTCCTCTTTGTTTCCCACATGCTCCCTTACAGGGCCAATAGGCAGAGAACATCTCTGAGTGTGACAGTGGGTGTTCCTTGGTAGAGAAGTAGCCTGTGAGAACAGAGTCCTAGCATTCAGCAGTTGATAGAATCGGCTCCTCTGTTAACAGTGCAGACCAGCTGAGCCCATTTCTTACCCGTCTCCGCTTCTAGTCTCCCCATCTCAGGTATCAGACTGACTTCTCTGAGACCTAAGTCTGATTTCATAACTTCCCCCAAACAGAAAACACCCCCTTAAACCTCCTGGCCTCAGGAGAAACCCTTCAGTCATGAGGGTGGCTCTTAGGACCCTTCCAGCCAGAATCCCACTGCCCTTGGTTCCACCCCCCTCACCCCAGGCTCCAGACACCCCAGACAATCTCCAGCACATTGAATTTTCATGTGCGTATTTCTAATTTTCACCAAAGTGCATATGTGGCACCGAGGACTGAACTAAGGCCTCACACGTGCTAAGCAAGGCTTTTACAGGTATTTCTTATCTCTGTGATCATTAACGCGTTCTTCAAGACCAGGGCACTCCACCATGCTTCCCGCCCAACCTCCTACCCTCCCACCACCCAGGCTTTGCCCTTACAGCTTTGAGTGTAACCACAGCACTGAATGCCCTTACCTGCCTACAAACGTGGCCTCTTGCTGTTTTCCTACCATATCACACCTATATTTCTTGTCCTACTTAGAAGCTCTTACAAAGCTCTCAGCCAAGTCTAGTCAATGCCCCTGAGGGTCTGATCTGCCCCAGTTTATATGCTACAGTGAGCACAATCTTCTATTACTATAACCATGTGTGCGTTACGTGGAGAACTGCAGGCTTGAACCAGCTCCAATGTCCTGAGTTTCACAGGCAATTTATCCCTCCTTATGTAGATGGAGCTCAATATTTTCTGTAAGCATTTATGAATATTTAAAGTTTTAAAAGCCAGGGCTGGAGAGATGGCTCAGCGGTTAAGAGCAGCGATTGCTCTTGCAGAGGACCCGGGTTTGATTCCCAGCACCCACATGGCAGCTAAGAACCATCTTTAATCTTAATTGCATCGGGAATCCGATGCCCTCTTCTGACCTCCGCGGCATTGCACGACATGTGTGCACCAACCTACATGCAGACAATACACTCATACACATAAAAATAATAAATAAATAAAAATTAAAGTTTTAAAAGCCTATTAAATACATGTTACACAGATATGTATAACTGTATAAATCTAAGATCTCTTCTATAGCTTCTATTTGGGCATATCCACATATTTAAAAGGGAAATCCCAGGGCTAGGTGTTGTAGCTCAGTGAATGAGTGTTTGTTTAGAATGCGCAAGGCTCTGGTTTTCCTCAGTACCATGAAAGAATCAATCAAACAAACAAAATGAATAAAATGGAAGTCCTATGTATAGAAGATTGTTTTACATGATGTCACTTCTGCCAATAAATATGTATAGGTCTAGATGTTGCACAAATATGTAACTATATAGTCATCGTAGTGTGCCTATACTAGTAAATAATTTTAGGACATAAGTACCACTAATCAATTATGTTTAATATTAATAAATTTAGATGCATAAGTAAAATGTAAAAGTCTTGGTAATAACTGATAAGAAAAAAAGTCCTATATCTATGTCTAGAGACTTAGTCCCTGAAGGAAAAGGCATTTCCGGAACAAAAATGGTGTTTCCCTCTCCCCAGTGAGACCAAAGCACGCTCACTGTCTCAGAGCCTGGTGTCTGCAGGGGTGACAGCGTTGTGGGGAGAGCCTTGGCTGTTTGCCCGGGAATCCTGAGAGATGGGAGGTTGTGGGAAGGGCCGCCCCCGTTTTCTCTGAGGCTTCACAGTGTCGTGAGGGGCCGGGGGCGGGGCACCTGCGCATCTGCTCTTGTCACGGAGCTTCCTGGCTTCCTTTTGTGTTCAGCCTGTCCTGGAAAGACTGCAGCAGATGGCTCATTACCATAATGCAGAGAGCTTTCGAGGGTCCTGGGTGCAAACTCAGGGTGACCAAGCCAAGAGCAGGTGCACAGAATGCGGCATGCTCAGCCCACGTTAGGCTTTCCTCACACACCCACTCAGACGTTTCCAGAGCGAGGCAGAGACGAACTGGGGGAAAACCCTCCCGCCCGGCTGTAGACTCCCTTTTCCAGCCTAACAGCACTGAGCTCATAGTATCTTTCCTGCAGGGTTGCTTTGAGAATTCCACTCAGCGCTCCTAGCTGTTGGGAAACTCAGTTCCAAAACTAAAGGGAGTCCGCAGCACACCTTGGCAAGCGTCCTTCCCATAGCTAAACTTCCCGCAGCCAGATGGTGGGCCCTCCCTAGATGACACTAGAACTGAGCCTGGACATTGAGGGAGGTAAGAGGCTCTTGTTCATCTAGAACTTAATATCAAATTATCTCAGCCACTCATCTGATGTTGACCTTGAATGCTTAGAGCTGGAAAAAAAAAAAAAAAAAACATAGCAGGGTGAAAAATAAAAATAACCACAAGATTCCTTTTAACAATGGATCCAAATTTTTGTTTCAGAAAATTCTTCGAAGGGCTATTACGATACCCACTAAGCCTGATGAATTGAGTTCGATCCTGGGCTCCACATAGTGAAAGGAGAGAATGGGTTCCTTCGAGTTGTTCCTCTTGCATGAATGTGGATAGTAAAGATGTTTTTTTAACCAGAACTTATGCTCATTGCTGTAATATTACCCTCTTGATACACCAATCCTCCTTGAAGTCTGCTCTATGCAAAAGGGCTCTTTATGACTCAGTGGTGGTGGGTTGGTTGGAGGAATCAAAGCAGCTGATTTCAAGCCTGGGTTTACATAGTGATAGAGGATGCACGGACAGAGGGGCCAGATGGTCCCCAAACAATTAATTCTGCAAAAGCAGGAAATGAGAACTAAAATTGATTATGAATTTGCCCTTGGGCTTTATCAGAAATATTGAGAAAGCACTGAACTTTAAACAAATCGAGGGATGAGTCAGTCTTGTGTATCTGTGAAGGGCACAGTAACCTTGATTATACTACAGCATACATTTCTATAGCTAGATACTTAAAATTATATCTTTCTAAAATATATACATTATTAAACATGTCTAAAAGTGCAGAGCCTTTTTAAAATATATGAAGTGGTCTTGAAAGATGGACCTCTGGTTTGTCCCCGTGCGTCAGATCCCTTTCTTGGTAACTCAACATTCAAAGGTTCTCTACCCAGAAACTTTCTTAACGATGAGATGACAGCTTCAGAAGTAGCACTAGTGGGCATCAGTCATCCTGGAACACCCCAACCCCTGCCTGTGATGGCTCCTGGGTCCTCTTGCTTCAGGCTCTAAACGTCAGGGTTGTTCTGCTAGAGAACTGCGACTTATTCCCTCCCTGTTCCCTGCTCTACTGTGCTGGACTTGGTCACCCACAGCCTGGCCAGGCCCTTGGTGTTTATGCCCCTTCCCATTCTAGTCCTTATCTAGCTTGGGCTTAAGGCCTGCCCCAGGCTCTGGAAGCTACTCCTCAGTCCTGGGCCTAATAGATTCCATTTCCCTCTGGGTTGTCCTCAAAGAAGCTGCTTAAAACAGCCTGAGGGTATATGCCACTCTTCTAGAATCTTCTTTTTTTTTTTTTTTTTTTAATTTTCAGTTGTTTTTCTTGTTTCTGGCCGAGCTGGGGATTGAACCCAGGGGCTTGTATACATAGGCCAATGCTGTAGCACTGTAGCACTGACCTACTTCCCAAGCCCCATAGTTATTTTTTGATGTAAAAGAAAATAATCAAAGTGGCTTCATGTTTTCTTGATCTATCTTCTTCTCAGTTCACCAGACACAGTCCTTCCTGCTGACTCAGATAGGTACATATTGAGTTCTCCTACCAGTCAAAGCCTTTTTTTTCTAGCAAATCCAACATCCATTTTCTCCCATGAATCGAAAAAATTGGTCTTCATTATTGCAGCAAATGAATTTCATCTGGTCTTTTGTATTTCTAGAACTCTTAACTTCTTGGAAAAGCATTATAGAATATCATGATCTTGCTTGTATGTGAGGAACCGAATTCAACACTGAGCAATTTGTTAACCTAAATGTTCTATGTGCAGAGAAACAATGGCATTACACCCAGTATCTGCTTCAGTGTGAAGAATTCCTGTATATAGATGTGACTTTTACTCAACCTTGGCTGCATAACCAAAAATTTGTGGAATAGTGTGTGTGTGTGTGTGTGTGTGTGTGTGTGTGTGTGCAAGACAGGGGGAGAGTGGGAGTGAGGTCTCTCTACATAACCTAAGGACTCCCTGTGTAGTACAGCCTGGACATTAATGTCAAGCTTCTGCTTCTGCCTCCCCGACATGGGTACCCTTCTCCTATGTCCTGAAACCTTGCCTGAGTCATGGATCTCCACTATGTGGGTCAGGCTGGTTACTATTTTGGAGCACATCTTATAAGGTTCCTCAAACTTCCTTTAGACAGAGGCCTGCTTCCATCCTAATTGAGCAAGAGGACTTTAACACTTGGACTTTCGAGAAACTCCAAATGCACTCACGATATGGTTAACATTTCTCATTATTGTTTCAGTACATGCAAACTGGATGGGGATCATAGGCAAATGCTCTGCCACTGAGCTACACCCTAAGCTTGATTCTCTCCCTTTAAACATTGTGAAAAAGAAAAATCTCTTCCAAAGCAATAAACTATATGATCCATAAAATTATACTTTGTTCATCTTATTTTAGCCATGCACAGCATGAAAACTGAGTTAATTTTCTCCCCCATCCACCTTAGTCTCCTGACCATGGCTTTTCCTCTGGTTACCAGCAAGTTTATGCTTCTTTTAAAAAATTTTTTAAGTTAATTTTTATTGAACACATTTCCTACAACATTTCTTTTTTTTTTTTTAATTTTTATTTTTTTTGGTCTTTTTGAGACAGGGTCTCCCTGTAGCCCCAGCTGTCCTGGAGCTCACTCTGTAGACCAGGCTGGCCTTGAACTCACAAAGATCTGCTTGCTCTGCCTCCCAAGTGCTAGGATTAAAGGCGTGCACCACCACGCCTGGCCCTACAACATTTCTTAATCCAATTTAGACTCATTCCCCCCTCATGCCCACCCATCATTGCCCCCCCCCCCCGGTCACAGCTCACGGATTCTGTCATACAGTAGTCATGCTTCTTAATGAGCCCACAGAGCACTCTCAGTGGTGCTGGGATATGATTTTTTTCTTTTCCTTTTTTTAAAAATTAATTTATTATTTTTATTCTATCTATATGAGTATATGTACATAAGTGTGCCCATGTTGTGCAATGCTTGTGGAGGTCAGAAGAGGGCATTGGATCCCCTGGAACTGGAGTTAAGGGTGGTTGTTAGCCACTACGTGGGTGTTGGGAATAGAACCCAAGTCTTCTGCAAGAGCAGCCAGTGCTCTTAACTGCTGAGCTGTTTCTCCAGCCCCTGTTTTTTTTTTTTTTTCTTTTCTAACAGCTTCTCTCAATACTTTTCCCCCTCCCAGCTTTTCCTTCCTTGATCCGTGTTTTGCCCTAACATGCATCCTTACAATTGAAAGGACCCATACTCTTGACATGCTATAACATAGTGAGGGAGGGAAGAACTTCCATTTGAGGACTCCATAACTGAGTCTATAACCACAAAAGAAATGGACTTCAGGAAGATTCGTAGTAGAAAAAGTATATGTGTATATGCCTTGGGCATTGTGTAAAAGAAATGTGAATACTTAATAACCTGGATGTCAGCAGCTTTCCGTTATTGTGACACAGACCTGAGATAGCTAGGCTTAGTCACACCTGTAATCCCAGCATTGGGAGGATGAGGCAGGAGGATTGCTATGAGCTCAAGGCTGGCCTGGGATACAGTGTGAAACTCTGTCCCTGAAACAAATCGGCTGGGAAGATAGTTAAGTTGGTAATTACTTGCCATGTGAGCACGAGGACCGAGTTTGACCCTTAGCATCCATGTAAAAGCCAGGCATGAACGCACATTTGTAATCCTAGTGTGTGTGTGTGGCGGGGGTTCAGAGACAGGTGGATCACTGGAGTTCAGTGGCCAGCCAGCCTACCCTAACTGGGGAGCCCCAAGTCTCAGTGTAAAGCTCTTCTTCATAAAATAAGGTGGGGCCTAATAGGTGACTCAGTTCCTAGTGCCTGCTGTACAAGCATGTGGTCTTGATCCCCAGGATCCATGTAAAAAGCCAGTGTGGTGGCATGTGTCTGTAGTCCTGACTCTGGGAGGTAGAGACAAGAGAGTCCCCTGAGCTCTGTGGCCAGCCAGTGTTGCCTAATTGGTGAGCTCCAGATTTAGCAAGAACCTGTCTCAAAAAATAAGGTGGAGAGTGATAGAAAAAGATATCTATCATTGACCTCTGGTCTCTTCATGCATGCACACACATATATACATGTACCTGCACACACATGCACATACACACACTAAACACTCCTGCCTTCCACAAATATCTAATATAATCAGATTAAAAAGAAGATGAGTTGGGGCTGGAGAGATGGCTCAGTAGTTAAGAGCACTTGCTGTTCTCCCAAAGGACCCGGGTTCAATTTCCAGAACCCACATGGTGGCTAACAACTGTCTGTAACTCCAGTCCCAGGGGATATAATGCCATCTTCTGGCCTCTGCAGGCATTACACACATATGGTGCACTTACATGCATGCAGACAAAACACTCATAAGAATAAAATGAAAATAATAAATAAAATATTTTTAAAAATAAAAAAGAGATTTCCAGTCCATGGTCAGTTGTTCATGTGACAGGGAGGTGGCACATCATAGAAAGGAGTGTGGGTGAACACAGATTAAGGCCCAAAGTAAAGGCGAGAGGATAGAGTGTGTTCCATGAGTTCCTTGAAGGACACCCTTCCCCAGTGACTGGAAGATCTCCATTAGCTCCCTGTATTAGTTATTTTTCTGCTGTGGTGATAAAACACCGTGACCAAAGTAATTTACAAAAGGAAGAGATTATTCAGCTTATAGTTCCAAAGGGATCAGTCCCCACGGTGGGGAGGCATGGCCGGAGGCAGCCAGAGCAGAAAGCTGAGCGCTCACATCTTCAAGTAGGCACAGGAAGCAGAGAGTCAGACTGGAAATGGGCAAGCTGTATACTCTCAACCCCGCCCCCAGTGACGAGCTTCTAGCAAGGCCACACCTCCTAAACCTCAGGAAAGGAAGCATTGCCATCCATCAACTGGGGTCAAGTATTCAAGTCCTTGGAGCTTACGGGGGACACTTATCTGAACCATCACAGCCCCAATGTCTGAAAGTTTCCACCGTTGCCAATAGTGCCAGGGGAGGACCACAGCTTTAACATTGGGGCCTTTGGGGGATACCCCAGATCCTAACCGCAGCATTCAGTGAGATCTGTCTGCTTCTGCCTCCCGAGTGCTAGGATTAAAGGCGTGCGCCACCACACCCAGGTCTATTATTTTTATTTTAATGTGTATGAGTTTTGCTTGCATGTATGTAAGTGCACCCAGGTCACGCAATGCCCACAGAAGCTAGAAGAGGGTATCAGATCCCCTGGAATTAAGGATGGTTATTAGCCACCATGTGGGTGCTGGGAACTAAACTTAGGTCCTCTGTAGGAGCAGCCAATGCCCTTAACTGCTGAACCATCTATCTCTCTAGTCTTCAATTCGTTCAAATAATTACAAAAGAAAATAAAAGCCAACTAGGGGCTCTACTAAGTCAAAACATGCTCTTTGATCTTAAATTTTCAGGCTTGTAGGAGGCACAGATGACAAATTGCACAACAATTAAAGCCCAGTGCTGTGGCAGAGCTTCGAGAACATGGTGAACAGAGGGGAGTATTTGTGTGGAATTTTGAAATGTGTTCTACTCAGACACCCATGGTGGCCTCCTGCTCATGACTCTTGATAGAACATGTGTTTTGTACACATGGGACACTGAGGGCAAAGTAAGGTTAACTACAGAGAGTAACGTGGGCCTGGACCTGGCACCATCATTGGGTGGCTGGCTGGGTGACAAGGGATAGACCAGAGTTATAGGCCTCAAGGTGGTCTGGCAAGAGAAAGAGGGTGAAAGAGAAGCAGCAGGGACCAGGGAGTGCCCGAAAATCCAGGCAGACAGGTAGGCAGAGCATGGTTACATCACTGGTGGGAAGGAGAGGAGATTAGAGAGGTAGAGTTGGTGGAGTTGGCCAAGGGCACATTCTTAGAAGGTCTGGCATCCCAGGCCTGCCAGGTATCGAAGCACAGGCAGCCAGGGTGGTTGCAAGGTCAGCATACAGTCAGTAAGCACATTGAGCAAGGCAGGGCAGGCTTTCAGTCTGGTGAAGTTAGTCTGAGTCCTTTAGTCAGAGTTTGAAGATCCCACTCTTCAAATGGACAGAGAGAAGCCACTGGGCCCAGCCATGGGAATCGGGAGTCCTGAGCTGAGCACAAGAGAGCGTTCTCCATTTAAGCCCTGCCAGGCCCACTCCAAGTTTCTCTTCATACTGCAGGTGCTCTGGGAAAGACCTCACTTGCAGGATGGAGTTAACTGGATGTCTTTGTATCAGAAAGAACTCACTAACTGGAAAGCACTGGATGCTCGGAAGAAGCAGGGAAATAACCGAGACTATGGAGTGAGGCACTGAAAGAGAAAGTAGAGGTCCCAGAGAGAAATCCATGACTTCCACTTGCTGATGGCCAGCTCTGCCAGTGTGCACCAGAAGTCCGACAGGCTCCACCCAGCTGGGAACCCCTGGGCATAGCTGTGCTCTCTATAAAATACCGTGTAATGACTGGCTGGGGTTAATCAAATATAATGCCCAACCCAGACCTATTTAATTTCACCACAAAAGAGACTTTAATCAGTCTTTTATCAGCACAGGGCTCTGGACTAAGAAGACTGCTTTTGTTTGCCTGCATAAGAGACAATGGGAGAGGCAGGCTCTGCCTGCTCTCTGGAGTACAACAAGGGAATTGTCTGCTAACAACAGATCATTCAAGGCCACGGGAGAGGAAAGGCAGAAGAGGCCGCATGAATCTACAAAAGTATTCACTGTTAATGGTCACAGCCCCTCGTGTTTAAATTCAGGCCACATTCCTCCTGGAGCTTCCAAAATATAGGGAGGACAGAAACAAAAAGACTCCAGTGTGCTCTGTAAGTCAATCTGGCTTTGGCCCTCTGCAGGACATTCTTGTTTGCTGCTTGCTGAAAGGAGAAAGGAAAACTGACCTTTGGTTCTGTCACCAAACTCAGCTCGCATCACCCAGGGTTGGATGCACTTCACAAGGATAGGGATTAAAGTAACGAGTCTAGAGTCCGTGCCAGACTGCACCTGCCCTCTGCCTCGGCACCTCGGGCACTACAGAAAGGATAGGAAGGGACAAGACACAAAAGGCAGAGAGAGGGGAGAGAGAGAAAAAGGGGCGACATTTAAGCCACCCAATTCAATTCTGTTTGACAAATACTTGAATACTTTTTTTGGAAGGCCGGCTGGGACATACCCCAATACCGAAACACAGTTATGAAATCTCTCCTTTTCTGCCTAGAATCAGAGAATGTTCAAGCTAGAAAAGGTTTCATATTATCTTGCTCTGTCTTGTAATGAGGTCTGGCCACTCCCCCCTGCTCTGTCCCATCTTTGGCCAGAGCTTTGAATTCACTACTGATTATTTTCAGAGTTTAAATTTTGTTTGTAGACTAAGATTTTGCCCTCTGTTTTAGATGGACTTTGGCTTAGGATTAAGAATAGAGTTAGACTGACTCCATCCATAGGATCAGGTCTGTGGCCCCTCAGCTCCAGTTCCCTGTGAAGGCAGGAGTGTTACCTGCCTCACTTAGTCTACTTAAGTATGTCTGGGGACTGGCAGTGATGGGAGAGATGTCTGGGATGATGTTATTCCCAGAATGTCCACTGCATATATATCTGAAGATAAAATGAACAGTGCTCAGCCTGGGTGGTCCTTAGAGTGACAGAGGAAGTTAAGAAAGGGACCAGGGACAATGGAAGTCCTTCTGCCCCTGGAGGGGCATTAGAGCCTCATTTGCCATCCAGTATTGCTGACTGGTTCTTGGAAATAGTTCAGCTTCACTAAAGATATATTGAGCTGCAACTGTGGACTTGCACTGATGATTCTTGCTCTGTGCCATTATGTAGTAGATGACCAATTCAGGGGCTGGAGTGATGGGTCAGTGGTTAAGAACACTGACTGCTCTTGCAGAGGACCTGGGTTCAATTCCAGCACCCACATGGAGGCTAAGAACCATCTTTAGTGCCAGGTGTGGTGGCACACTCCTTTAATCCCAGCACTCTGGGAGGCAGAGGCAGGCAGATCTTTGTGAGTTCAAGCCCAGCCTGTCTACAAAGCAAGCTCCAGGACAGCTGGGACTAAAGGGAGACCCTGTCTCAAAAAACAAAACAAAACAACAACAATAACAAAAGATGATCAATTCAAAGTCCTTCCTCAGGCAATGTACTGCATGCTTTTGCAGGATTGATGGATGAGATCTGGTGTGGCCATGTGACTGGGAGTGGTTACAGCAAAGTGGTTATTAGCTAAATTAGACCAACAAATTGGGCTGGTGGGGCTTGGTGACATTCTCCCTCTGATAATAACTTCTTTGTAAATTCCATTAATTACGCCTTTGCTTTGTGCTGCAGTAATGGGGCTAGAAGTTTCTTATTTTCTTTCAGGCTTCAATAGCTTCAATAGTAATTCTGCCTCTTTTTTTTTTTTTTTTTTTTTTTTTTTTTTTAACTTATGTTCCTGCCAATTAAGCACTATTCCAAAACATAAAAACAGTTTCCTCTTTTTTAAATCATTATGCAATGTGTCATATAAAAGCTGCCGTTACTTAAAATATGATCTTATAAAATAAATAGAGATCTCCTATTCAACAAGGAACTGCTATTCAACATCTTCAATAGGAAACTATGCCAATTTTGTCTTTCCTTCTTTCTCTCTCCCTTCCCTCCCTCCCTCCCTCCTTTCCTTCCTTCCTCTCTTTCTCTTTATAAAATATCAAGAGCCAGGTACAGTGGTGCAGACCTATAATCCCAGCGCTTGAGAGGCAGAAGCTGCAGATTCAAGACCAACCTGGTCTACATAGCAAGCTACAGGTCAGCCAGAGCTACAAAACACCAAACAAATAAAAATTTTAAAAAATACTCCTTCAATTTGGATTAGTTTAAACGGAAAAAAAGGATAGTTTTAATTACAATTATTAAAATAGACTCTACAGGAAACAAAGAAGCATGACATAGCCATGTCCCCCTCCTCAGGGTTTCTCTGAGAGCAGCTCTAGGGGTAAGTGCCTCGGGCCCTCAGCCTCCTGTCTCCAAGCCTGACTACAGCTGCACCTGCCCCTGCCTGGCCTTCTCCCTTCCCAGACTCTTGCCTTTGTTCGACCTCAGCTATTCAGACTCTGCTCCTCCTTCCAACAGGAAACCATACTGACCTTTAGGTCAGACTGACCTGGTTTAAATCTGCGAGGTAGGAACATTTGAAATGGACTTTAATCCTCCAAAGACGGTCAGACGTTGGCAGTTTTGCATAGTTTATCCAATATCAACACGTCACTATCATCTCTAAAGCAATGTATTTTAAATGCCTTATTCCACCCACTTACTAGTCACCACTTACTGAAGTACAGTTTCAATTCTGACAGGCAGCGGCGGCATCTCATTCCAGGTCAATATGACAAGCCTTTCTGAGGTCCATCTCTTCCTCCGGACACTAGTTTCATATTGGGAATACCTGGCAAAGGCAAGTCTTGGGACGGTGGAGTAGATGCGTGAATGGATGGAGGGGACGGAGGATATGGGAGGATACGGGATGAACTCAGCAGGATGCGTCAGAGCGCAGAACATGGAAGACAAGACGGGACAGGAGTGTGGTGAGGGACGCCTGTTCCAGAAGATATGTCATGTCGGGTGCTGCAGAACAGACAGCTTAGTGGGGACCTTCCAAACTGTGTATTCAGAGCGGGGCGTGGCGGGGGGGAGAGAGAGAGAGCGAGATCATCATGGCACAGAGCCAACCAAAGGTTTTGTGAACCCAAAGCTTTGACAGTCAGGGAGACACTCTTTAGAGCACTAAGTACAAAGTAGCCATGTAAATACATTTCCAAGATTCCTCCTGGGATGCTAAGGTAAGGAGCCCTGACATTTGAGCTCCGTTTATCCTCAAACATCTGCCCCTAGCAGGGACGCACGGGGTGAGGTGAGGGGTTGTTGAAGACTGGGGAACACTCTGACAGACAGCGAGAAGCTACTGCGGACTCTTAGGCCAGTAACATCATCAGATTTGCTTCCAAGCAAAAGCGCCAACAGCTGTGGGAGGAGCTTGTGTTAGACTGCAGAAAACCAATTAGGAAGCTATTTTAATCAGGCCAAAGAAGCCAAGTCCAAACCAGGCAGAGCTCCCGAGTACAGAGTTGACCCAGTCTCATTTAACAACAGTCTCCAGGGATGTTACCCCAGCAGGTCTGGTCTTCTGGTTCCTAAGCCCGTTCTCAGTTTGGGTTAGCTTCCAACCAGGTGGAAAGCTTCAGAATTAGCTACATGACCAGAGGTCTGCCACCCACACACCAGTGGCACACCAGTACTGCGCCAGCAGGCCCAGTCCTCACTCTTGGCCTGTACTTTGGTTTCCCTTTGATAGATCAGTGCTTGGGGTGGGGGTGGGGGGTCCAAGCTCTGGTCCTGAGTCACAACATTCATCCTCCGGGGGAAATCTCCAACCATCACAGTAACACTCTGAGATGCGCCTACTCCTCGGCTCTCCTCCCCCACTGTTTGCATGCTCCCCCAAGTAGTGACTCTCCTCTCCAGGTCTTACACAGTGTTTATGATTGGATACATGATTCCCTAGTATTTCTAGTGGATGTATTAATCCCACTTACCACCATTCTTTAGATCTTTGAGGTTAGAACCACATTTTGTGCCATCCTTTCCTCAGTAGCTCTCATGGTCCTTAGCAGAAAGCAAAGACACAGTTCTGGGTAAACTGACTTGAACTGTACAAAATGTAAAATCACATTAAGCTAGTCTGGACCTGGTCGCGTCTGCCTTATTAGAGCTGTGGTGCCCCAGTATACCTTGCTTTTTGTTTTGTCCCATGTCGATGCAAAATACAGTTCTCACCTCAATGGAAATAAGAGATAGCTTATTCTTAAGCTGAATATGAGCGATCACCCCCTAAGAACATGGATTCAGATTGCCCCAAATAACATGTTCCAAAATGGGACCAGTTATATGAATGTTTTATAGTCATAGTACAAAATAAAGTTTCAATAAATCAAGGCATTTTCTATGTTCATTGGTGTGAACATCAGGTAGGCAAGTGTGCTGGATAGCTTCAGGTTCAACTTGACATACCTGGGTTGAGGGAGCTTTGGGGAATTGCCTCCATTGGACTGGCCTGTGGCCATGTCTATGGGGGTATTTTCTTGACTGTTGAGTGATGTGGGAAGGCCCAACGCACTGTGATGATGCCACCCCTGGGCAGGTTATTGTGTACTGTGTAAGAGAGCAGGCTGAGCATAGGCCAGAGAGCAATCCAATAAGCAGCATTCCTCCATGGCCTGTGCTTCAGCTCCTGCCTCCAGGTTCCTGCCCTGAGTGCCTACCTTGGGATCCCTCAGTGATAACTGTGACCCGGGAGATGTAAGCTGAATAAACCCTTTCCTCCTCACGTTGGGATTGGTCAGAGTGTTTTGTCACAGCAATTGAAGAGAAACTAGAACAGAAATTGGTACCAGGATTGTGGGGTATTGCTGTGACAGACCTGACCCAGGTGTTTTGGGAGAACTGTGGAAGCATTTGGAACTTTGACTAGAAAAGCTGAGTGCCTAGAATTTGTTGCTGTGGAGCTTGGAACGGTTATGCTGAAAGAATTGTATACTATGGAGGCCTGGCTTGTGAGGCTTCAAAGGGAAGCAGAGACCAGGAGGCTGTTGGCATGATATTTTGAATCAAGAATTTGTGGGTTCTGGTCTCTGGGGTTGAAGACTCAGCTGTGATTAAGAAGAGACCAAAACCTGAAGTGAAACCTTTGTTTTACTGGGACAATTGATGCTGGTTAGCTATGGCTGAAAAACCAGCTATAAGTACCAAGAGACCAGCATCACTGTGGTGAAATGTTCTGGGAAGAATTTCCTCAGAGTCAGCACACAGAATCTGTGGTTCAGAGGGGCTCAAGCCTCCATCTCAAACGGGAAGCAGGACTTGGTAATGTGTAAGAGTCTCGGGGGATTTCCCAAGACCACATGAAGCACAGCTCTCTTCACAATAGCAAGGAGCTGGAACCAACCCAAGTGCCCCTCAAATGACAAGTGGATAGAGAAAATGTGGTACATCTACACAATGGAGTTCTATGCAGCGGTAAAGAAAGACGACATCATGAGCTTTGCAGGTAAATGGCTGGAGCTAGAAGATACCATGCTGAGTGAAGTAACACTGTGCCAGAAAAACAAATGATGAATGGTATTACTCATCTGTGGATGCTAACACCAATTACTTAATTGTATGGCAAACTGAGCAATGTCAATGTGATATGAGAACAACTGTGCTCTTATATTGTGAATCCCTTAAAAAAAAATATATATATATATACACAGAGAGAGAGAGAGAGAGAGAGAGAGAGAGAGAGTCTCTTTTGTGGTTCTGGTGTTGAAAGTGTGAAGGGGTCACAGAGAGCAGCTGAGGCTTGGCACTGTGAGAGACAAGGAAGGGTCATTGGTGAAAGTATACGCTCGGTTGCAGTGAAAACCCCAGGATTGCAGAGGTCATGAATAAAATCTGAGGCTTTGCACCAGGAGAGGTTAAAAGAGACTATTGGGGGCTGGAGGGATGGCCACGCGGTTAAGAGCGCCGACCGCTCTCACAGAGGACCCGGGTTCGATCCCCAGCACCCACATGGCGGCTGAGAACCGTCTGTAACTCCAATTCCAGGAGAACTCCAGTTCCAGGCGAATCCGAGACCCTCTTCTGACCTCCGCGGCATTGCACGACACGGATGCACAGACCTACATGCAGACAGTACATTCATACACATACAAAAATAAATAATAAAAAGAAATTAAAAAAAAAAAAAAAAAAAAAAGAGACTATTGGTGAAGGTGCTGCCTCAGTTTCAGTGGAGACCCCAGCTTTTTTGAGATGCCAGGACCATGGGACGACCACCAAGGACAGCAGCAGGTGTGGAAGGGAGCTGGCCTGGGCCTGCGAGATGAGCTGTGTGTGCTGTGGATGGCAGAGTCAGAGAAGGGGAGCTGCCGAAACCTTTTGGAGCCCAGAAGATCCTGAGTGAATCCCAGATGTCCAGCTTTGAGATCCTTTGCTGGACTAAGGTTTGGCTTAAGTGTGCCTGATTGTTCCCTGTGAAATAAGACAAGTACTTGACTTGTTTTTAATTTTGCAGGAACCCACAGTTGAGGCACTTTTAAAAGAGACTTTGAACTTTTAAATATTTGAGGTTTTTTAAGGACTTTGGGACTTTTAAGGTTGTACTGTTTTACGTTGTGATATTAACATCATGCCTTAGAAATAAGAAATGGAAAACTTATGGGTTAATAGTGATCTGTTTGTGCATCATGTTGACAAGAGGTCAACTGTACTGGATAGGTTTAGTGTCAACTTGACACACCTGGGTCAAGGGAGCCTCAGTTGGGGAATTGCCTCTATTGGACTGGTCTGTGGTTCCTGCCTGAGTTCCTGGCCTGAGTTCCTGCCTTGGGCTCCCTAAATCATGAACTGTGACCTGGGAGATATAAGTTAAATAAACCCTTTACTTCTGAAGTTGGTATTGGTCAAAGTGTTTTGTCATAGCAATCAAAGAGAAACTAGAATATCAAGTGTATTAGTCACTTTTCTGTTGCTGTGATAAAAACACCATGAGCAAGGGAACTTATAAAAGGAAGAGTTTGTTTGAGCTTATGATTGACAGTTCCAGGGTATTAGAGTCCATTGTGGTGGGAGGCATGGTGGTCGGAGCTGGAGCAGAAAGCCGAGGTTCATATCTCCAATGAGCACAGGAAGTCAAGAGAGAGCCTCTGGAGACTAGCAAGGCTTGTTAAACTCACTAAGCCTGCCCCCAGTGACGTACTTCCTCCAGCACCGCCACACCTTCTAAGATCTCCCAAACAGTGCCACCAACTGGGAAATCTCTGCTATAGAGTTTAGATGTTATCCGATGGCAGTCTTGGCCTAACCCACATCTTCTGTAACAGCCTGTGTTTTGCTCTGGAGCTTCTTTGTTATAGTGGACCAATTAGTCTGGCTCACTCTTTCCTAAAATTGAATATGAGCTCTATCTTCCACAGCTGCTTATTATACAAACATCTTTGGAAAAATAGTCCTGAATCAAAGACAATCAGTTTCTCATTCACAAGATGTCCAGAAATGCAAGAAGTTGGTGAGAAGCCACCCGGCAGTGTTACCCAGCAGCCCGTCCATCCATGGTGAACCCCTCCTCCCAGCTGTGATCTCAGCTTTCCTGCTCCAATTGAACATTCCATTCAGACAGCTCCAGTGATAAAATTTAAAATGTTTAAGATATGAATGGTGGCATTTGCCTGTAATCTCAGCACTTGGGAAGTAGAAGGAGAAAGATCAGGAATTCAAGATCATTTTCTGGTACATATGGAGTCAGAGGCCAGCCTGGGCTACAGGAGACCCTGTTTCAAAAAAATAATAATAAACAATACATCTATGTTATATACACGTCTTCCTTTCCTGTTTCTGGTTATATTATCACCATTTTCCTTGTCTCCCCATGCATCATCTCCCAGTTCCATCTTCTCCCTCATCATGAATCACGAAGTTCTATCAGCTCTTCCTTTGAACTATCTCATCCTCATCTTCATCCTCATTTCTTCCTGGTTGTTTATGTTGTCAGTTTAGTTCAGAATCTCAGCTCACTCCTAAACTGATCAAGGAACATTCTTCTGAGTATTTAGATTTCTTCTCCTTTACACTCCCTCCTCTTGGGGCAAATTATGATTATGTCACACTCATTAGAAAATGTACAGGAGAGAGGGCTCAGCAGCTAAGAGCACTAGTTGCTGTTGCAGAGGACCCAGATTAGGTTCCCAGCACCTACATGGCAACTAACAACTGTCCCTAATTCCAGTTCTGGGGGAATCAGACCTCCTCTTCTGGACTCCATGGGCATTATACACAAAATACCCAGACATACGAAATAAAAATAAAATTTAAAATAAAAATAAAAATAAAATGCATAGCAGTTTCCCATGGCCTGTTGAAACACTTTGAACTTTGCTGCAACTACTTAAGGTCCACACCCACCACTACATCTGACCTAGCCAAAGTCCCACCACTGTGTTCTACAGAGTGAGCACTGGCCTCCTTATTGGCTGCTCCAAGCCCACATGTGGCTGGCCTACCATGGACCTTCCTCACCAGGCAAAGTTCTGAAAACTAGCATACAAATCCATTTCATACTAGATGTTTTCTTCAAATGGTTCAGCCCACACTAATTTTCTTTGTCTAAGGTTTTTATTTTGATAGGTAGCTTCATGCTGTATCATGTGGCTTTTCAGTTGCTTTATATCTTTTTTTTTTATTTTTTTTTTATTAATTTTATTTATTTCCGTATGTGTATGAATGTACTGTCTACATGCAAGTTTGTGCACCCGTGTCGTGCAATGCCGCGGAGGTCAGAAGAGGGTATCGGATTCCCCTGGAACTGGAGTTCTCTTGGAATTGGAGTTTCAGATGGTTCTCGGCCGCCATGTGGGTGCTGGGGATCGAACCCGGGTCCTCTGTAAGAGCGGTTGGTGCTCCTAACCGCTAGGCCATCTCTCCAGCTCCAGTTGCTTTATATCTTATGCATCTATGCAAGTCGTTCCCAGAAGGCAATAACTAACATTTGTATGTCTTTTATGCCACCCAGTGCCTGTTTAGCTCACACCTAGTCAAATAGTAGAAACAAGACTCTCCTAGTTCCTGGAAACTGTACACACAAACTTCAGTCTCCTCAACTGAAAAATGAGACAGAAAGAGTACCTGCATTACAGAGTGATTGGAATAATTAGACAATATGGGGGACATCTTATTACTTGCCATAGAGGAAGAACTCAATGTTAACTTGTTATTGATCTTATGGTGATATATAAGGGATTGGAAAGACAGCTCAGCAGCTAAGAGCAGTGGCTGCTCTTGCTGAGGGCCCGGATTTGGTTCCCATCACGCACATGGTAGCTAACAACCATTCATAACTCCAATTCTAGGGGATCCAATACACTCTTCTGGACTCTGTGAGCGTTGCATGCATGTTGTACATTTACACACATGCCCACAAAACACTCATACACATAAAATTAAAAATAAATAAATGGCAATATATTGGTGGATAAATACATAATTCCCTTTCTTGTGAGGACTGACTAGATAACTTTAAAAATATTTCGGACAGCATTACAGTGACCCCTGGGAGAGGCTGAGTGGAGGAGAGGGGATGGGGGATGTAACTTTAAAAGGGCCTAAGCTTAACCCCGGAAAAGTTGGCTCTGCAGAGATAACACAGAACCTGAGAACAGAGAAGAACCAGGAAAGGACCAGCTCAGGGGAGCTTCCTGGACTCCTTTCTGTTTCCATGTTTGTCTGCCTTTTGAGCAGGCCTAACATTCCTGACACATGAGTGGCACACCCTGGGAAAGCAGCAGGTATGGCCATGGGTCAAAGGATGAGCCTGCTTTCTGGTGGGGGTTGATAAAATTTCCAGAGACAAGACAGACTGTCACACTGTCAGTACATCTCTGCCTCTGCAGACCTGTCCCCAGCCAGCTCAGGACAAGTACAGGGCAAGCCATCCCCAGCCTTCAGAATGCTAATCTTGCCTCGTGTTTTCTATAAAAAGCACACATTAGCTGGTTGGGCAAAAGGCCAAAGGCATTCTTGTGAAGACTCCTGTGTCCGTCAGGCACCATGATAAGTATTCTCAAAATAATCTGGGAAAGTAAACTTTCCAATATCCACCTTGAAGAAATGGAAACTTAGAAGCACCAGGATTAAGTTAAGTGTTATGTCTGTGGTCACACAGGTAGCAAGTGATGAAACCAAGATACAGACCCATGCCTAACCTCCTCCAAATATCTGTGAGCATAATACACACACACACACACACACACACACACACACACACACATACACACCTACTCCAGTGCTCAGCTCCTTACGCTGTGGTCACAGTAACACATAAGGTCTGGGTACTGAGTGCAGAAGTTGCAAAAATGTGGCAACAGGCTTCTTAACATACAATGACCAAAAATTAACTCTGAATCAAAGACGTGGTAAATGAAGTGTTTCTTGTGGTGCTCACCCATGTTACATCTTTGGAGTTCACTGTAGCCTTGGTCCTAAGTACACAACACACATGCATGTGTATCTTATGAATTACAGGGTACTTTTTAAAATTAATTTTATTTTTATTTACGTGTATGTCTTTGTGTGTGTGTGTGTGTGTGTGTGTGTGTACACACATGCATATGGGTACCCTTGGAGCCAGAAGAGGGCATTGGAGCCACCCAATGTGGGTGCTGGGAACTGAACTCTGCTTCTCTGCAAAAGCAGCAAGTGCTCTTAACTACTGAGCCATCTCTCCAGCCTCAAATTGCAATCTTTTCACTGTATATAGAAAATTTTTTGCTCTTACAGAAATACGATTGTATCATTATGGAAAACAAAGACTTTTAAATTTTTCCTCAGTTTGTATCGAACCAATATATCTTTGGAATACATTGTGTTAGGATGTTTGATTTTTAAAATTTCTGTTTGAGCTGTTGACTTGCATTTCATTAAAAAAAAAATGTGTTGGGCTGGAGAGATGGCCTAGCAGTTAAGAGCGCTGACTGCTCTTGCAGAGGACCGGGGTTCGATCCCCAGCACTCACATGGTAGCTGAGAACCATCTTTAACTCCAGTTCCAGGGGAATCCGATGCCCTCTTCTAAACTCCGAGGCATTGCACAACACGGGTGCACAGACCTACATGCACACAGTACATTCATACACATACAAAAATAAATTTTAAAAAATGTGTTAAGGGGCCAGAGAGATGGTTCAACAATTAAGGGCACTAGGTACTCTTGCAGAAAACTTGAGTTTGGTTTCCAGCACCCACATGGTAGCTAATAACCATCTTTAATTCAAGTTCTGGGGGATCTAGTACCCTTCCTGGTCTCTGTGTACATTCCATGCATGTAGTGCACTCACATACATTCAGTCAAAACACTTGTAAACATAAAATTAAAATAACCAATTAAATTTTTTATAAATGTGTTAAATGAAGTCAGGCTTAGTGGCATATGTCTGTACTCCCAGTACCTGGCAGGCAGAGACAGGAGTTTCTCCACAAGTTCAAGATCTGCCTTGTCTACAAAGTGAGTTCCAGGCTAGCCAGGGCTACAAATTCAGACTCTTTCTCAAAAACATACAATAAATAAGTGGTCAAAGTATTGAGAATAAATGATCATCGGATGCCCAGCAGTAAATGGAACTTCTACATCACCCTTCGAAGTCTCAGAGAACACCATCGAAGAGGAGGCAGAAAGATGAACTGGAGGAAGTGGAGGGGGTGGAGTTCTGACTTCTGGGCAGTCTGTAGCTGCTGTACACTTGAACAGGTAGCTGTCATCAGCTGCACAAAATCTGGCCAGAGTCCATACCTGTCATGGAAGGAGGTGGAGTTCATGGGGACTGATAGATGGCTAATGGTTGATAGCAGACAGGGAGACATTTTATTCAGTGGTGTAGCCTCTGGTAAATTGCTCATGTTCCTATAAATAAACTCACCCATGCTTCTGTATACAACCCTAATGAAACTCATTGGAACACACACACACACACACACACACACACAAGACATGAAAGCAGAAGGAGCTGGTTGGAAAGAAGAGGATTAACAGAAACAGGAGAGGGTAATGCGGATGAAAAGGATCAAAGTACATTAGATGAACTATGAGAATATAATGACACCCATTCTTATCTATGATGAATATATACTAATAAAACCCATTCTTATATATGATGAATATATACTAATAAAACACTTAAAATTCAATCAGGGGTTAGAGAGACAGTTCAGTAGATAAAGTATGTGTGCAAGTGTGAGAATCTGGGTTTGGGTTCCTAGACCCCATGTAAAACTGTATATAGCAGGGGATGTCTAGTCCCAGTGCTCACAGGACAAGACTGAATTTCCCACAATTTTGTAATACCCTCAAACACACTTCAGTCATTTTGTACTACCTATTTATGTGTCACAGTATTCTCAATATTGGTGATTCTAAGCACCGACTGCTCTTGCAGAGGACCCGGGTTCGATCCCCAGCACCTACATGGCGGCTGAGAACCATCTGTAACTCCAGTTCCAGGAGAACTCCAGTTCCAGGGAAATCTGAGACCCTCTTCTGACCTCCGCAGCATTGCACGACACGGGCGCACAGACCTACATGCAGACAGTACATTCATACACATACAAAAATAAATAAAAATTTTTAAAAAGTTTAAAAAATAAATGCATCCACATCCTTGTTTTTTTTTTTTTTTTTTTTTGGTATTTCTGAGACAGGGTTTCCCTGTAGCTTAGCTGTCCTGGAACTCACTCTATAGATCAGGTTGGCCTTGAATTCACAGAGATCCAACTGCCTTTGACTCCCGAGTGCTGGGATTAAAAGCATGTGCCACCACACCTGGCCCATCTCATCTTTAATAAATGGTAAAATCATGTACACTAGATAATTGTTTTAAAGTAGATTTCTTTATGAGTTATTATCAGTGTTTTATTGTAAACCTATTTTTATTTACTTGTATCTCCAGGGTCATGTAAACATTTTCTAGGTAAACTGGGCCTGGGCATGGTAACCCAACACTTGGGAGGTAGAGGCAGGTGGGATCAGAGGCCGGCCTAACTCTACATAGCCAGTTCCGGGGTACCTTTTATGGGGTGCATGAGACCCTGTCTCAAAAAGGAGAGAGAGAGAGAGAGAGAGAGAGAGAGAAATGGTTCCAGGTAAAGAGGGGTTAAGTGGAAAAAGTTGAAGAAGCCTTGCTCTGACACACTCATTTGTAAGCCTACACACTAGAGGGAGATTGTCAAAGTGGATTTTCTCAGCCTGGAGGGAGAGGGGCAAGGGAATACTGAGGCTTGCAGAATATAGGACCAGCTGTGCAGCTGGTGCAAATGAAGACCACTCCTCTGCTTAGCTGAGACTAGCTCTGTTTGCAACAACTGTAAGAAGAATTCACATCCACTGCCAGATAGAACTGTGTCGCATCTCTTCCCATCAGCAGAGGAAATATGCGTTCCCTCTGGAGTTCTCGATTCTGAACCTGTCACTACATTAAAAAAAAAAGCCTGGGCCAGGCGTGGTGGCACATGCCTTTAATCCCAGCACTCAGGAGGCAGAGGCAGGTGGATCTCTGGGAGTTCAAGCCCAGCCTGGTCTACAAAGTGAGTTCCAGGACGGCTGGGGCTATAGGGAGATCCACAAAAAGACACACACACACACACACACACACACACACACACACACACACACACATAAATTCAATAGATATAATGAATGGAATTCCATGCACAGTCATTTTGCTATAGATATAATGGAATCCTAAACACAGTCATTTTGCTGTAGATAAAATGGAATCCCAAGCACATTTTGCTATAGATATAATGGAATCCTAAGCATAGTCATTTTGCTATAGATATAATGGAATCCCAAGCACATTTTGCTATAGATATAATGGAATCCTAAGCACAGTCATTTTGCTATCCATAGGAAAATTTTGGCTCTGGAAAAGGTGTTGCCTGGTAGGAAACCAAAGGCAGAGAAGTGTATTTTGAGAAGCATGTTCCTGGCTTGAAGTGGGTCTCACATTAGGGGAGGTTGGCTGAGGACAGGGTTCCCTGGGGGTCAGGGAAGGGACAGAAGCAGTGGCTTGTTTTCCTGCAGCCACGGTGTGACAGAGCAGTGGGGGAAGGTGTGTTTGTGACTCTGCCACTTCTTCCAAAGGGAAAAGCAGACCAGGACAGGGTGATGTGCTTGAAATGGGGGGGGGGGGGCTCTCCTTGAAACTGTGAAGAAGTGTCTTGGCACTATCCCACCCCCTTCCAAGGGTCTCTCTTTGCCCCAGTGTCCCCAGCCTTCTTCCTCTCCCAGTGCAGGAAATACCCCACAGTGCTGCGGCCTGGGCCCAGGCAGTGACATTCATGACACCAGCATCTCCTGCTGCTATAGTCTCCATTGTCCTTTTGATTGAATTAAACAGCAGCAAGTTAGACAAGCATTCAAAAATTATGTTTTACCCAGCTGTGGTACATGCCTTTAATCCCAGCACTAGGAAGCAGAGGCAGGTGGATCTCTGTGAGTTTAAGGCCGGCTTGATCTTCATAGTGAGTTCCAGGCCAGCTGGGGCTACAGGGAGACCTTGTGGCCAAAAGACCAAAAAAAAAAAAATTATGTTTTTAAAAATGAACTTGATTAGTTAAGTGGATTGTCATTAATGTAAGCACCTTTATTACCTTATATTTTGATAAGTGCTATTTTATGGGTTGGATTATGTCTCCTCAAATTTTAGAGTAATATAAAATTGTAAAGGTAAAAATGTGAATTCCTAAACACATTTTGGAATTATAGATTATTTTCAGTCATCATAATGTAGGTATATGTGATATATATATGCATATTTTAGAGCAATACAAATTTCAGGGAACACCGGGCGTGGTGGCGCACTCCTTTAATCCTAGTACTCGGGAGGCAGAGGCAGGCATCTCTTTGTGAGTTCAAGGCCAGCCTGGTCTACAGAGTGAGTTCCAGGACAGCCGGGCTACAGGGAGACCCCGTCTCAAAAGACAAAAACAAAAAACCAAAACCAAAACCAAAACAAAACAACCACACCACCAACAACAAACAAATTGGAGGGAACAATAACAAAAAAGGACTGGGTCAAAGAACTGACTGAAAAGTAAACTTCTGCCCCAAACAGTAAAACCTCTGCAAAGAAAAACTTTAAAAAGACTGAGAAAAAGATGCAAGACACGTACGGCAGAATGCATAAGCTCGGGTGGAGTCGGGGCATGGAAGGAGGAGCTTCAAACTGGGTTGAGAAATGTATGAAATGCACAAAACTTCAACAAAAATATTTTAAAAAGAAAATATTTCAAAATTCTAATCCCTGGTAATGGTGAATGTGGTATTGTTGAAAAGTGGGTCTTTGCAGATGTAATTGAGTTAAGATGAGGTTCTACTAGGTTAGGATGTTCTCAAAATTCAATGACTGCTGCCTGTAAAGCAAGTTATGAAGAAACAGAAACAGACAGCAGGAAGATGGTCATGTAGAGGTAGGGACAGAAGCAGGCGGAAGCCAGCACTGCACACCAAGAGAGGGCAGAAGGCAGAGCTCTGCTGGTAGAGTGCTTGTGTAGTATGCACGATCCCAGTACTCAACAGGTAGAGACAACAGGATCAGAAGTTCAAGATTGGGGCTGGAGAGATGGCCTAGCGGTTAAGAGCACCGACCGCTCTTGCAGAAGACCCAGGTTGGACCCCCAGCACCCACATGGCGGCTGAGAATCGTCTTTGACTCCAGTTTCAGGGGAATCCAACACCCTCTTCTGCACAGACCTACATGCAGACAGTACATTCATACTCATACAAAAATAAATAAAATTAAAAAAAATAAAAAAAGAAGTTCAAGATCATCCTTGACACAAATAAAGGTTGAGGCCGGGTGAGAACAATAAAAAACAAAGAAATGGGGACATCTTAGGGCTAGAGAGATGGCTCAGTAGTTAAGAACACTGGCTGGTCTTGCAAAGAACCTGGATTTGGTTCCCAGCACCCATGTGGTGGCTAACAACCATCTGTAACTCCAGTTCCAGGGAAATCTGACACCCTCTTTTGGCCTCTGTGGGCATTGCATGACATGGGTACAATTACATGCAAGCAAAACACTCATACACATGAAATAAAAAATAATTTTAGGGGCTGGAGAGATGGCCTAGTGGTTAAGAGCTCCAACTGCTCTTTCAGAGGACCAGGGTTCAATCCCCAGCACCCACATGGAGGCTGAGAACCATCTTTAACTCCAGTTCTAGGGGAATCCGATACCCTCTTCTGGCCTCCGCGGCATTGCACGACACAGGTGTACCAACCTACATGCAGACAGTACACTCATACACATAAAAAATAAATAAAATTTTAAAAATGTTTTAAATAAAAAACTAAAAAAAAGAATATCTACCATTAAATGTACTTCTTACATTAACAACTCTCCCATGAATCTTCAGCAAGTGGTGTTGGCAAAACTGGATCACCACTTGCAGAAGAATGAAATTAAACCCCTACCTCTCACTCTGTACAAAAGTGAACTCCAGATGGATCAAAGACCTCAATGTGAAACCCCAAACTATGAAGGTGATAGAAGAAAAAGTTGGCAGCAGACTACAAGACATAGGTGTAGGAAAAGACTTCCTAAATCAGACAGCAGCTGCACAAGAATTAAGGTCAATTAACAAATGGGACCTCATCAAACTCAAAAGCTTCTGTACATCAAAAGAAACAATCAAGGAAGTGAAGAGAAATCCCACAGAGTGGGAGGAAACCTTCACTGCAGATACATCTGACAAAGCATTGATTTCCAGAATATATAAACTACTCAAAAAACAAACAAACAAAAAAAAGAAAACAAATGACCCACTCAATAGATGGAGCAAAGAACTGAACAGAGACTTCACAAGTGAGGAATTAGAGATGTCTGAGAAACACCTTTTCCCCACAACCTCTCCAGCACTTGGTCATTTGTTTTTCTTGATCTAGCCATCTTATTGGCAGTAAGATTGAATCTTGAAGTGTTTTGGACTGGCGATTTCCTTTATTAAGGATGTTGAACACTTCTTG
>VZQC01015407.1:1239755-1290220 GCA_009823505.1 Rhizomys pruinosus
AAAACAAAAAAAAAAAAAAAAAAAAAAGAAAAGGTTTACTTACACAAACATGTTGATCAAGTAAAAAAGAAAAAAGAGGAGAGAGAGAGAGAGAGAGAGAGAGAAAAGAAAATCCAGTCCATTTTTGTTGTGATCTCACAATTTATACCCCCTCCTCAGCCCCTACATTATCCCCCCTCCTCAGCCCCTACAGTCTGATGCTCCAACTCCTTTTTCAAGAGTCCCTGGGCTTTGGAGGGGAGGATGAGAGAGAGTGAGAGATAGAAGATCCAGATTTTTTTCTGAGGTGGTGCATCAAACTCTTGGGACTGTCCAAGTTCTGTTTGCAACAGACTGGTAGGTCATTTTGGGATCTCCTTTTAATTCTAGCAATAAAACAAAAATAGAAACAAATATTAAAAATTATAACAAATTACTCTACGGGCACAGACACATATGCTTGGATAATATTTTGGTTGGGACATTATAAGTCTTTGACAAAGGGATGCCAATAGCTTTTTAATGTGGTCAATAGAGCCTCCCACCATTAAGAGGCACAGTGTCAGCTGTGTGTCATACCCTGCCAGGGAATGGGCCATAGATCAAATTGGGATTTTTTTCTTTCCAAGTACATATTTATCAGGCTGCCACTATTGCAATATATCTTCTTTGGTATGTGAAAGTGTAGCACAAGAAGTCTGTAGTAAAGCTTCAGAGACCATTTCTTTCCAGCGGTTTGTATAGTGCTCTCTGACACCATGAAGATTAGCTGTTGATTTGCAGTGTGGGATCTCAGCATAATATATATTTTTTGCTCTTATCATGTCGTATCTTCAGCAATAGGGTCTTACTGTCCATTTCTTTTCTTTTTTTGGTCTTTTCAAGGCAGGATTTCCTTTTAGTCTCAGCTGGCCTGGAGCTCACTATGTAGACCAGGCTGGCCTTCAACCCACAGAGATCCACCTGCCTCTGCCTCCCAAGTGCTGGGATTAAAGGCATGCTCCACCATGCCTGGCTGTCTATTTCTTATGTGCACCCAAAGTTATAGGCTAATGGCCTTTGTTCTGGGGACTTCTAAAGCCTCCCTGGCCAACAGCTCCTGTAGAAGAGCCCAGAGCCGGCACTGAAGCCTTTATCTATCAATGCTTTTTATTTAACTGCAGGACAAAATTGCATCCTAGAGGGAGGAGGCCTATTCCTTCCCCCTCTGTTTTTGTAATTGTTGCTACAATCAGAGCAGCCTCTCTTGTTTCCCAGATCTCTAAATCCAGATTTATAGTTTTCCAGAAGGCAGGAGTTGTATCACATACCTATAAACAGGAATCCAGCTGAAGGGTTCACCACACCCTTTCAGACTGTCTCCCTCTGGACTGCATACTGCTGGTTCAAGGAGGTAGAACCCAGCTTATCCTGAGCCAAATTATCTTGTTATATGGAAAAGAAGTGTCAGAATTATTACTTGTATAATTCAGAGAAACATGGACAATAATTGTGTCCATTTGATCTAATAGCTGTAACTGGGACTCCAGTACAAGTCAGGGGTGGGTTGAAAATTAACAATTCTGTATCATGGATTGGCTTAAACATGTTACTATTTTCTATTCAGTATATAGCCATCCATTTTAATCTTGTATAGAAGGTTTTTATTATTATTTTTTATTGAACACGGGTACTCTGCAAGGGCAGTCAGTGCTCTTAACCATTGAGCCATCTCTCCAGCTCCCCCGCCCCAAGGCTTTTAGTTAATGCCATAAACTAAATAACACATCCTAAGAGATTTGCCTTTAGTTATTATAATTTATGATATATTCAATATTTAAACCCATTTATATAGATGATATAGTTATTTTGAATATACCAGTATAAAATAAATACTTTGAAGTGTCCTTGCAAGTCTTGGGGTAGGTTCTAGATAACCAAACCTCTCCAGATGTTCAGAGATTGTTTTACATGGGTTTGGTAAAAAGCCTGTCTATTCACTCCAAAGATGTTTTGCTTAGTGGTCAAATGTCTTACATATAAACACAACTAAATACCAAAATGAATAGCTTCCTGGGGCAGAAATAATCATTCCTTTGAATTAACTATTATCCTTGAGGATCAAGAACCCTATTGTGACTTATCAATCTTAGCATAGATAGCCACTTATTTACCAGTGAACAGGTTACCAAAAACCTTGCCTCAAATTTTAAAGGAATGTAACCAGTAAGTAGGAAGAGGACATATGTGGTTATTAGAGCATTGAAATTATATTATATCTTTGTGATTCCATTATTTGGTATATCATCTTGATCAGTTCAGGTATCTCTTTGCCCAGATGATCTAATGGACAGAGTGGGGTATTAAAGTCCCCTGCTACTAGTGTGCTAAGTCAATCTGTGCCTTAAAGTCCTGTAAAATTGTGTTTATAAATTTCAGTGCACCTGAATTTGGTGTGTATAAATTAATGACTGTGATATCTCCTTGGTTAATTCTTCCTTTGATAAGACTGAAATGACCCTCTTCATCTCTTCTGATTAATTTTAGTTTGAAGTCAATTTTATCTGCTATTAGAATAGGGACTCCTGCTTGTTTATTACTGCCATTTGCTTATATTATTTTTCCATCCTTTTACCTTGAAATAATGCCTGTCTTTAAAGGTGAGATGGATTTCTTGCAGACAACAAAATGATGTGTTTTGTTTCTCTCTCTCTCTCTCTCTCTCTCTCTCTCTTTTATTTTTATTTTTTTGGTCTTTTTGAGACAGGGTTTCCCTTTAGTCCCAGCTGGCCTGGAGCTTGATATGTAGACCAGGGTGGCCTTGAACTCACAGAGATCCACCTGGCTCTGCCTCCCAAGTGCTGGGATTAAAGGCGTGTGCCACCACACCCAGTGGGTTTTGTTTCCTAATCCATTCTACCAGTCTATGTGTCTTAATTGGAGAATTCATATTTAGAGTCATTGTTGAGAAAATTGTATTACTTCTAATCATTTTGATTTCTGGTGCATTCTTAGCCTAGGTTTTTATTTCCATAGTAGTATCATTTATTTTTCTGGTACTGGTTGGTTATAGTCATCCCTACCCTCCGCTTTTTTGTATTGCTTCAGATATTCTCTGAAGGGATGGCCTTCTGGGCAAGAATTCTTTCAATTTATTTATGTTCTTCAAAATTATTTATTCACCTTCAATTATAATAGACATTTTTGCTGGATAAAGTATTCTGGGTTGACATATATAATCATTTAGAATGGGAGCGCTTTTAGATCAAACTCTTCTGGCTTTCATTATTTGCAATGAAAAATCAGCTGTAATTCTGATAGGTTTTCTCTTGTAAGTGACTTCTTGTTTTTCTTTTGCCACTCTCAGTATCTTCTCTTTGGTTTGAAGATCTAGTATGTTTACTATGATATGGCGTGGGGAATTTCCTTCCTGTTCTGTCTACTTGGTGTTCTATATGCTTCTTGTATTTGTATAGGTATCTCTTTCTTTAATTTGGGAAAATTTTCCTTTACAATTTTGTTGAAAATCTGAGCAATACCATTATCCTGTGAATCTTCTTCCTCTTCTGTCCCTATGATTCATAAGTTTGGTCTTTTCATAGTGCCCCACAGTTCCCAGCTATTCCATTCTTGTGTTTTTAAAAAATTGTCATGATCTTTACTTGATTGATCCAGTTCTTCCATATTGTCTTCTAGTTTCGATATTCTATTTTCTATTTCATCTGTTCTGTTATTGAGAGTTTCTCCCATCCTTTCCAAGTGGTTTATGGATTGTTGCATTTCTTTTTTCATTTCAACTTGAATTTTTATCAATGTTTCTATATCTTTTGTAATTTCATTCTGCATTTTATTGTTGTCCTCTTTTAATTTATCCCTATCTTCTTTTAGGTCCCTGACTTCTTTGTTTATATGCTCTTTAAATTTCTTTAACTCCTTAATTTCTCTAATCATGTTTATAATTGTTCTTTTAAGATCTGTATCCTGAATTATATCTAAGGAGTCTTCACTATAGGGTTCTTCAACAGAGCTATTAGTATTTGGCAGAGGTCCATTTCAGTTTTTTATGTTATTGTTTTTTCATTGAGCTTTAGACATTTGGGTTGCTTTTGTTGGTTGTGGTTCTAATGTGAAGCTTAGGTGTTTCTTTGTTGAGCTTAACACTGATTTTGGTTATATTCTTCAGGTGTTTTTGTTGACTTCATAATTGGTGTACAGGTGTGGATAGTTTAGGCTCCACAATCTCACCTCAATCCTAGTACTGGACAGAGCAGCACCCCTCACCCAACCAGTAAATAGCCTGCCCAATGGCTGGAGCCACACAATACCCAAGCTGGCCCAAACCCCGCAGGCCTGTGGAACCCCACACCCTGAGGGCCTCAGGCGCTCCTAGTCCTGTAGGCTGGAAGGTCATAGCACCTCCACTGCTATGCAGCCAGAGTCCCCCAGGCCAAAGTGGGGTGAGCCCCAGTCACCCGCCCAGTGAGATGTACTCACAGAACCAACAAACACCACCCAGCCGTCAAGGTCTGTACCTGGGTCCAGCGGGAGGGAGGCTCAGCTGACACAGGTGTTATCCCTGCTGTCTCTGATGCCAATGCCTCCGGGCCAGGTCTGTAGTGCCGAATTGCAGTAATTAAGGATCCAAGTGGCCTTGGACCACCTCCAGAGATTCCCAATGCTCTCCCTAAGCCCCCCTCCCCTAACTTTGCCTTAGCTGCTCAGAACACACACACACACACACACACACACACACACACACACATACACACACACACAGAGCTGCCATCTTGATCTCACAAAATAAAATTTCCAGATTTAGTTTTAAGTGGGAAACACCAAATGTTTGGATTGGGGTTAGAGAGATGGCTCAGTGGTTCAGAGCACTGGATACTCTTGCAGAGGACTAGGATTCTATTCTCAGCACCCACATGGTACCTCAGAACCATCTGTAACTCCAGTTCCAGGGGATCTGATGCTCTCTTCTGTTCTCTGAGGGCATTACAAGACACAGCTGTGCTTACATACATACAGGGGATCTGATGCCCTCTTCGGGCTTCTGAGGGTACCAGGCATGCACATGATACACATATATATACATGAGGGCAAACACTCATTCACAAAAAATATAAAAAATTAATTAATTTAAATAATGAAATGTTTGGATGTTGCTGAGCTTATACAAGTTTGGGGCCTATGTTAAGTATCAGGAAAATAGAAGGTCAAGTAGGTTAATAGTAGATTCCAGAGATTAGTGTAGACCTCCTATAATGTATAAATCTGAGGATAGGGTAGGTGTGCTGTTGGTGTATATTCCAAACATCTCACTCAGATTACAGCCAAGGGGTAGGAAAGAGAGTGGGCATATGGGCAGCTTGAAGTTGTGGAGAGAGCCCTGGGTAGATGTGGAAGAAGCGAGTACTGGTCCTGAAGTAAGTGCAGTCCTGAGCCCCCCCCCCTTTTTTTTTGGTCATTTCGAGACAGGGTCTCCCTGTAGCCCCAGTTGTCCTGGAGCTCGCTCTGTAGATCACGCGGGCCTTGAACTTACAAAGATCCGCCTGCCTCTGCCTCCCAAGTGCTAGGATTAAAGGCGTGCACCACCACGCCCGTCGAGCTGCCCCTTTTCTAAGGACCTCCACTTAGATGGCAAACTTTGCTCAAGGGACGGCTTTGTTTTCAGTTTGGCATCTCTCCTTTTAAAAACTTGCCCTACAAGCCTCCTCCACTCGACTGTGATTGCCTAGAGGAGACAGGTGACTGCTTTAGTTCTGCTTGGGGACAGGGCATTTCCAGCACAGCTGGGCAGTTATCACATAAGCAGTATCTGCAGCATTGCCACCCCTGAGAGCAAATGGCATGTGTTCCTCCAGCCAAGGCTCCAGTCTATGAGGTGGTTAACCTTTAAAAGGAATGTTGGGGGCTGGAGAGATGGCCTAGCGGTTAAGAGCACCGACCGCTCTTACAGAGGACCCGGGTTCGATCCCCAGCATCCACATGGCGGCCGAGAACCATCTGAAACTCCAATTCCAGGAGAACTCCAGTTCCAGGGGAATCCAACACCCTCTTCTGACCTCCGCGGCATTGCACGACACAGGTGCACAAACCTACATGCAGACAGTACATTCATACACATACAGAAATAAATAAAAAATAAAATTAAATTAAAAAAATAAAAGGAATGCTGGGCCTGGAGAAATTCAAGTTAAGAAGAGAGAACTGCTTCTTTAGATATGACTCCTATTTGTCATATTAGTATGTGACATTTTAACTTCTTTTAAAAAACTGAAATAGAAACTTACTTAAAAGAGGAACAAACATCATATTGAGCTTTGAGGATTTGTGCCCATCCTCAATCTTCTCACACTCAATCTGTGTATTAAAAATCATTTTCCATGTTTTCTGAGGAAGTGGACCCTGTTGTGACTGTCCCCTAAATGTTATGAGGTGGCAAACGTGGACAGAGTGGTCATCTGCGTCAGATTATGCACCACCTACACTCTTTCTCCTCCAGGCAGCAAGCTTCTAAGTTTGAAGAAACAAAGAACTCAGAATTCTTATTTTAAGAACCTGAGAGTGTGGCTCAGTCATAGAACATCCTTGAGGCTCTGGGTTCAATCCCTAGTGCCAGAAAAAAAAACGAATTCAGAATTTCCTAAATATCAGATACACTTAAAAGTCTCCTCAATCAGGGTTTGAGTCCCAGCATCCATATAGTAGCTAACAACACCCATAACTCCAGTTCCAGAACCCTCTTCTGACCTCTGCCAACATTGCATGACATGAGTACACTTACACATATCCATGCAATATACTTGTACACATAAAATAAAATAATAAAATATTTTAAAAGTCTCCTCAATACTCAATCACCATTGAAATGTTGAAGTTTATTTTAATTTTTTTTATTTTCGTATGTGTATGAATCTACTGTCTACATGTAGGTTTGTGCACCCGTGTCATGGTACAATGCCTCGGAGGTCAGAAGAGGGTGTCAGATTCCCCTGGAACTGGAGTTAAAGACGGTTCTCAGCTGCCATGTGGGTGCTGGAGATTGAACCCGGGTCCTCTGCAAGAGCAGTCGGAGCTCTTAACTGCTAGGCCATCTCTCTAGCCCCTGAAGTTTTTTTTTTCTACCAAAAATCTTAACTCATCTCTCTACTGACCAGTCACCTTTTTTTTTTTTTTTTTGTCTTTTCGAGACAGAGTCTCCCTATAGCCCCAGCTGACCTGGAACTCACTCTGTAGACCAGGCTGGCCTTGAACTCACAAAGACCCACCTGCCTCTGCCTCCCAAGTGCTAGGATTAAAGGTGTGTGCCACCATGCCCGGCTATTAAAAACCAAATTTTATTATTCCATCACCCGCCTCAACTATCTTAAAGAATGCTTCATGTCCTGGGGCTGGAGAGATGGTTCAGTGGTTAAGAGCATTGGCTGCTCTTGCAGAAAACCTGGGTCCAGGGTATCCAACACCCTCTTCTGTCATTGTGTGATACAGGTGCACTTACACACATGCAAGCATAACACTCTGTGCTGGATAGTTTTAGTGTCAACTTGACACACCTGGGTTGAGGGCGCCTCAATTGGGGAATTGGCTCCGTTGGATTGGCCTGTGGCCACATCTGTGGAGTATTGTCTTGATTGTCGAGCAACGTGGGAGGGCCCAGCCCACTGTGAGTGGTGCCACCCTGGCCAGGTTGTTGTGTACTGTATAAGAGGGCAGGCTGGGCATGGGCCAGGGGAGCAAGCCAGTAAACAGCATTCCTCCATGGCCTGTGCTTCAGCTCCTGCCTCCAGGTTCCTGCCTTGAGTTCTTGCCTTGGGCTCTCTGAGTGATGAACTGTGACCCAGGAGATGTGAGCTGAATAAACCCTTTCCTCCCCAAGTTGGTGTTGGTCAGAGTGTTTTGTCACAGCAATGGAAGACAAACTGGAACACACTCCTACACATAAAATAAAAATAAGTAAAAGTGTTTAAAAAAGAATGTCTCATGTCCTATGTGGTAAAGTCAAGTCCCTCACCCTGGCACAATAAATCCAAAGTCCTTCATCATATTAGTTCATAGTAAGATACTTTAATCCAGTGTGAAAGTTGTTAACAGCCAACACAGTGACTGACAGAGGAGTCCGTCCTTCATGGTTCCTTCCCACAGCTCGGCACTCTCGGTGCTTTGAGTTGTGCTGACTCTCCTCCTCACCTTCAGATGCTATTCCTAACTGAGGATGGAAGACTTTGAGCTCCTCCTTCCCCCTCTCTTTTCCGTGGGTTGAGGATCAAACCTAGAGCTTCCTATGTGCTAGTCTTCTACCACTGAGCTACATCTCAGCCCCAGGCTTATTTTCCACTGGAGCTTAGTCAACGTCAGGGAGATCTACTCACTGATTCTACAAAATATCTCATGTGCTCCTGATGACCTGTCATTCTTCTTCCTTCCAGTTATGTTTGTAGCTGTATCTCTGTGTCCTTTAAGACGAAAGAGCACAGAGCCAAAGAGCTCTCTCCCTCTTACACCTATTCCCTGGCCTCCTTCCTGACTATTCTGCTGTTTGGCATGTTATCTTATGACAAGCCTTGTATTTTCATCTTGTTTTTCGATTTCACTCATGTACATATTTATATTGTGATGTTTGATATTTGAGTTTAAGATCAAGGATCCTATCTACCATTGGGTCAGCACACCACAGGGTCACAAACTGCACTAATGCTAACTGATTCAGTTAAAAGGTGAAGAACCTTCTTTTCCTCTTAGCCTATAATTTCCCCTACTTGCTTTTTATAAGGAATCATTTCTGTTCCACAAGGCCGCCATTTTTTTTTTCTGGTTGGAGCTTGTTTGGAATAGAGCTTTGGGAACAGACAGGAAGTTCTGGGCATCCCGGGAAGGCAATCTGCAAGACTCTCACCTTTCATTGGTCAGATTGCTCTATTTGATGAATGTGCTGCTCTGTCCTAGACATTTTGACAAGGTGAACAAACACAAGAGGCTTCGGTTCACCTTCACACAAAACACACACGCTTTACTAATTACCAGGAGAAGTCAAATGAGAAACAAAGAAAAAAAATTTAATCAGGCTTCTCCCTTATAAAATTTGTTAGAGCTTGGTCCCAAGGTTCTCAGGACACCCCCCCGCCCCCCCCCGCCCCGGTTACACAAGGTCCAGGCAGCATCTGGCATCTGCTCCCAGATAGACAGCATAAGCTTTAGTCATAAATACGTGGGGTTCTTCTTCCCTATTCCCCAAGTTGTCTCAAGCTAAAGAGCAGTATTTACGTCCCCCTGCTCACATGCTGACCATATGTCCTACGGTCATTCTTTCCCCAAAGTTGGTATGAGGGCAAGGTGGCCTGGGCAAAGCAGGAAACATGGAAAGCTCTCGGTGGATACAGCCATCATTAGTATTCCTCAGCCCAGACTGACCCTGGGCGGGGGTGGGGGTGGGGGGGTGGAAGAGTGAGAGAGGAGAATGAATCAGGAATGGACGGGGCAGAGTGTCTCAACTTCAACTTCAACTTCAACCACACCACCTAGTAGGCACTGTCTGTTCCCTTTCTCTAGTTTCTTCTTTGAAAGACATGTTCTCCCAAGCACCATAGCTACCTTCAGGAATGAAGCTTCCTTCATTCAGTCTGAAAAAGAAAGATATCTTAATACAGTACAGTTGGGGCAGGCATGGTGGCTCTCACCTTTAATCCCAGCACTTGGGAGGCAGAGGCAAACAGATCTCTGTGAGTTCAAGACCTGGTCTACAGATCCAGTTCCAGGCAAAGTGGCGCTAGAGGGAGACCCTGTCTCAAAAAGACACACAAAAAAAAGAGTTATTACAGTCAAATAGCAGGAGAAGAGCCCGTTCTCTGTGGCACTTTCCCAAAGCCCAGTTCTCGATGTTCTTCATGGGGTGCGTTCACGCTCCTTCTCCTTGCCTTCAGTGCTTGACCCTGAAGTCTATGTTTAAAAATATATATATATACAACTTGTTATTTTTATTTTATGTATATGACTATATGTCCTGCATGCATGTTAGTGCATCCATGTCAGGCAGTGCCCTCAGAGGGCATTGGGTTCCCTGGAACTGGAGTTATAGACAGTTGTTAGCCACCATGTGGGTGCTGGGACTGGAACCTGGATCCTCTGCAAGAGCAGCCAATGCTCTTAACCACTGAGCCAGCTCTCCAGTTCCTACTCTGCTATTCCCTTTTTTTATTACTTCTTTATTTTTTTCATTTTTTAACAATAAGTAATAATTTATGAGTACAAGCATCCTTCATGTAAAACCATTTGCAAGCAGTTGTGCCCAAACCCGCACAGCGCAAGGGTCCCACCATCCAGCTGGGGGGCTTGTATGTTCAATCAAGTTGATCAAATAAGTGTCCAGTCTATATTGCTGTAGTTTCACCATTCACCCCAATCGCAGCCCTTACATTCTACCATGCCCCCTCTTCTTCAGATTGTTCCCTAGGCTTAGGAAAGGGGCACAGGTGGACGAGAAGCAAAACAGTCTACTTTCTCTGGAGCTGTTGTTTTGGACTCTGGTCAATTCTGGCTGTTTCCTTTCATGGGCTGACAGTTTGTCCAGGAATAACCTTTCAATCCTAATGAAGCACAAGCAATTAGATATATAGGTATTTAGACATTACTAATTGTTATGGTAGGTTACTTTGGTATAACTGCCTGGAAATACTGTGCAGCAGTGGCAGCCATATGTCTGTATATCCCAAATCTAATTGGCTATTAGCTCTCTCCTTGGAGGAATGACCCACGGCTGATGCCACAAGCTTACATCCTCCAGTGGTTAGGAGATGTTATAAGCCACAGTAAGACCCTGTCATATTTTACAGAAAAAAAACATAATTCATGGATTAACATACCATCCAAACACCTGTGTCTATACCAAAGTAACCTACTCTGCTATTCCTAACTGCAGATGGGAGACCAGGAGGCTGTTCCTCGCCGTCCTCCCGGCACATTGCTGACACCCACAGAGTTGTCCAGACAGATCTCACGATCCTGGTAAAGCCTTCTTTCCTCTCTAGGCCCCAGTTTCCTCATTTGTAGGTAGATGGATCTTACCAGGTGATCTCTAAGATTTCTTCCAGTTCTAACAGTGTCAGTTACCCAATTAGAGGGAGATCAGGGCTGAAGGAGGAGCTCAGAGTGCTGGATTGTGGCATTTATTCAACTTCATGGTTAATATGAGCCCCAGAAAAAGTGGAACAGGAAGTCACGTGATTGACATTATCTAACAATCCTGGGCAGAGTGGGAGGGAGCTCAGGGGAGAGTTAATGACACTTGGAGAGGAGGGATGTGCTGATTTTCTTATTTTGCATCACACTGGGTCCTCAGATATTATTAAAAAAATGGGTTTAAAACTTTTTAGTATGACCAAGATTCCTAGTATTCTTATAATATTTTCATAAAAAAATAGAAATGAATGACGTTCACAGAAAAGATAAACTTGTCTAAAGGTTGATCATCCTTACAATTTCCCTTCAATTTCCTTTACCTTTGCTAAATATACATATAGTTATTTTCGCTCTAACCATCCATGTGGACTCTCTGGCTCACTTCGGTCTGGTGATCCACCTCTTTTTTTTTTATTTACTTATTTTTTTTTGATCCACCTCTTTCTAATTCACCCAGCTATCTGTTCGTCTTTCTGTCTGTATCGTAGATACAGAGGTTTTAGCAGATCCTCATGCAACTGTCATTTTCCGAGAGTCTAAATAGTAGAATTTATTTCCTTCTTTTTTGTTTCTTTTTTTTTATGTGTATGAATGTACTGTCTGCATGCAGATCTGTGCACCCATGTCAGACAATGCTGTGAGGTCAGATTCCCCTGGAACTGGAGTTAAACATGGTTCTCAGCCGCCATGTGGGTGCTGGGAATCGAACCTGGGTCCTCTGCAAGAGCAGTTGGCTCTCTTAACCACTGAGCCATCTCTCCAGCCCCTCTTTTTCATTTCTATGTTGCAATATGGATCATGTATCATTTTGAAAAAAATAGTTCTGTAAAAAAAAAAATTTAAAACTTTCATTTTAACAAAAAAATGCCCACCACTCTCTTCTGGAAAATTTTTGTGATGATGCACAAATGAAAACGGACCCCTGCCCCCTCTAGGCAACTCATGGGGCTCAGGTTCCAAACTTTTAGTTTTGCCATCAGTTTGAACAGAGGTAGCAGCTATATATAACAGCTTCGGAGTAAAAAATTAATTTCTACACATCTTGCTATTCATCTTCCTGAAGGTAACACTTAAAGATTGTATTCTGGTTTTATGTTTGTCAAAGGGAATTTAAAACCTTACTAACAAATCAGTTTAAAAATAAAGTCGGCAGGGAGTGCTTTATCTGTGCTGCATAGAAGAGCAAACAACATCTACACTAATAGTCTTAAATAGTGGCAGAGCAGGGACCAGAGCTGAAGTGTGCTCATTTCCAGACCAGATGTTCCCAGAGAAAAGCAGTTACTGCTATTTCCCCCTTGTTGAATATGACTGGTTTTCATGGAAATAAGATAAACCGGCACATACCCAACAGAGCCATTGGTTCATAGAGTTTGAGACTTGTAAGGGACCTTAGGGATTGTTTTACTCACGAATTCTGCAGAAAGCCCTAAGCCGCCACCTCTCAAGGCTCAGGCTGGAGTGGAGCTGACGTGCTTCTTGGCTCCCACTGCAGCCCCAGCCTCTTTTTTCTCTTGCCTGGTTTACACATTAATGTTCCACATAAGACCCCCCCCCCAAAAAAAAAGAGGCATGGTTTCCACAAATAGTTTCCAAGCCACACATAGGCTGATCACATAGAAATGGAGAGGGATGTAATATCATTGTTTTGAAGTGAGGAAGTTTCAAGAAGTACAACCAATTTACAGGACAATAAGCAATCTTGAATTGAGCTTCATTCAGGGCTGTGTGATGTCATTTGGGAGCAGCTGCTTTTCTGAGTTCACACTTCGTTCCTCTCACTCAGCAGCCCACCAACCTGAGGGCACAGACGGAACAACTCTTACATGGTCAAGGACTTGTAGATTTGATGCATGATAAGAAAATATTGCCCCTTTCACATTGTATTTTGTGTGTGTGTGTGTGTGTGTGTGTGTGTGTGTGTGCATGCATGTGTGTGTGTGTGTGTGTGTGTGTGTGTGTGTGTGTGTGTGTGCCATCTCTCTGGACGTCGAGGAAATCCTCAAATGTCTTGACTTATAAAATGCTTTCATGTTCAAACTTTGAAAAGTGTCTAACCATGGTGGCAAGGGGGAAAAATGCATCCATTGTAAAGGGAGCAAGAACATTCTTCAGTGGCTATAAATGTCACTATGCTCTTCTGAGGTTGCTAAAGATCCGTCGAATACAAATTGTCCTAGTTTGTCTTCCATTGCTGTTACAAAACACTCTGACCAACACCAACTTGGGGAGGAAAGGGTTTGTTCAGCTTACATCTCCTGGGTCACAGTTCATTACTTAGGGAGCCCAAGGCAGGAACTCAGGGCAGGAACCTGGAAGACAGGAGCTGAAGCACAAGCCATGGAGGAATGGTGTTTACTGGCTTGCTCCTCTGGCTCATGCCCAGCCTGCCTTCTTATATGGTACACAACAACCTGCCCAGGGTGGCACTACTCATTGTGGGCTGGGCCCTCCCACATTGCCTGACAATCAAGACAATACTCCACAGATGTGGCAACAGGCCAATCCAATGGAGCCAATTCCCCAATTGAGGCTCCCTCAACCCAGGTGTGTCAAGTTGACACTAAAGCTATCCAGCACACAAATTTTAGGTGGTATAATAACTTATCTTTATCAACTCCTTTGTTGTTAATAATGAGTAAAATATGAAGAAGAGCTTGGGATCCAGGATGAGCTATATCCAGTCTTAGAACTTAGTAGCTGGGAACCCTCAAATATAGCCCAATGGTGCTCAGCTTTGCCATCTGTGGAATAGAACTCTTGTGAAGACTAACTGTAATGACAAATCAAGTGTCTAGCTCTTTCTTAACACATTTTAATTTCATTTCTGTAATATTAGATGTAAATAACTCCCTCCCCCTCACACATACATCATTGGGTTCATTTGGAGACAAAGTCTTGTTACGTAGCTTGGCCTCAAACTCATGATTCTCCTGCCTCAGCCTCCCAGGTGCTGGGATTATAGCTGTGTGCCGCTATGCCTGATTTGACATATTTATTCACTGAATTTTATTTTACATACAAAAGAGTACAAGATGTACTATATGGCCAATTATTTCTCTTATGTTTTATATGTGAAATGTCCCCACAGGCTTGTTGGTCTCAGCTGGTCCTCAGCTGAGTGGTGCTGTTTGGGAAGGTTGTAGAATCTTTAGGAGCTGGAATCTGCTGGAAGAAATGGATCCCTAGGGCCTGGCCTTGAGGTGTTATAGCCCTGCCCAGTCTCCTGTTGGCTCTCTGGTTCGTCTACAGATGCAATGGGTCCAGGTGCCTCCTGCTCCTGCAGCCACAGCTTCCCTGCCATGATGGACTGTATCCCCTCCAATTGTAAGCCAGGACAAGTCCTTCATCTCTTAAAATGCTTTTGGTCAGGTATGTTGTCACAGCAATGAGAAAAATAACTAATACACTCAGGAATAAATATATTGCAATCGAATCATAACCAATTGTTAATACATAGCAATGAAAAACAGCCTTGGGCCAATAATCTGAAGATTCTCATCTCCATTCTGCCATACTTGAATTGAATCTTCTTCTTTTTTAAAACAAACAAACAAACAAACAAACAAACACATTTTTAGGGGCTGAAGAGATGGCTCAGGGATTAAGAGTCCTGGCTGTCTTGCAAAGGACCTTGTTTGATTGCCAACACCCAACACCTGCAGTGGGCAACTCACAACTACCTGTAAGTCCAGTTCCAGGGGATTGGAACCCTGTTCTGGCCTCCCTGGGCACCTGTGCACACATGGTGTACATAAATTCACAAAGCCTCATACACATGTGCATTAAAATGAATGTCTATTTAAAACTTGTCTATAGGTCATAAATAGTTGAATGGACTTGTAGTGCTGGACAAGCTGCAATCTCTTAGATTTGGTCTCTTCATCCAAGATGAATTTGGAGAACTGCATTTACTCATCGATGGAACACTTAGTATCTCCTGTTATGCAGGAGATGTAGTTGATGATGCTGTAGTGAAGAAAATGACAATGTTGTCTTCCCTGTGGAGCTCTGTTTAACAAGGGGCACATGTTAATCAAATAAACCTGTAGATGACAGAATTTTTAGGCAGCAATAAACTAGTTGATCTTAAAGTTTTATTTCAGCTGGAAAACCCTAAACTACCAGGTCATTTCTGTACTAAATTTTACTTTTTTCCTTAGGAATTAGTTTAATACAAGACACACTTAGAGCAGAAGTGTACCTTCTTTATCTTTGTTTTTAGTTTTATTTTTGTATATGTGTGGATGTATGCCTGCCACAGTGTCCACACAGGTACCAGAGTTGGTTCTTTCCTTCCACTATGGGGATCAAACTTAGGTCTTCAGATTTGCCAGCCAGCCCTTTCACCCACTGAGTCCTAGCCCCCATAGCTCTTCTTATGTGTGTGTAACTGTGATATATGCATATGTAGTACATGCATATGTGTGTGTGTGTGTGTGTGTGTGTGTAAACCTGCATGTATGCATGGAAACCAGATACTTTAATATTATGGTCTATCACTCTAAACCTTGTTCTTTTGAGACAGGGTCTCTCATTGAAACTGGAGCTGGGTCGGTGGCCAGCATCCCCAGCCATCTTCGTATCTCCATTCCCCCAGTGCTGGGGTTAAGGTGTGCTTTGCCATGCTTGAGATTTCGACTGGAGTGGTTGGATCCAAACTCAGGTCTTTGTGCTTGTGTGGCAAGAGCTCTTACCCACTGAGCCATCTCCCCAGCCTAGAGGTATGACTTCTTAAAAATATAACTACTGTGAAAATAGTAGCCTGAAAAAATAGAAAAGCCTTGGACAATATATAAATATAATGATATTGGGAAATATGTTTGCGTCACATGCAGAAGTTGTCAGGATGAAAATGGAGCTTCAGGGCTGGGAAGATGGCTCAGTGTGGAAATGCTCGTCACACAAGTGTGAGGACCTGAGTTCAAATCCCTGTTCAGTATCTGTGTAAAGCTGGGCACAGTAATGTGCATCTGTCTTTCCAGTGTTCCTTCCACGAAATAGGTAGTAGAGACAAAAATCTCTGGAAGTTCACTGGATGAGTTAGCTTGGTTCAAGTACCCAAGTGCAGTGCTGAACAAGGTAGAAGACAAGAACCAATACCCAAGGGTGTCCTCTGACCTCCACATGTATACTGTGGCATAGTCACGCTGCAACACATGCACACATGTGTGCACATAGGTCACACACACATCATACCACACAGATGGAGAGCCTTTGAACTGATCTTCCTGCTTCTATTTCCCCAGTGCTAAAATTGCCAGCATGTGCTACCACACCCGGGTTAGCATGAATTAGAATCACCTGGGAGCCTTGTTAAGTCACACTGGGACCCAGCATCAGGATTTCTGAGTCAGTAGGTCTAAGGTGAGGACAAGTAATTTGCACGCTAAGAATTTTCCAAGGAAATGTTGATGCAGCCGATATAAAAGCCACACTTAGAAAACATCGTACAGGGCACTGGTTTCTGTAGTTTCCTGCAGGGGAAGTAATAGGAATGGTCTTTCCAGACCACGCAGTGCGTCAGGAAAACAAGGCTGAAGGGACCCAGACCTGAGGTCACTCTGAGACTCCGGGTCTTAGGTGGTGGCTGCTCTTCAGGATCAAGGAACTTCACAGTCACAGTCAAGGGAAATTAAATGAAATATTGGATCGACTTCACCAGTTTTCCTTCAATGTTGCAGTTTAAACAGTTGCTCTGGCTACAGAGGGGGAAAATAAGCCAGGTGTCAGAATGAAACAGCCACAAGAGCCAGGTTTGCAGGGCATCAGCGAGAGAGATCAAGAACCATTTGGCATCATGTCCGAAATTCGGGAACTCTTCTGAGCTCTGCCATCCTTGATTCTACCTAGTTTTGTTTACCTGATAGAATTGTTTCTGGGCTTCCAAAGGACCCTGGCTTCCTCAAGCTTCATAACTGGAGGTCCTGGACACCATTCAGACCTTTCATATTTGTGCCTCATTTTATTTACACCATTTTAGAATGTGGTGCAATTTTCCCTGTTGGCATCCACTGAACCTATTTCCAAGTTGAAAATAATTCAAGTAGCCAAAAGAGTACGTAATTGTACTTATTCTTGGTCTGTTTTTAAAATGCATTTATTTCCTTGATAGTTCCAGAGGCGGTGACATTAACAGAGTGCTTTCAAAAACACAAGCCCTGGGGCAACTCTTCCCAGGTTTGTAGCACCTAGTGGCAGAGGTCACAATGGTGGTGTGGTGCATGTGGTGAGAAACAAGTCCTTTTTAGGTGCATCTTGGCATGCTCACTTGAAGACTGGGTTACTTGTGCATTTCCTTTATAATTACTTGCAAAGAGCGCAAGAGTTCTAGTGAGCATAGTGAGGAGAATGAGCAAGTGGTCATTTCACCAGCTAGCTTGTCTTTCCTACTCCAGCAATTTCTAATGCACTGTGCTTTAAATGGGGCAGGATCAAAGCCCTGTTTAGAACCATCCGTGGTTGGCCTTACACACAAAGGAAAGAGAAAAAAGACCTTGAAGGTTAAGAGGATAGAATTTTATGATCCCCCCATCCTGTAAGCCTGCAAGAAAAGAGACATTTATGAACATCCAAACAAGTAGGTTGGTACAAACATTATAGCCAACTGCAGGTGAGATGGCTCAATAGGTAAAGGCAATTCCTAAGCAAGTCTGGTGAATTTTCTATGCCCCCAAGCCCACAAAGAGGTGGAAGGAGAGGACAGATCTCCCCACATGTGCCAGGGCAAGTGGCCTACAAGCCCCCATACATCTATCATGCATACACACACAACAATAATAAATAAATTTTTAATTAAAAAGCTCACAGTCGAGGGCTGGAGAGATGGCCTAGCGGTTAAGAGCACCGACTGCTCTTGCAGAGGACCCGGGTTCGATCCCCAGCACCCACATGGCGGCTAAGAACCGTCTTTAACTCCAGTTCCAGGGGAATCTGATGCCCTCTTCTGACCTCCGCGGCATTGCACGACACGGGTGCACAAACCTACATGCAGACAGTACACTCATACACACACACACACACACACACACACACACACACACACACACCGTATCAAAAAAAAAAAAAAAAAAAAAAAAATGCGTCACAGTCGAAATACAGTGCATTGGGGAAATGGGTAAGAAGCCCCAACCTTAACCATTACATAGCGTGGCTGCATCCCCCAGCACTTACGGAAACATTTTAACACCTTTCCCTGGCCTCCACCGTCTCCTGGACCCCCTTCTTGGCAAAGCCCAATGTTTGACATTGTTTGAATTTCCTCTCAATGTTAACGGCTGGAGAGATGGTTCAGCCGTTAAAAGCACTGGCTGCAAGACCCAGCACCCACATGGTGACTATCAACCATTCATAATTCCAGTTCCAGGTCCAACACACTCTTCTGGCCTTTGAGGACACTGCATTCGCATGGCATGCTTTCATACATGCAGGCAAAACACTTGTACACATAAAAATAAATAAACTTTAAAACATGCTGAAATTTAATTGCCATTGTTAAACGATTAAGATGTGGGACTTTAAGAGGCTTATGAATTACTGTGGTGAAGCGAGTTCCTAATGAATAGAGTGACTTTGCCCCTAGGCCCTGTCTCAGGAGATCTCAGGTCTTCTGCCATGCGCTGATGCAATATGCAAGTCTTCATTAGATAAGGGTGCTCCGTCTCAGAATTCCCAGCCTCCAGAATCCTGAACCAAATAAACTACTCCTTTTAAAAAGTATCCAGTCAGTGGCATTCTGTGATAGCAACAGAAATGAACGTAGTGCTAACCCTCAGTATGCCTGTGTACTGTGAACAAAACACCTATCTATATAGACAGCAATTTCAGTCTTTTTATTATTATATATTTTTTTATGTGAATGAGTGTATTGCCTGTATGCATGTAAGTGCACCCAAGTTGTGTAATGCCTGAGGAGGTCAGAAGAAGGCTTTGGATCCCCCTGGAACTGGAGTTATGGATGGTTACTAGCCACCATGTGGGTGCTGGGAATAGAACCCAGGTCCTCTGCAAGAGCAACAAGTGCTCTTAAGTGCTGAGCCATCTCTCCAGCTCCACTGATTTTACATTCTTTTTTTTAAAATTTTTTTAAATTTTTTTATTAATTTTATTTATTTCTGTATGTGTATGAATGTACTGTCTGCATGCAAGTCTGTGCACCTGTGTCGTGCAACACCGCGGAGTTCAGAAGAGGGTCTCGGATTCCCCTGGAACTGGAGTTCTCCTGGAATTGGAGTTTCAGACGGTTCTCAGCCGCCATGTGGGTGCTGGGGATCGAACCCGGGTCCTCTGCAAGAGCGGTCAGCGCTCTTAACCTCTAGGCCATCTCTCCAGCCCTGATTTTACATTCTTAAAAAAAAACTGTCACGTGGGGCTGGAGAGTTAAGCAGAGGACCCAGATTAAGTTTCCAGCACCCACATGGCAGATAACAACTATTGTAACTCTAATTCCAGTGGGCTCTAACGCCCTCTTCTGGCCTCCATGGGCATTGCACACATAGTGCGCTTACATACACAAAAAAATAAAAAGAAATAAAAAGCAATTTAAAAAAAAAATCCTCTCACCTGGCATGGCGCTGCACACCTGAATCCCAGCGCTTGGGGGGACAGAGGCTAGAGAGCCACTTCAAGCTCAAGGCCAGCCTGAACTGCATGGAGGATTCTAACCCAAAGACTACGTATCTTAAAAACAAATATAAAAGGAAAACTTAAAGCCACAAGAAAGCAAGCAATTTTAAAATTGCCACAGAAAACCCTTTGGATAGATGGAGATAATGGGGCTATTGACTGTCGCCATCTGCTAAAGCCAGTTTCCCTTCCCGTCGTGCCCTTAGGCTAAGGTTAATGTGTTGTTCTTGTACCTATGAGTTTCAGGATAAACCAGCCCTGGACATCTGTCCTTGGTTTCTCTGGAATCAGCCTTCCCTGCGAGATTCCCAAGACAACCCAAAGCTTTCAGAAGTGTGGATTTCCCTGCTCCTTCAATTCTCACACTGTCCACTTTCTCACATTCATCAAACACGGGGCTCCTGGCAACCCAGACCCACAAATACACTCTAATCAGGCTGTTTACATCTACTTTGAAGGTCTTTTCAGTTAACCTTTTTCCTGACCCCCCCACAATTTCCTCTGGTTTGTTATTTAACAGACTATCCAAATAATTGAGCTAAGTCATTGCTTCCTTCCTATTGAAAACATTTTACTGCTATCACCAGAGGCTTTCAGAAAGCTGTGTTTATCTCTCAGAGCAAGGATGCCAAATTCTGGCGTGAGGTCTCAAGCAAGAGTTCATACCAAAAACCCTGTGTTCTGAGCAGCTTGTTGGGGAGATGGGGCATGTATGGATTTAAACTCAGCTGCAATGGTGTGATGTGCGGGATTACCTGTGAGCGACTGGAATCAGGAGAGTTAAAGCTAATAAAACCTTTCCAGGGACAGGCCGTCGAGACCTGTTATAATTAGGCAAGCTTCATTCATTTCTGTCAGTGTGTCATTTGTTTCTGTAGAAAGAGTACATGCTCTAAAATGGTTTCATTTTCCACTCTGAAAACATCTTGTTTCATCAATTGTTTAACATTTCTTCTTATCAAGGCTGTAATCCCTCCTTCCTTTTTTTCCTTCCCTTTCCACGCTTGGCCTCCTCCTCCTCCTCCTCCTCCTCCTCCTCCTTCCCCTCCCCCCTTTTCTCTCTCTCTCTCTTTCTCTCTGGTCTTACAGTATGAACCTGGGTCTAGAATTCAATATACAGATGAGGTTAGCCTTGAACTTTCAGCTCTCTGCATCTCCAGTGCTAGGATTAGAGGCATGAGCCGCTAGAAGTTTTACTTTAAAATTTGTTTAAAGATTTATTCATTCTTTTAACATTTTTATTGAAGTTTTGTGCAATTTAATTCAACATTTCTCTGTCCCGTTTAGACCCAGTCCCCTTTCCATGTCCCTCACCTCACCTGAGTTCATGCATTTTTCCAGACGTGTCTTTCATCTTTTTTCAGTCTTTTCAAAGTTTTTCTATGCAGAGGTTTATCGTTTTGGGCTGAAGTTTACTGTTTCAGTCAGTTCTTTGATCCAGTCCTTTTGTTGTTGTTCCAAATTTGTATTGTTCCAAAATATGCATATGTGTTCTTCGCACATATACCAAAATTATGATTTCTGAAAGTAAACTGTATGTTAATTCCAAAACATGTTTAGGAATTCACATTTTCCTCCTTTAATTTTATATTACTCTAAAGTAATATAAAAACCTCCTCCCATATACCCCAATTACAAAGTCTGAAAGTAAGTGTAGGTTAATTCTAGATAAGATTTATAATATTTTTAGCTGGGCATGGGGGCACATGCCTTTAATCCCGGCACTTGGGAGGCAAAGGCAGGTGGATCTCTGTGAGGTCAAGGCCAGTCTGGTCTACATAGAGAGCTCCTGCACAGCTCTCTGTGTATGAATGTTTATTTATTTGTAATAATGTTTATTTATTTGTAATATATTTTTGCCTGCATATATGTAAGTGCACCACATGTGCAATGCCCATAGAGGCAAGAAGAGGGCATTGTGTCACCCAGAACTGGAGCTGCCTACCATGTGGGTGCTGGGACCCCAACCAGGGCTCCCTGGAAGAGAAGCCAGTGCCCTTAACTGCTGAGCTTTCTCTGTAGTCCCAGAAGTTTTTCCTTAAAAGATGGTTGAAACCCAAAACTGTAGCTTCTGTTATCTATATAGACAGATGCTTTGCTGGAAGCTCGGCATATGTGTTTCGGTTTTCTCACAGAACATCAAAGGCTCCCCCTACCTCCCACCTATAAAGTGAATCTACAGTTACCTTTCTGGCTTCCTCGCTCCTTTCCCTGGGTCCTGGACACTAGGCTTTACTCAATAATTGCCCTTTTCTCCGATGGAAAATCCCTAATGTTTAGGGCTTCTTCATGCCTGAACTGTGCTGAAGGACTTCTCAATGTGAAAATGGTACCCCAAACTGACAAATGAAACAAACCTGGGAAAATTACTGCTAGTTCCCCAAGCCAGTTCTTGTGACCATATAGAATTTGGTAGATGACTAGATAGTCTGAAATGTAGGCTGAGCTGACGGAGTTCTGTGTCTTGACATTAATGTTAGCCACTCCCCGAATATTCTCTTGATAATAATTGGCACAAAAATTAACAAAGCCACCTTTGAATCTTGTGACTATGGGGTCTAAATGTGGATATAACCCTTATGGATATACTCAATTGAATGAATTTGTGAATGAGAGGAGCTTTCTGCTCAAAATCAGGCTGGAATGGATTAATGCCACCATCAGTACAGTTCTACTTTAAACATTTTTTGAAATCTTTTAGGTTTTGATGAATCTTCTTTCTGTCAAAATTCACATTACCCTTGAAAGGGTTATCCTGACCTTTTATCAATTGACATATTACAAAACAGTTTGTTTTCTTAGCAGAGACCAACTGGTCCAAATGCAACATAGGCTGATGAGGGAGGAAGGGGGACGGGCACAAAAGTAGACTTTGTAACCCTTACAAAACTATTTGTTAAAGACAACCTGAATTCTGCTCACAGTACCCTTCCTAGCCATGTCTAGATCTTGGACGTGAGGTCAGAGGACTCAGCTTGGGTGATGAAAAACAGCAAATTTATCACTCACTAACTGTGGATCCAAGCTCTGTTCATTTCCCTTCCACTAGTAAAATAAGTACATTCTTTAAGCTTCACCAAGCGGTCAACTATCTAGTTGTAATTTTCTCCTGGGACTCCCATCCCCACCAGAAAGTGTAGCACCTGGCTCCTGTTTCCTCTCTCTTTTCATGAGAATCAGTAACACCCGAACTGTTTCTAATGCCAGAATCGACAGAACACTGCATTTTCAAAACAGGAAAGAAAAAAAAAAAATAGGGAGAGCCAATTTTCAGTTTTCTTCTTGGCAGTCCAGAATGTTTGATTGAATTAACAGACAAGATGAACTCTGAATAGCTGAATTGCTAACACAGAAGAATGAAGATATAAATACCAGCAGTGGCCCCGTGACCAGTTACAGGAGCCGCCCGTGTTTTCTTCCTGACACACACATAGTTACAGATAACAACAGTACCCCTGCCTTCTTGCTAGTTCAGAAGGGTGTGCCGCTGAGGAGTAATTTTGCAGTGTAATTTTTAGGTTACAGGATGTCCAGGGAAGACTGCTTCTAAACATGGAGATTGAGCAATCCCTAGGTTTCTAGGGAGGGGGGCTTCCTAAATTCCTCTTTTGCAGGATTACTGCCCACACTTTAATTTGTACAAAGGACTCCTGCAGTCTGCTAGGTGGAAGCATTTAGAAATTGTTACAGCTGTTTAGAAACTGAAGCAGGGCATGATTGATGTGAAGTGACTAGGGTCTGGCCTGTGGTAGCTTTTACAAGTATTTCCAATGCCTCATAGTGAGCCTTCCTGTACTGCAGACGCTGGAGATGTTAAATGGCTCGTTTCTCATTTCTCCGTTTCTTGGTTAAGAAATTTGCTCAAGGCCAGCCTGGTCTACAGTGTGAGTTCCAGGACAGCTGGAGCTACAGGGAGACCCTGTTTCGAAAAGACCAGAAAAAAAAAAAAAGAAATTTGCTAACTTTTTAACTGAGCATGGTAGCACACACCTGTAATTCCAGCACATGGGAAAAGGAAGCAGGTGGATCTCTATGAATTTGATCTACACAATGAGACCTTATCTCAAAATAAATAGATAGCTGGTCGTGGTGGTCCACCCCTTTAATCCCAGCACTCAGGAGGCAGAGGCAGGCAGATATAAGGGAGGGCAAGATAGTTCATCCGGTAAAGGTGCTTGCCTCTAGGCCTGGGGACCTGAGTTCAAGCGCCAGGCCCCATGTGATAGAAGGAGAGTTCCAACTCTCCAGAACTGTCCTCTGACCTCCACATGGAGGCCGTGGCACCTGCATGTTCTATGGGTACACACACACACACACACACACACACACACACTCGCGTGTACATGCACACAATAAATAAATGTAATTAAAAAGAAAAGACATGCCAGGCATGGTGGTGCACGCCTTTAATCTCAGCACTCAGGAGGCAGAGACAGGTTGATCTCTGTGAGCTCAAGGCCCTACTGGCCTCCATAGCGAGTTTCAGGCTAGGTGGGGCTACAGGGAAAACCCTGTCTCAAAAAGACCAAAATAATAATAATAACAATAATAATAATAATATAATAATAATGACGTACATGTCAAAAAAACCAACACTTTAGAAAATATTCGAAGCAATTCAAAGAACAGAGGAAAGGAGCACTATCCCCAAGCAACTAAAGAGAGAAACTAATAAAAGCATAACAGCAATAAATACAAAACTAGACCAAGAATGCAAACAAAAAATAAGTTGAAAGGAAGCAACACACATCTCTCAATAATGAGCTTAAATATTAATGGTTTAAGTGCCCCAATCAAAAGACATAGACTGGGAGAATGGATTAAGGAACAGAATCCATCTATATGCTGTCTATAAGAAACCCATCTCACCCTCAAGGACACACACCAACTTAAAGTGAAAGGATGGAAAAAAATATTCCAAGCAAATGGTGCCAAAAAGCAAGCAGGAGTTGCTATTCTAATATCAGACAAAATAGACCTCAGAGTAAAGTCAATCAGAAGAGACAAAGAGGGCCATTATACCCTTAGCAAAGGAACAATTAACCAAGAAGACTTCACAATCCTAAATGTTTATGAACCAAACTCGGGTGCACCTAACTATATAAACACAATTCTGCAGGTCCTCAAGATTAATCCCAACACATTAATAGTGGGGGACTTCAATACCCCACTGAGCCTCTTGGATAGATCAACTGGACAAAAAAATAAACAGAGAGACATTGGAACTGAACAATACAATACAACAAATTGACCTCACAGACATCTACAGAATATTCCACACAAACACCAGAGAATATACTTTCCACTCAGTGCCCCATGGGAGGAGAAACAAAAATACTTCATGACATAAACAAAATAAAATACTATTTTAATTTAAACAGTAGTGCAGTACATAGAAATAAAGGGACAGTGAGAGCCATTCGGGCAAATGCATGCATGTATGCACCTTACAGCCCTCCCAGCATATGGAACACTTATCCAATGCCCTCTTTTGAGCTCCACAGGCATTGTGAGACACAGGTGCACTTACACACATCCAGGCAAAACACTCATCCACATTAAATAAAATATTTTGAGGGTTTTTTTTTTTTTTTGGGTATTTTAAAGACAGGATCTCCCTGTAGCCCCAGCTGGCCTGGAATTAGCTGTGTGGACAAGGCTGACCTTGAACTCACAGAGATCCAATCACTCCCTCACCTTATTATATTTTACTTATTTTAAATTAATTACTTTAAATTTTATGTATATGAGTGTTTTGCTTGCATGTATGTAAGTGCACCCATGTCATGTAATGCCCACTGAGGTCAGAAGGAGAACTGGAACTGGACGGTTGCTACTACTAATTGTTGTTGGGAATCGAACCTGGGTCTTCCGCAAGAGCAACAAGTCCTAACCACTGAGTCATTTCTTCAGTTCTACTATCCCCTTACTTAAGATAATTTATTACATTTATTTATTTATTTCTGTGTGGGAGGAGGCAGCACACATGTGGAGGTCAAAGGACAACTTTAAGAAGTCAGTTCTCTATTTCCACCATGTGAGTCCCAGGACTTGAACTCAGGACCTGGGGCTTGGCAACAAGCACCTTTTCCCACTGAACCATCTTGCCAGCCCTGGTCCCTTCCTTTAAGCCATGGAAGTAGGAATAAGACAATAGTAATGAAAAATAAAATCAACAGAAAATTTGGAAAAGTTACAAATATTCCCAGAAAATAGGCAAAAAGCCAAATGAAGGAAAACAAGGGACAAGAAACAAGTCCAGCTTGATTAGGAAATCCAGCATCTAAATAGCAAAGAAGAAAGTATCTGGGAAAATCTAGAGAACTTATCCCGGCTTTGCAGACTCAAGCGTCTCCTGGTTATCCGGCAGACTGGATGGCGATTAGCTCACAGAGGCAAGTCAATGATGCAAAACCTTAAACATTCTGAAGAAAAAGTATTCTTAACTTAAAATTTTTTATTATTGTGCATGTGTGTGCATGATGTATTTTTATGGGAGGGGTGTGCATGGCATGGTGCGTGTGTAGAGGTCAAAGGACAACTTTATGGAGTCCTTTCTCTCCCCCCCCATGGGTTCCAGGCATCTAATTCGGGTCACCAGGCTTGTGTGGCAAGAGCCTTTGCCTGCTGAACCATCTTGTCAACCCTTGGTTCTAGGAATTTTATAATTCTTTCCCTGATTTATTTAATGACCCACTGTGTTGTTGGTGCTGTGGAGATGGCATAATGGTTAAATGTTCCTGTTCTTCCAGTTGACCTGAATTCAAATCAACATCTGCACAGGGTGGTTCGCAGCTGCCTGGAATGCTGGCTCCAGGAAATCCGATGGTATCTTCTGAGAATACCTCACACATGTGGCTTACACTGACGTAGACACACACACACACATACACACACACACACACACACACATAAAATCGCAAAATGTTTTTAAAAACATATTCCTACTGGATCTTCAAGTATTTGTGGATGTTGAGGTTGCTGTTCATTTTTAGTTTTGTTTACACTATGGTCAGAGAAGCTTCAAGGAAACATTTCATTCTTTTATTTATTTATTTGTTTGTTTTTTGTTTACTTTTTTATTGTTATTAAACTTTTTCCATACATCATACATCATTTCTCAATCAAATTTGGAGTCACTTCTCTTTCCATGTCCCTGTACCCCACCTGAGTCCCTGCACTTTGCCATACATGTCTTGCATCTTTTTTCTGAGTCTTTCCAGAGTTTTTTTTCCAGTTCTTTTGTTGTTGTTCTCTCTAACTTATATTGCTTCAATATATGTACAAATATATACATAGTTTTTTATATATATACATAAATACATACATATATACATACATACATATACATATCACCTGAATTGGAGGATTTTCTTTTTTTTCCTTTTTTTTTTTTTTTTTTTTTTTNCTCTTAACCTCTAGGCCATCTTCTCCACCCTGAGTACTTCTCTAAAAAAATACTGCCTGTGGGGCTAGGAGAGTATACCAGAGGACCCAGATAAGTTTCCAGCACCCACATGGCAAATAAACTAACTTTATGTGATGGGCAGTTGTAACTTCTAATTCCAGTGGGCTTAACGCCCTCTTCTGGCTCCCATGGGCATCTGCACACATCAGTGCGTCTACTACACAAAAAAAAAAAAGAATAACAAAAAGCAATTTAAAAAACCAAAATCCTCTTTCACCTGGCATGGCGCTGCACACCTGAATCCCAGCGCTTGGGGGGACAGAGGCTAGAGAGCCACTTCAAGCTCAAGGCCAGCCTCGACTTAAGAACAATGCAAAAAACACTAACAAGATAGTATTAAAAAACAAATTAAAAGGAAAACTAAAGCACAAGAAAGCAAGCAATTTTAAAATTGCCACAGAAAACCCTTTGGATAGATGGAGATAATGGGGCTATTGACTGTCGCCATCTGCTAAAGCCAGTTTCCCTTCCCGTCGTGCCCTTAGGCTAAGGTTAATGTGTTGTTCTTGTACCTATGAGTTTCAGGATAAACCAGCCCTGGACATCTGTCCTTGGTTTCTCTGGAATCAGCCTTCCCTGCGAGATTCCCAAGACAACCCAAAGCTTTCAGAAGTGTGGATTTCCCTGCTCCTTCAATTCTCACACTGATTCCCACTTTCTTCACATTCATCAAACACGGGGCTCCTGGCAACCCAGACCCACAACATACACTGCTAATCAGGCTGTTTACATTCTACATTTTGAAAGGTCTTTTCAGTTAACCCTTTTTCCTGACCCCCCCCACAATTATCCTCTGGTTTGTTATTTAACAGACTATCCAAATAATTGAGCTAAGTCATTGCTTCCTTCCTATTGAAAACATTTTACTGCTATCACCAGAGGCTTTCAGAAAGCTGTGTTTATCTCTCAGAGCAAGGATGCCAAATTCTGGCGTGAGGTCTCAAGCAAGAGTTCATACCAAAACCCCTGTGTTTGAGCAGCTTTGTTGGGGAGAGGGGATTATGATTAAAACTCACGCTGCAATTGGATTGTGATGGGCGGGATTACCTGTGTAGCCGACAGGAATCAGGAGAGGGTAAAGCTAATAAAACACTGTTCCCAGGGACAGTCCGTCACGAGACCTCGGTTATACATTAGGCAAGCTCATAATTTCTGTCAGTGTGTCATTTGTTTCTGTAGAAAGAGTACATGCTCTAAAATGGTTTCATTTTCCACTCTGAAAAATTTGAGTTTATGCAATTGTGTGAAACATTGGGCTTGCTGATCAAGGGATGTAACCGCAAACTTTGTGCTTCCAATTCCTAAAGCCTTGGACTCCGCTTCTCATCCTCCTCTCCTCACTCCTCCTCCCTCCTCCTCCTACTCCTCCTCTCTCTCTCCTCCTCTCCTCCTTCCCTCTTCCCCCTTTCTCTCTCTTCTCTTATCTCTCTGGTCACAGCTATGAACCTGGTCTTAGAATTCAATATACAGATCTGAGGTTAGCCTTGAACATTTCAGCTTCTTGCTCCTCCATTGCTAGGATTAGAGTGCATTGAGCCGCTTAGAAGTAGAAGTTTTACTTTAAAAATTTGTTTAAAGATTTATTCATCCTTTTTAATTTTATTGATTTTTGCAATTTAATTTCACCATTTCTCTGTCCCGTTTAGACCCAGTCCCCTTTCCATGACCCCACCACACCTGGAGTTCATGCATTTTCCAGACGTGTCTTCATCTTTTTTCAGTTTTTTCTAAAGTTTTCTATGCAGAGGTTTATCGTTTGGGTGCTGAAGTTTACTGTTTCAGTCAGTTCTTTGATCCAGTCCTTGTGTTGTTGTTCAAATTTGTATTGTTCCAAAATAGCATATCGTGTTCTTCGCACATATACCAATAAATTATGGTTTTTTTTTTGACGTTTTAATTTGTTGTTATTTACATTTTGGAATTCACATCTTTCCTCATTAATTTCTATTCTCTAAACTAATATAAAAACCTCCTTCCCATATCCCCCAATTACAAAGTCTGAAAGTAAGTGTAGGTTAATTCTAGATAAGATTTATAATATTTTTAGCCTTGGGCATGCGGAGGGCACAGCTTTAATCCGGCACTGGGAGGCAACGGCGGTGGATCTCTGTGAGGTCAAGGCCAGTCTGTAGTACATAGAGAGCTCCTGCACAGCTCTCTGTGTATGAATGTTTATTTATTTGTAATTAATGTTTTATCTATTGTAATATATTTTTGCCTGCATATATGTAAGTGCACCACATGTGCCTGTGCCCATCAGACAGATAGAAGAAGGCATCATTGTGTCACCCAGAACTGAGCTGCCTACCATTGGCGTGCTGGGACCTCCAACCAGGGCTTCCCTGCGAAGAGTAAGAGCCAGCTGCCCTTAACTGCTGAGCTTTCTCTGTAGTCCCAGAAGTTTTTCCTTAAAAGATGGTTGAAACCCAAAACTGTAGCTTCTGTTATCTATATAGACAGATGCTTTGCTGGAAGCTCGGCATATGTGTTTCGGTTTTCTCACAGAACATCAAAGGCTCCCCCTACCTCCCACCTATAAAGTGAATCTACAGTTACCTTTCTGGCTTCCTCGCTCCTTTCCCTGGGTCCTGGACACTAGGCTTTACTCAATAATTGCCCTTTTCTCCGATGGAAAATCCCTAATGTTTAGGGCTTCTTCATGCCTGAACTGTGCTGAAGGACTTCTCAATGTGAAAATGGTACCCCAAACTGACAAATGAAACAAACCTGGGAAAATTACTGCTAGTTCCCCAAGCCAGTTCTTGTGACCATATAGAATTTGGTAGATGACTAGATAGTCTGAAATGTAGGCTGAGCTGACGGAGTTCTGTGTCTTGACATTAATGTTAGCCACTCCCCGAATATTCTCTTGATAATAATTGGCACAAAAATTAACAAAGCCACCTTTGAATCTTGTGACTATGGGGTCTAAATGTGGATATAACCCTTATGGATATACTCAATTGAATGAATTTGTGAATGAGAGGAGCTTTCTGCTCAAAATCAGGCTGGAATGGATTAATGCCACCATCAGTTACAGTTCACGCTTTTTAAACATTTTTAATTGAAATCTTTTAGGTTTTGATGAATCTTCTTTCTGTCAAAATTCACATTACCCTTGAAAGGGTTATCCTGACCTTTTATCAATTGACATATTACAAAACAGTTTGTTTTCTTAGCAGAGACCAACTGGTCCAAATGCAACATAGGCTGATGAGGGAGGAAGGGGGACGGGCACAAAAGTAGACTTTGTAACCCTTACAAAACTATTTGTTAAAGACAACCTGAATTCTGCTCACAGTACCCTTCCTAGCCATGTCTAGATCTTGGACGTGAGGTCAGAGGACTCAGCTTGGGTGATGAAAAACAGCAAATTTATCACTCACTAACTGTGGATCCAAGCTCTGTTCATTTCCCTTCCACTAGTAAAATAAGTACATTCTTTAACTTCACCAAGCGGTCAACTATCTAGTTGTAATTTTCTCCTGGGACTCCCATCCCCACGCAGAAAGTTGTAGCACCTGGCTCCTGTTTCCTCTCTCTTTCTCGGAACATCAGTAATCAACCCGAACTTTGTTCATAATGCCACAGAATCGATCAGAAACACGTGCATCTTTTCAAAACAGGAAACGCGAAAAAAAAAAATAGGAGAGCCCAATTTCAGTTTTTTCTTCTTGGCCAGTCCAGATGTTTGATTGAATTAAACAGACAAGATAACTCTGAATAGCTGAATTGCTAACACAGAAGAATGAAGATATAAATACCAGCAGTGGCCCCGTGACCAGTTACAGGAGCCGCCCGTGTTTTCTTCCTGACACACACATAGTTACAGATAACAACAGTACCCCTGCCTTCTTGCTAGTTCAGAAGGGTGTGCCGCTGAGGAGTAATTTTGCAGTGTAATTTTTAGGTTACAGGATGTCCAGGGAAGACTGCTTCTAAACATGGAGATTGAGCAATCCCTAGGTTTCATAGGGAGGGGGGCTTCCTAAATTCCTCTCAGGTTACTGCCCAACTTTTTGTACAAGACCGATTTAGCTTTATGACGCTTTAAACTAAGCAGCAGGTGAAGTGATAGGTGCTTGAGTTTTCAGTATTTCACTCAAGTGACCTTCCTTCTGAGACGCGATAATGCTCGTTCCATTCTCGTCTGTAAGAATTTGTGGGTGCAAGGGCGGATTCTAGGAAATAGAACTGTTAAACCCAGAAACCAATGATCTTCTTAACTCTCGTGAACACGTAATCAGCACATTTGGAAAGGCACATGCTTGATTTGATACTGAGCTCAAAAAATCAAAGCCTGGTCCACCTTATCGCACTGGGAGCGATCGGAGACAAGATAGTTCACCGGTAAGGTGTCTTAGGCCTGGATGAGTCAACGCCAGCCCCTGTATGAGAGTTCACCTCAATGACTATCATGAGCGTGCCTGCAGTCTATGGACCACCACAACAACCACACTAACCCCGACTCCACAAATAATGATTAAAAAGCTGCAGCTGGGTGCACCTTTATCTCCACTCAGGGAGAAGGTGATTCTTGGCAAGGTACGGCTCCATGGGTTAGCAGGTGGTGTTAAGGAATAACGGCTCAAAAAGCCAAAATTAATACATGATAAATATATGGTCTTAACCATTAAGAAAATATCTGCACAGCACATGTAAGGTACACATCAAGCTAGCGGAGACTAAGAAGAACAATGAACAAAACAGCATAAGGCAACAAAATTGTCAAGCGGGGAGCACAACTGCACATGTCGATTCGCAGGAGAGCTTGAAAGAGTGACAGGGTGAAGCCCGTTCGAACAGCTAAAAAAAAACCAGGAAGGAGAATTGGCATGTAATGAGACATGCGGAGCCAGCTAGCTGAGATAAATCCCAGCGCACCCAATGCGCACAAAGAAGAGGGGATCTATGAATTTGGATCTACCATGAGACTTACCAAAATAAATGTAGTGGCAACCCTAACAGCATAAGGCCGGGCACAGATATAAAGAGCAGGGATTGAGGCGAAGAAGTCACAACGAAAGTTGCAGCGGGACCTGTAACGCAGGCCATGTGTAGAAGAGGTCCAACCAGAAATGTCCTTGACCTCAAGACGACAAGTACAGGCCACAACGCTGGGCCTACAGAAACACATAACAACACAGTACCACACAGCTAAATAAAGCTAAAAAAGGAGAACAAAGCGGAATTTAAGCCGAAATAAGAAAATAGACCAGCCAGGCATGGGGGGCCGCTATTAATCTCAACTCATGGGGGCAGAGACAGGTTGCAAATCCTCTGTGAGCTCTGGATAGTAGCTACTGGCCTACCATAAACAGTTTAGGACTAGGGTGGGAGCAGACGGGAAACCGTGTAACACATACAAGACCAAAAAAAATATTAGACACTCTAATACATCCACATCTAATAATATGCGTCATGCAAAAACAACAACATTAGAAAATTTCCCATCAACATTATCGAGCCCATGGGAAGGAGATGACCGCATAAAGGAACTAATGAAAGCATAAACATAAAATAAACTTCAACCAAATAAACAAAAAAATAAGTGAAAGTACACAACACATTTCATTAATGCTTAAATATTAGGTTCTAAGTGCCACATTAAAAGTACATAGACGAATGATAAGGGACACATAGCTGTAAGAACCCTCTAAAAAGCAACTTAAATTGGCGATGGAAAAATCCAACGCATTGTGCAAAATGCAAGCAGAGTGCTATTCTAATCAGCAATAGCTCCCGCATAACAATGGAAGACATAAGGTGCCTATCCTTAGCCAAAGGACAATTTCAACAAGAAGCGTTGACATCTACATGTTATAACATAACTGGTGCGTCTTATAACACACATTTCAGTCTCAATTAATTACAACACATTTAGTGGAGGGATTAATCCTGATTTTTCTTGGTATTAAGAACCGGACAAAAAAATACAATGAGACCATGAGGCTGGAATCAAGTGTTACAAGCATTGACCTCCACGAATCACAGAATACACCGAAAATACTCCTCAGTGCCTGGATAGGTATAACAAAAATAATTATCATACAAATACTACTAATATCCTATTTTATCATTTAATAGGCGTTTGCTGCATGTAATTGATAAGGGCCAGTGAGCATTCGCAAATGCTGCCCCACTGTATGCATTACAGCCTCCGAGCATAATGGAACCTGGTACCGCATCTCTCATTTTGAGCTCTTCTGCCGTGGAACCATTGGAACCATGGTCACTGTCACGCATCAGGAGCACAAACACTCACCAATTAAAACTATTCTTGAGGGTTTTTTCTGGGTTTTCTAGACGGATTCGACCTTAGCCCCATCCTTCGAGAAGTTAGCGTGTGAGCACAGGGACTGCTTCAAGGTCCATATATCCTCCCTTATTTTTAGCTTTTTGAGATTATTTCTTGCCTTCTCATGTTATATGTTGTTGCCTCTATTAGTCGCACACACATGTCGGATGGAATGACCCACAGCAACGGGAGAACTGGACAGGCGTTAGTCACTTCAGACTCAATGATCTCCGCTCCGGTCAAGCAACACTTGGGGTTACGCAAGGACCACGTGACTGGCAACACTAGTCTTTCTTTAGCACTCCTACTAATCATCGTTAATTTATTTACTATCTGGTAGCGCCAATGTGGAGTATAGGAATTTAAATATCTTATTATCATGTGTCGGACTTGAAACTCAGCATGGCCGCACAAGACTTTACCCACTGACCATTGCCAGCCCTCGTCCCTCTTTAAGCCATGGAAAGTAGGAATAAGACAATATGTAATGAAAAATAAAATCGAAAAGAAATTTTGGAAAAAGTTACAAATTTTCCAGAAAATAGGCAAAAAGCCAAATGAAGGAAGGAAACAGGGACAAGAAACAAGTCCACTTGATTAGGAAATCCAGCATCTAAATAGCAAAGAAGAAAGTATCTGGGAAAATCTAGAGAACTTATCCCGGCTTTGCAGACTCAAGCGTCTCCTGGTTATCCGGCAGACTGGATGGCGATTAGCTCACAGAGGCAAGTCAATGATGCAAAACCTTAAACATTCTGAAGAAAAGAGTATCTTAACTTAAAATTTTTTATTATTGTGCATGTGTGTGTGCACTGATGTATTTTTATGGGAGAGGGGTGTGCCATGGCCATGGTGGTGTGTAGAGGTCAAATGGACAACTTATGGGAGTCCTTTCTCTCCCCCCCCCCATGGTTCCAGGCATCTAATTCGGGTCACCAGGCTTGTGTGGCCAAGAGCCTTTGCCTGCCCTGTTGAAACCATCTTTCAACCCTTGGTTCTAGGAATTTTATAATTCTTTCCCTGATTTATTTAATGACCCACTGTGTTGTTGGTGCTGTGGAGATGGCATAATAGGTTAAATGTTCCTGTTTTCTTCCAGTTGACACTGAATTCAAATCAACATCTGCCACAGGCGTGGTTCGCAGCTGCCTGGAATGCTGGCTCCCAGGAAATCCGATTGGTATCTTACTGAGAATACTCACACTGTGGCCTTACACTGCTTGGTAACCACACACACACACATCACACACACCACACACACTACACACATAAAATCGCAAAATCTAGTTTTTAAAAAACATCATTCCGACTGGATCTTCAAGAATTTGTGGAGGTCTGACGGTGGTAGGGGGCTTGGCATTTGTTTGTTGGGGGGACACTAGGGGGCTCAGAGAAGAGGTCAAGGAAACATTGCTCTTGGTATTTATTTATGGTTTGTTGTTTTTGTTTTTACCTGTTAATTGTTATTAAATATTTTTCCATACATTCATACATCATTTCTCAATCAATTGACAACGCACGTCACTTCTCTTTCCATGTCCCTGCCCCACCTAGTCCCATGACTTTGCCATACATGTCTTGCATCTTTTTTCTTAGCTCTTTCCAGAGTTTTTTTCCATTCTTTTGTTGTTGTTCTGCTAACTTATATTGCTTCAATATGTACCCAAATCATATTTTATCTATAGTCCTTTTTTATTACTTTTTTTTCAAATATGCCTACATATATACATACATACATATACATATCACCTGAATGGAGGATTTTCTTTTTTTTCCTTTTTTTTTTTTTTTTTTTTTTGCCTAAAAGCTGCATGTTTTCCTTAAGAGGCTGTCTGTAAGGTCCACCCAATCCCCTCCATCCTAGACACTTCTTCTTCAAAAGCTCCAGCAAAGTCAGACCTCCATATCCTGCCTGTATGCCCCTCCACTAAACTGGGGTCTTTTCCTCACATGTCCCCCAATGAGTCAAATGTAAGCACGCTGTCTTAGTCTTGATATCTTCCTGTACTGGGCCTCCTTGATAACACCCAAGGGTTAAGTCCAACAATGGTAGTCTATACTCTGATGAGGCTTGATGAATTCCCTTAGCTGCTCAGTCCATAAGCTGGGTTATCTCAGTAGTCCCCCATCTGAGTCTGTTGAAGAGTTTTGGAGGATTAACCCCTTGAGAGGCTTACAATGATGTTCTACATATTGGAAGTCGTTAAAAAGCATTATGTCTAATGTCTTTTGACAGAATGACAAAAGCAGTGGCAGCCACAGAGTGCATACACTTGCCAGTAAGATTGAAACAGGTCACCTTCCCCAAATCAATCTCAGTGTCTCTCTCTTTTTTCTCTTTTGTCTTCTACTAATATCCAAAGTTCTTTATTATCTGAAGTACCAATTTCAGGCCTTACCGATTTTATTCTGGTTTTGCTTTCCTTTTGGAGCTCTAAGCGGCCTCACAGCGTAGCCATAACCAGATTAACCAAGGTTTTTTATTTTCTTAAGGTCAGCTTGAGGATCTAGCGTCGCTCACGGTCACTCAGGTTTTTTTTTTTTTTTTTTGTTGTGGTGTGTGGGAGCCCTGGCTCTTTTCGCATTTCATTTACCAGTTCCACCCACTCAAGGATCCAAAATTCACTTGGCGTCTTGTAGACACAGGCTTCCTTTCTTGAAGCATAAGCAGGATTTCCTCTTTATAGACTGGACACTGGCTGAAGTCTCATTAGTGGATCTCCAAGACCTCCCTGCACAGGAAGACTGGTGACCCACATTTACAGGACATTTCAAGAGATGCCCCCATGCATAGTCCCCTGAGACTTAGTTGACCTCTGAGGGCAAGGAACAAAGTTATCCCTTAGGTCCCTCGGCCAAATTGGTATGGGCGTTAAGTATGGTCATTAAGCACCCAGAAAGGCTAAGTTACACCAGCCTGATACATTGCACCTATATTAAAATTGTATCTTTTGCCAGGCATGGTGGTGCACGCCTTTAATACTAGCACTTGGGAGGCAGAGGCAGATGGATCCTTGTGAGTTCAAGGCCAGTCTGGTCTACAGGACAGCTGGAACTACAGGGAGACCCTGTCTTGAAAAAGACCAGAACAATTGTATCCTTTGAAAAACTGTATGTTATTTCCATATCATATTTCTTGATTCACATTTTTCCATTTTAATTTTATATTACTCTAAAAGATGCATACATACCCACCATCATATACCAAAAATCCAAAGTCTGAAAATAAATGGTAGGTTAGTTCTAGAACCTGTCTAGAGATTCACAATATAAGAGCACAGTTGTTTTCAGATCATGAGGACTATAACATTAATGTTGCTCAGTTTGCCTTACAACTAGGTACTTGGTACTAGCATCCACAGATGAGGGATACCATTCATCTTTTATTTTTCTGTCCCAGAAAAACAAGACAAATGGTATCCCTCATCTGTGGATGCTAGTATCAAGTACCTAATTTTTTTTTTATTTCTTAAGGCTTGCTTTGTGGTCTATAATGTGATTAATTGTAGAGAAGGTTGCATATGCTGCTGAGAACAATGTGTATTCCCTATCTGTTGGGCTGACTGTTCTGTAGAGATGAATTTAATCTAATTGATCTATGGCATAATTTATCTCTGAAGTGTCTTTGCTCACTTTTGGTTTGAAAGACCTAAGAATGAGAGCGGAGTTATTGAAGTCTCCCACTAATGAGTGTCAGTAGCTCTGCCACATTTTATCCCTTTCAGTGCTTATGTGGTAAGGCACCTCAAGACTGCCCATAGCCCCACTATATTATGAGCCCTAGCTGAGTCTAGAAGTTAAAACTTAACTCAAAGTATGAAAATAAAAGTTTAATTCAACTGAACCAGGGCAGGAATTTGAGAAAAGGTTGGCCTGTACCTGGTTGCTTAGAAACTAACTAATTCTGCAGGACTTCTGTATTTGTGCTTGGCTTGCTTTTAGAGAATAGGAATTGTTAGAAGGGCTTTCCACCCCTAAGCTTGGGAACTTAAACTTTTCACCCCGATATGGTTTTTCCTGTGCAAAACACCTCCCAATTCTAGCTCTTCACTGTACATCCTGGACTGAATGTCTGGTTGTGTGGTCATCATCTGACTGATGTCTTTCTATTGACTTCATTTTGTGTCTGAATGGTCTTCTTTGGTGAAATTACCCCTATTGCACTTATTTTACAAAATTGGGAGCCCAAGATTTGGTGCAAAAGACATTTACACTAACTACAATATCGTCTTAAAGAGCTGTTCCCTTTATTAATGTGTAGGAGTTTCTTTAGCTCTTCTGATCGGTCTTTGAATTCTATGTTATCAGATGTGAGAATCATAATGTCAGCTTTAGGGCTTTCATTTGCTTGACAGAATTGATTCTCAATGTTCTATTCTCAGTTTTTGAATGTCTAGTTTCTTGGAGACAACAGGTATCTGGAACTTTAAACTTTTTTACTTTTATGTAATATGTGTGCGTGTTTATTTGTATGTGGGTGCATGTGTGGGAGGTGGAATGCATGTGCACATTAAGTGCACATGCCTGTAGAGGCCAGAGGGCAACCTCAGTTGTCATTTCTCATGTCCCATCCAGCTAATTTTTTAATTAATTAATTAAATTTTAATGTATGTGTTTTATCTGCATGCATGTAAGTGAACCATGTGCATACAGTGGTCATGGAGACCAGAAGAGGGCATCAGATCCCCCAAATGGGAGCTATGGATGGTTGCTAGTCACCATGTGGGTGCTGGGAACTGAACTCTGGTCCTCTGCAACAGCAGTCAGTGCTTTTAACCACTGAGCCACCTCTCCAGCCCCATCCTTGATTTTTTTTTCTTTCTTTTTTTGACAAGGTCTCTTGCTTGGCTTGGAACTCAGCAAGTAAACTAAGCTAGTTGACCAGTGTACCACAGAGGTCCACCTGTCTGCCTCCCCAGAACTGAGATTACAAACATGTACCATCATACCTGGCTTTTTCATATGTATTCTGAGGATCAAACTCAGGTCTTCATGCTTGCATACTGACTGAGCTATCTCCCCAGTGCTGGATCTTGCTCATTAATCCAGTCAATAATCCAGTCAATCTGCATCTTAATTGGTGAATTAGGCTGATTTTGCATTTAAGGTTCTTATTGAGAGAGGTTTGCTATTTCCTATGATTTTGTTTGTTGCTGTTCTTGTTGGTTGGTGTGCTGGATAGCATTAGTGTCAACTTGACACACCTGGGTTGAGGGAGCCTCAATTGGGGAATTGGCTCCATTGGATTGGCCTGTGGCCACATCTGTGGAGTATTGTCTCGATGGTCGAGCAGTGTGGGAGGGCCCAGCCCACAGTGAGTGATGCCACCCTGGGCAGGTGGTTGTGTACTGTATAAGAAGGCGGGCTGGGCATGAGCCTGGGGAACAAGCCAGTGAACAGCATTCCTCCATGGCTTGTGCTTCAGTTCCTGCTTCCAGGTTCCTGCCCTGAGTTCTTGCCTTGGGCTCCCTAAGTGATGAACTGTGACCCGGGAGATGTAAGCTGAATAAACCCTTTCCTCCCCAAGTTGGTGTTGGTCAGAGTGTTTTGTCACAGCAATGGAAGACAAACCAGAAGAGAAATTGGTACTAGAAGAGTGGAGTATTGCTGTGACAGACCTGACCTTGGTGTTTTGGGGAAGGATTGTGGAGGCGTTTGGAACTTTGGGCTGGGAAGATTATTGAATGCCTAAAGATTGTTGCTGTGGAGCTTGAAGCAGTTTGGCTGAAGGAGTTGTAGAAGATGGAGGCCTGGCTTGTGAAGTTTCTAGTTTCAAAGGGGAACAGAGATCATCAGAACTGTGAAATTTGTGGGTTCTGGTCAGCTGGGGCTGAAGAATCAGCTGTAAGTAACAAGAGACCAGAACCTGAAGTGAAATCTTTGCTTTACTGGTACAATTGATGCTGGTTAGCTGGGGCTGAAAAATCAGCTGTAAGTAACAAGAGACCAGTATCACTCTGGTGTTTCTTCTGGGAAGAATTTCTTCAGGGTCAGCAAACAGAAGCTATGTTCCAGAAGGGGCCTGAGCCTCCATCTCAAGCCAGAAGCAGGACTTGGTAGTGTGTAAGACTCCCCTATATGGTTCTGGTGTTGAAATTTGAGGGGGTCACAGAGAGCAGCCGAGGCTTGGCACTGTGAGAGGTCAGGAAAGACCATTGGTGGAAGTGCACCTCGGTTGCAGTGAAGACCCCAGGATTGCAGGGGTCATGGAGAGAAGCTGAGGCTTTGCACCAGGAGAGGTCAGAAGAGACCATTGGTGAAGGTGCTGCCTCAGTTTCAGTGGCGACCCCAGCTTTTTGGAGATGCCAGGACCATGGGATGACCACCAAGAGCAGCGGCAGGTGTGGAATGGAGTCGGCCTGGGCCTGTGAGATGAGCTATGTGTGCCACGGACGGCAGAGTCAGAGAGGGGGAGCTGCCGAGACCCTTTGGAGCCCAGAAGATCGTGAGTGAATCCCAGGTGTCCAGCCTTGAGCTACTTTGCTGGACTTAGGTTTTGTTTGAGAGTGCCTGATTCTTCCCTTTGAAATAAGACAGTACTTGTTTTGGATTTTACTGCAGCCCACAGTTAAGAGACTTTTAATAGACTGTGAACTTTTAAGTGTTTGGACATTTTAAGGACTGTGGGGCTTTTAAGGTTGTACTGTCTTAGGTTGTGATTAATGTTAACATCATACTTTGGGGATAAGAACTGGAAAGGTGGTGGTTTAATAGTGATGTGTTTTGTGTGTCAAGTTGACAAGGGGTCAATTGTGCTGGATAGCTTTAGTGTCAACTTGACACACCTGGGTTGAGGGAGCCTCAATTGGGGAATTGGCTCCATTGGATTGGCCTGTTGCCACATCTGTGGAGTATTGTCTTGATGGTCGAGAAGTGTGGGAGGGCCCAGCCCACAGTGAGTGATGCCACCCTGGGCAGGTGGTTGTGTATGGTATAAGAAGGCGGGCTGGGCATGAGCCTGGGGAGCAAGCCAGTGAACAGCATTCCTCCATGGCTTGTGCTTCAGTTCCTGCCTCCAGGTTCCTGCCCTGAGTTTCCTGCCTTGGGCTCCCTAAGTGATGAACTGTGACCCAGGAGATGTAAGCTGAATAAACCCTTTCCTCCCCAAGTTGGTGTTGGTCAGAGTGTTTTGTCACAGCAATGGAATACAAACTACAACAGTTGGGTTATTGGTAGTTCTTTTCTTCTTTTAGTAATAGGGATTTGCTTCATTGGACATGATTGATTTCTTCTTGACTTTCCTCTGTTTATCTATTACTCTCATGAAATGTATTCTTTCTTATGTTCTCTGGATGAACTGTCTTCCTCTTTATGTATAGTAAGACTTTTCTGCAGTGTTGGCTTGGTATTCCCGTGAATTGCCTTAATTTGGGCTTATTTTTATTGCTTTTATTTCTCTGTCAATCACTGTCTAAATGTTCTCTGAGGGATTAATATGAAAAATACAGAAGGGCCAGGCACGGTGGTGCATGCCTTTAATCCCAGCACTCAGGAGGCATCTCTGTGAGTTCAAGGCCAGCCTGGCCTACAGAGCAAGCTCCAGGCCAGCTGGGACTAAAGGGAGACCTTGTCTCAAAAATAAAAAAATAAATAAAAATAAATAAAAAGAAAAGAAAAATACGGAAGGGCTGGGAGATGGATCAGTGAGTAAAAGCACCAGCCATGCAAGTCTGACAATGCTTTTCTATCCCTGAAACCTATGTAAAAACTGAACCTGGTGGGGTGTGGAAAGATCCAGTTTGAATTAAGGGCTAGTTTTCAGCTAGCATCCCTCAGGACACAATATGGAAGTCATGAGGTTCCTCTGACCCCACCCCATAAGGGAGCAACTCTTGGCCCCCCAGGCACAGGATACTAGGTGGGGCAGCAGCACACAGTGGTGTGAGACTGGGATTTGTGATTAGCTCTGGGAGATGATGTCATTTTGCTTATAAAAGTGACTTGCATGCTGGGTGTGGTGGTGCACGCCTTTAATCCTGGCACTTGGGAGGCAGAAGCAGGCGGATCTTTGTGAGTTCAAGGCCAGCCTGGTCTACAGAGCTAGTTCCAGTCCAGCTAGGGCTACAGGGAAACCCTGTCTCAAAAAGACCAAAAAAAAAAAAAAAAAAAGAAAAAGTGACTTGCAGCATGCAATAAAGTGAAGTCTCCATTACCATCACACAGAATTCCCAGATCCATTATTTTGGTGCACATACAGGCTGCAGCAGGTCTGGATTTCGAGTGACGGGGGCCAGTGGGCTAGAAGGGGATCATCCAGATCGCTAACTTGGTTTGCTGGTGGTGAACGGTTGGAAGGGGGCTTTCCAGGCCACCGACCTGTGAAATGGTAAAGAGTGTTCTTGATAGCTGTGTAATGACTGGAAGGGGGCTTTCCAGGCCACCAGCCTGTGAAGTGGTGAAGAGTGTTTTGTGGGGGAGGCTGAAGGGAGCTGTCCAAGCATCAGCCTGGAGTTCCTGACCTGAGTGTGGTGGACTCAGGTGGACAGGACCGTGAGACCATAGTGCCTCTGTAATCCTAGCACTCCTCTGGAGAGATGGGAAGTAGAGACAAGGGACTCTGCAGAAGCTTTCTGGCTAGCTAGCCTAGAGAGGGCAGAGAGGCATGCACAACAGGAAAGACCCTGCTTCAACAATGTGGAAAGGGAGAACTGACTCCCAGTGTCCTCTGACCTATTCATGTGTGTTGTGGAAGACACACACACACACACACACACACACACACACACAGAGTAAATAAAAGAAATAAACCATAAAACTACAAAATGTCAAAGAACTAAAGCAAACATTCCTCCAAAAGGATATTTAACTGGTCAATAAGTACATGGGAAGATGCTCAGCATCACTGGTCATTAGGGAATGCATCAAAGCTGCAAAGTTCCGAATCACCTCACCTACATGAGAATGGATACTATAAATAAAAACAAAGCAAAACAGAAAATAACAAATGTTGGCAAGGATGTGGAGAGATTTGAGCCCATGTGCAATTGTTGATAGGAATTTAAAATGGTTCTACTGCTGTGGAAAAATATGGAGGTGCCCCCCCCAAAATAAAAATAAAATTACTGACCAAAAAAAAAAGGCCAGGCGTGGTGGTGTATGTCCCAGTACTCAGGAGGTAGAGGCAGGCTAATCTCTGTGAGTTCGTGGCCAGCCTGGTCTACAGAGCGAGATCCAGGCCAGCTGGGACTAAAGGGAGACCCTGTCTCAAAAAGACCCCAAAAATAAATAAAATAAAATAAAATTACTGTATGATCTCCCAAGTTTACTTTTGGATGTTTGCCCAAAATAACTGAAAGCACATTTTCAAAGAGATCTTTATATGCTCATGTTTGAATCCACACTATTCATATTAGGGAAAGCATGCATGGATGTTAGTGTTCTTTGACAGATGAGTAGATAAGAAAAATGTAGCATATGCATGAAAAAGAATAGTATTCTGCCTTTGAAAAAAGAAAATTTTGAGGAGTGGCTACTCTTGCAGAGGACCTGAGTTACCAGCCCCACATCAGGCAACTTACAACCCAGGAGGATTTGATACCTCTGCTCACTAAGGGTACCTGCATTCACGTGCACATACTGACATAGACACACACATATACAGAATTACTTAAAAAAAAAAAAAAGAAGATGCACAGATATGATGGTGCATGCCCACATACCTCTGTAAGATCAAGGCCAGCCTGTTCTACATTGTAAGTTCCAGGCCAGCTGTGGCTACAGTAGAGAGACCCTGTCTCAAAAAGACCAGAAGAAAAAGAGGCTGAACAGATGTCTCAGCAGTTAAGAACACTTATTTTTCTTGAAGAGAACCTGGGTTTGGTTCCCAGCACCCACATGGTGGCTCATAACCACTTGTAACTCCAATTTCGGGGAATCCAGCACCTTTTTATAGCCCCAAAGGTCTCCTGTACACATTTGATACACATAAGCTCATTCAGGTACACACATACACATCAATTTGAAAAAATAAATCTTTTTTCAAAAAAGAAAATCTAAAAATTCTATGCTGAAAACTAGATGAACCTTGAGGACATGTCGCTAAATGAAATAAGTCCATCACAAAATTAAAAATACCCTGTGATTGCAATTAAATAAAGTATTTAACATGCAAGACCTTAGAGACAGACCCAGTGGTCGCCCAGGACTGGGATTGGGAAGGTTGTTTAATTTCAGAGAACAGTATTTTCCAAGATGAAGGGAAATCTTGAGGCGGTTGGTGGTAGTTGTATAACGTTGTGAAGGCATTTATTACTGTTTAATTCTATGCTTCACATGGTAAGATAGGAAAACGTTCATGGATAGTTTACCGCACTAAGGTTGAATAGCAACAGGGGGAGAGAGAGCAAGCCAAGTTAGATCGCCCTGTTACATGCCATTATATTTTGTGCTTTGCTTTTGTGATACTTACAACACACTAAGTGATTGTTTTTTAATCTTACATGTCTGATGCTCCCCCCTTGCAGCTGGTCCTAGATGTGAAAACAGTTGCACCAATGCATTGTGTTATACAAGATTGGGAAAACTCAAGAGTCATGCACCCCACGCTCTCCACTGTGCTGCTGATGGTCAAGGACATAGTTCCTGGGCTTTCTTCAGCTGCCTCCTATTGTTATGGGGTCAAGAGGCTGTTTTCTGGTCTCTCCATCATAAAATCACTGATGTGTTCTCAAATTCAATGAGCTATTACAGACGGGGCTCTCAGTTTCCCACCTTCCTGAGACTGCCCTCCCTTGGTGGGACAGTTGAGGGGTGATGTTCTTGTCACCCAGTCCGTGCCACTTCTACCAGCTTCCCAAGAATTCTGTGAGCACCCAAGTCGGTGCATTGTGTCCTGCCCAAGATAGACAGATGCTTTGTTTCCTGCGACTGAACCTCCATTGATACAATTTATTAGAAAGAGTTTTCAATAGAAAACATGCAAACCATGTTTTAAAATCACTAACATTACTCTTTTGTATCTGTTCTGTGCAATATAAGCTGACAAAAATGAATGTCAAAGGGTTTAAAAATTGAGAATTTGAAGACTTGGAGAGATGGTTCAGTGGCTTCTTGCATGTAGTGCTCTTGCAGAGGACCTGAGTTCCATTCCCAGCACCTAGGTCACGTGGCCCACGGTTGACTGTAACTCTAGCTCCAGGGGATCCGTGGCCTTTGGCCTCCTGAAGCTGAACGCACATGCACCTTCCCATACACAGAAACACATACATACGCATAACTAAAAGTTAAAAACAAATTTTCTATGAGATTCTCTTCTATATATGCAAACTAATGGCAGGTCAAAAAGTAAACGCCACTGGGTGCAGTGGTGCACTTCTACAATCCCAGCATTTGGGAGGTAGAGACTGAATGATCAGAAGTTCAAGGCCAGCCTCTGCTATATAGTGAGTTTGAGGCCAGCCTGGGCCACAAGAGATCCTATTTTTAGAAAAATAAAATAAAGAAAAAGAAAAATGAAAAAGACCAGCATACAAGAGGCAGGTATAGGAGGACAGTGAGGGTTTCATGATGACATCAAAGTCAGGGCAGCTCGTGCCTGTAACACTTGGGAGGCTGAAGCAGAAGATCAAGAGGAGTTGAAGGCCAGTGTGGGCCACAGTAACAAGACTCCTTTCCGAATAAGTAGATTTTAATATATATATATATATTTTTTCATCTTTTCCAGACAGTAGTCCTAGCTGGCCTGGAGCTCACTATGTAGACCAGGCTGACCTTGAACTCACAGAGATCTGCCTGCCTTTGCCTCCCAAGTGCTGGGATTAAAGGCTTGCACCACCATGCCCAGCCAAATAAGTATATTAAATATATATATATGTATATATATATATATATATATATTTTTTTTTTCATCTTTTCCAGACAGGGTCTCCCTGTAGTCCCAGCTAGACTGGAGCTTGCTATGTAGACCAGGCTGGCTTTGAACTCACAGAGATCTGCCTGCCTCTGCCTCCCACGTGCTGGGATTAAAGGCATGGGCCATCATGCCCAGCCAAATAAGTAAATTTTAAAGAAGATTTAAAAATTTTTATTTCATGTATATGAGTGTATGACTATATGGGTACCATGTATGTGCAATGCCTGCAGAGGTCAGAAGAGCGATCAGTTCCCCTGAAACTGGAGTTACATGCAGTGGTGAGCCACCCTGTGGGTGCTCAGAGTCGAACCCAGGTCCTCTACAAAAGCAGCCTGTGCTCTTAACCACTGAGACATCTCTCCAGGCCCATAAATAGATAGTGTAAGTACATTTTAAGTCAGAATCTACATGTTTAAGCTTCTTTAGATTTTTTTTCACATTTATTTACTTTGTGTTTATGAGTGTATACATGTACACTCTATACCAGCCACAGTATGCCTGTGGATGACAGAGGGACAGCTTTGGGGGAATCAGTTCTTTCTACCACATGGGTCCCAAGGAGCCAACTCAGGTATTCAGGGTTACATGGTAAGCACCTTTACCCACTGGGCCATCTTGCCAGCCCTGTGACTTTGTGTTTAAAGCTTATTCAAAACACAGACAGTAAATGAGTATGCATTAAGAATTATTCTTGGGGCTGGAAAGATGGTTCAGTAGTTAAGAGCACCAACTGCTCTTGCAGAGGACCCAAGTTCTATTCCCAGCACCCACATGGCAGCTAAGAACTGACACCTTTAAACCTAGCACTCAGGAGACAGAGATAGGCAGATCTCTGTGAGTTCAAGGCCAGCCTAGTCTACATAGCAAGCTCCAGGCTATCTGGGGTACAAGGAGACCCTGTCTCAAGGGGCAAGAATTATTTTCAGACCTGTGAGAGTTCAGTCCTAGAATCCCATTGTGGAAAGAATCAATTCCCCAAAGTTGTCTCTGATCCCCATATTTGCCATGACATGTGGCATTCTACATTCACACACATGTATCCTATACATACATAGGAAAGAAGGAAGGAAGGAAGGAAGGGAGGGAGGGAGGGAAGGAGGGAGGGAGGGAGGGGAAAGGAGGGGGGAGAGAGGAGGCGGTGGAGGAAGACTCCCAAAAAGTAATTTTATATTGTTTCAATTGATGAAAATAAAGCTGGGTATGGTATCACACAACTGTTAATCCCAGCACTCAGGAGCCAGGGGCAGGAAGATCACTGCAAATTTGACAGCAGCTTGGTCTACATAGCAAGTTCCAGGCCAGCCAGGTCTGCATAATGAGACTCTGTCTCACAGAAAACCGAGGAGTACGGGGAGGACAGGGCTGGTTGACACTGGCAAAAGGTCAGTGGCTGACTCCACTTCCTAAGCCCTGGCTGGTGACATGAATTTAAAAGCATGTCAAAGACAACTGGGTGAGTCCAGATTCCCCTCCCATTGACTCAGCATCCTGAAACAATTCTCAACAGGTGGGGATAGCCAGTAAGACAGGGTCCACCCCGTGACGATGACAGGTTCCTTGTCTGCCAGTCCTGAGGATTCCGTGGGAGGTGATGAATTTTGTCTTTTTACGTCATTTGAAATGTGGATTTACTAGAGTGAAACTGGCGTCATGACAGCCACTGAGCATGCACTTAGTACGTTTGTTTTGGAGACAGCTTTTTATATTTACATTTAATCCCATGACATTTTTGCTTGTACTTTCCAAAGAGGAACATTGATGGGGAAGAGCTCAGTTGACTGAGAATCAAGTGCAGGCACATGCATTTCCCATTTTCTGGCAGCAGATAGACAGTCCTGAACATCTGAGTCTGAGTTTCCAGAGATTTACTCTCTAATAATGAGGTCACCATTTGGGGAAGAGAAAGACAGAATTGCTTTGACTCTTGGGCCTATTAAGACTGATTGGAACCTTCCAATACTTGACCATATGTGAATTATCCCCTTGGCAGACTGCCGTTTCCTTGAAACCCAGCCAGCCCAACCCCAAGTGACCTGTTCTGCCTGAGTTATACTAGGAAACACTAATTTATTTAAATACTAGTCTACGCAAAATCTTATGGGGTGAATGTACCTGGGAATCAAAAAGACACACACACACACACACACCTAAAACTAAAAGGTTGTCCTTAAAACTTTCTGATCAAAAGCTTCAGTTAATGAAAAACAAGCATAATGGGAGTTTATGGATTTTCTAAGCAGAACAGTTAATTAGTTGTGAAATTAACAGGATTAAATCTTAGCTTCCCTTCCCTTAGCCTGCACCGTACAAAGTTTTAGGTATTTTTAGGATTGTCTGTAGTATGGAAGAGATAGTCCAATGTCAGAGCAAAACCCCCCAAAGCTAGCTGAAATTCTGGGCTCGTGCGTAAGTGGCAGGACAGAGCCTGCTGGGTGTCTCTTCACTCATCTTTATCAGAGGACACTACATGGAGTCTTCTCAGTGAAGATTTCTTGTCCTCTGGTGTCTCTTTCCTTAGGACCTCAGTGCATGAGAGCAACCCATCTCACAGAGAAGCTCAGCCCACAAGGAATCCGGAGTCACCTGCAGGCTAAGGAAGCATGTCCCAGGCCAGGAGCATAGAGGAAGGTTTCCAAGTGTAACCGTCTGCTGAGCAGCCGAACACAGGATCACAGTCATCCATGCAGTGAAGCTGCTGGAAGCTAGGCCAGGACCAACCAAGAGAAGAGGGGGTGTCTACAAACACCTGCAGCTTGTCCCAGCGTCACTGGCTGCCTTTCGGTCAAAGACCTACAATTGGGGGCTCATTATGTAGATTTTCAAAATCAACACCCATTAGGGTAGCAACTATTAACACCAAACCAACCAACCAACGAACAAAGCAACCAATAAAAACACACAATGTGTTTGTGAGGATGTGGGTAATTCTATCTTTGAGTACTGCTATGGAATGTAAAACCATGCCTCCACCATGGAAAACAGAATAGAAGTTACTCAAAAATTAAAAATAGCTACCACGTGACCCAGCAATTCTGTTGTGTGTGTGCTCGGAAATGAAAGCAGGGACAAGAACAGATATCTGTTCATTCATGCTCTCCACAACATGAGTCACAGTAATCAACGGATGAATCCATAAGCAAAAAGTGGTATGTGTGGACAAGAGGAATAAAATTCTGATTCATTCTAGTTTGAGAGCAAGCCTGGAGGGCATTATGCTAAGAGAAATAGACCAATAAATACTGTTTGTGCTTACATAAGCTATCTAGAGTTGTTTAAATCACAGAGACAGGAAGAATGACATGACGATTGCCAGGAGCTGAGGAAAGAGAGGAATAGGGAAGTTACTGCTTAACGGGTATAAAAGTTTCAGTTTTGCAAGATGAAGACTTCCGGAGAGGGTGTGGTGGTGGTTGCACAATAATGTGCATGTATTTGATGCCACGGCTCTGTACAGATAAAAATGGTTAAGACGTCAGCATGTTGTGGCACATGCCTTTAATCCCAGCACTTGGGAGGCACAAGCAGGTGGATCTCTGAGTTTGAGGCCAGCTTGGTCAACATAGAAAGTTTTAGGCCAGACAGGGCTACATAGTGAAACCCTGTCTCAAATGACCCCCTCCCCACACAGAAGAGGTTAAGATGATGTGTTAGTCAGCTTTTCATCACTCTAATAGAATCACTTCAACAGACTAAGGAAAGGAAGGAAAGGAAGCTGACATAAAGCACAGTCCTAGGGGCTCCAGGGCACAGTGCCCACCTCAGCTGAGTCCTGATGAAGACTGGGTGGTGTGAATGGTGAAAGGTGGAGGCTGGGCAGTAGGATCACATCTTGAACAAGAACAGAGAGAGCCTGAAACCTCACAGTCCCTTTGGAAGGCAAGCCCCCCAATTCTCCTAAATACTACTCACTAGACCCTTTTGAAAGTTCCATAGCACCCAGTATCATCACTCTGTGGCCAAAGCTTTGAATCAAAATGAGCTCTTGGGAGACCCCCAACACATACAAAAACATAGTAGATGGTAAAATTTTGTTTATATGGGGTTTTTTGTCTTTTTGAGACAAGTCTCCTTATAGTCCTGGCTGGCCTCAAACTCACCTTGTAGACCAGGCTGGCCTTGAACTCATAGAGATACCCCTGCCTCTGCCTCCTGAGTGCTGGGATTAAAGGCATGTGCCACAACGCCGGGTGTTTACCTGTATTTTACTACAATATTTTTATTGTTTTATGTGTATGAATGTACTTCCTACATGCATATAAATGCACCAGTGTCATACAGTGTCCATGGAGATGAGAAAAGGTGTCGGATCCCCTGGAACTGGAGGTATGGATGGTTGTTAGCTGCCAAGTTGGGTGCTTGGAATTGAACCTGGGACCTCTGCAAGAGTAGTTAGTACTCAACCACTGAGTGGTCTCTCCAGCCCCTTACTACAGTAGTTTTAAAAAGAAGTCTGACAAGACATAGGCGTAGGAAAAGACTTCCTAAATCAGACAGCAGCTGCACAAGAATTAAGGTCGACAATTGACAAATGGGACCTCATTAAACTCAAAAGCTTCTGTACATCAAAAGAAACAATCAAGGAAGTGAAGAGAAATCCCACAGAGTGGGAGGAAACCTTCACTGCAGATACATCTGACAAAGCATTGATTTCCAGAATATATAAACTACTCAAAAAACAAAGAAAAAAGAAAACAAATGACCCACTCAATAGATGGAGCAAAGAACTGAACAGAGACTTCACAAGTGAGGAATTAGAGATGTCTGAGAAACACCTTAAGAAGTGTTCAACATCACTAATCATTAAGGAAATGCAAATCAAAACCACTTTAAGATATCATCTTACTCCAATAAGACTGGCTAGGATCAAGAAAACAAATGATACCAAGTGCTGGAGAGGTTGTGGGGAAAGGGGAACACTCATCCACTGCTGGTGGGAATGTAAACTCGTACAGCCACTATGGAAAGCAGTGTGGAGAACCCTTGGAAGACTTGGAATGAACTTGCCACCCGACCCAGCCATACCACTCCTGGGCATGTACCCTCAAGACTTACGCCACCACAGAGATACATGCACGGCCATGTTTATT